>CM057049.1:55966161-56501161 GCA_029948455.1 Solanum rostratum
GTTTGTCACAACCCAAACCTAGGGTCTAGTCATAACATGGCGAATAAAGATCCCCAAAGACCCCTATCTAAGACTCTTAGCATTCATGAGCATAGATAAGGTAATTAAGAAACAATAATACAAGTAAAACAAGTGGAAATAAGTCTTAAAAATCAAAACTAAGCATAGAAATGAAGAATCTTCCATCAAGGGGAGTTGTATCAACTTTCTCCAAAACATTCCTCTACTTGTCTAAATCTTGGCAGGGACTAGAATATGCCACTAGCTCACCCTCAACATAAGAAAGAAAGTGAAAAGTATCTCAAGATAGCAACATAAATCATTGATAAAAGCGCTTGTTCTCGAAGCATGGGAACTTACCTAATATCTTCAAAGTAGTATCTGAATCTAGCCACAATATGTAGGAGCAGTATCCTCATCCGCCCCTACCTTATGATATAATGTAGGTAAAACGTATGTGTTAATACGTTGAAATGTACTAAGTATGTAGGAATACAATGGAATAAGAAAGCGTTGTAGCCTAGTAAATAATATGCATAATCACATCAAGGAAATAGGCACAAAAGATGATAAATGATAAATGCATCTCTAAATCATGAAAGGAGCATCGTAAATCAATTTAAAATCATCATAACCATACTTGTCTGGGAATAGGATCATAACCAATAATAAGACTATGCATTTATTACATAGAATTTTGATTATGCCTCCACACCGGAAAAGGAGGAGTCTACTTGCAAAGGTAAAACTCTACTCCAAAAAGTGGGTGTCATAAACACAATGATATATGTGGATCCACTAACTAAGCCTTTTCAGCAACATAAACCTACGGTGACACGTAGTTATAAGACTAGAGACTTTATATAAGGATTCCTTAGGTCGAGCCCCTACCTCAAGCCTCATTCAGTGCAAAATCAAACCCCGCGGAATACACATACATGCAATATAATAGTCAACATTATAATTCATAACTTATGGTAGCCAAAATTTATAACTTGTAATGTTGGTATAATAACCAAATAAGTCAATTTAGATCATAAGAATAGCCATCTTCCTAGCTTGCATGAAATATGGGTAAAATTTCTCACTTATTAACTTGTATAAAGATAGGGACTTGAATAACCCTTAATAATCATGATTTATAATCATACTTGAACACTTAAAATCTTATTCATGAATCATAGTTTGAAATAGATATTAGGACAAAACATGGGTTCATCGTCAATTGAGCCCAAAATCATGAAATCAATTAAAATTCATGAAAAATCATGCAATTGAAATCAAATTGGATCATAATTAAGAGAACCCATATCAATTCCATAAGCTCTAAATAACATGCAGATGAACTTCCTTGAAATTCAATTCGGAATCATACAATTCATGTAAATTAGTGTAATTCATATGTAATTAAGTAGAATGAATCAAGTAATTATCATAACTCAAGAAATTAAAGTAAAATCATGAAGGATTGATGTCCCCTAAACTACACATCCTTTTTGAAGGTTAAAGTGGTCATTGTCAAGATATATAAACTAACCGAGGTTAAAGTCGAATCCCATAGGGAATATGGTAGACTCGGAGTAATTGCAATCAAATCGAGTGAATTAACCTACTTATCCCCCAGAAGGAGGGGTTGTAGTTTGAGGAAGGTAAACCTAAACTAGAACAAGTGTTGTGAAACTAGTAATAAAAGTAACTAGGATATTGTGTTCCCCATGATTCACTAACTTGGTATTACCAGATAATGAACCAAGTGAGAAGTTAATTTCATTACGTGATTTGATCCATCCCCGCAGTGTGACATTACTAACCCTTACCTATTGTCCCACTACAACCTCCCTTTGATCTAGTTTGGTTGATTAGACGACAAAAAATCATTCAAATTTTGTTAATTAATCTTTTTCCCCATTCATTACTACCTTGATCCAGTTTGTAACAACTAGGTGAGTTCTACCATTGGCCACCATTAAGAAGCAATCAAACTGAAGAGAATTAATTCAATGCATACATGCACACTTTTCAAGAATTATGAATTACCCTATTTTTCATTGTTAACTCTTCATAGTTCCCACAACCCTAGTTGTGGATTTAGCTATGCATAATCACTGTAGATGAAGAATCATGATATGGAATAACATAATTAAGTACTTACAAAGATGAATTTAAGAACAAGAAATCCCAAACTCTTCACTAGAAATCACAAAGTATTGATTAAAATCACAAAGTTATTTTCCAAGTGTCTCGTATGTCTCTATGCACTTTTCTTGTCGTTGCTGGTCGTTCTTTACCTAAAATAAACTAAAAAAACTATTTATAATAAATGAAATACAAGTCCAAAATAAAATAGGAAAACTAGATTTGGCAGGCATTATGGGCAGGGTTACAAGCCGTAATAAGTTTTATGAACCATACCTAGGCTTTGTAGTCTTCAATCTTCAAAACTGGGCATTACTTCTATGAGACCTTTCTACGGGCCATATTTAGACTTACGGCCCGTATAGGGTTTTTTCTAAAAACTTTCCAGAAACTCCCAAAATCTGATCCTCAAGGCACGAAACCTGATCCATGACTCGTACAAAATTCTATGGCTCCTCTGATAGTTCGTGAATGCAACTTCAGAAAATAGGCCCTTCACTGGATCTTAACCCGAAACCACTCTACAGCTCATGGAAAATTCCACGGCCTATAGGGTGCTTCGTCCTTCATAAAAAATGCAACATCTGCAATACTTGGCCAAAAGCATGCCTAATCCTATAATCCTAAAAGACAAACACAAAAACACATCAAACCCCAACCTACATCACTTTGAGAACACACAAAATTTCAACTTTTAAGCATCAAAAGTGTTGTATTTTGATAGCACAGCAACACCCTCAACTTAAAATTATTGCTTGTCCTCAAGCAACAGACTCAATCTATATAAGTAGTAAAGTAATACTAGACTTTAATCTAATGGCATACATTATCTCCACATCAAGCACAGATACCCACAATAACTCATCAATGCATATCAGATGGTCATAAAACAAACCAATGCAGATCCATACATATGACAGTGCAACTATGACAAGCAAGGTAACCACAAATAAGCAACAATTACTAATAGCCTAAAATCAACAGTGTAATACAAGTGCCCTCACAAAAAGAAGTCTCATATCCCACTCATGATAGTATTTTTCTGATTCAATTCTTGGGACTAAACAAAATCACTCATACTCATAACAAATATTCAAACACCATGCTCAATACCATATACTTTCCCCTATACTCACAACTATAACCATCGACTACTTGGACTAGGATCATTATAGGACTTTCTTGGCTTGTGACATAGGATCAGGGGGCTTTGGTTGTATGTTCTGGAAACATAGTGACTAATGGCCCTCCTTGACACTGTGTTATTCTACACTTTTGTTCTACCAGCACTGTCATTTTTCAACTCATTCTCCCTTTCTCCTATTTTAAACTTTTTTGGGTGTCTTACTCACATTTTTAGCTCATTGCCTTCTACTTTCTCTTTTTTTTAGCTCATTTCTTAGGCATCTATTCATTTTTCTCGCACCCATAGCACATTTTCCCCCTTTTTGTGTATCACTAGCTTCCACCCCATTTCATGTGATTACCCTTATACCAGCCACCCGCAACTTAGGCTTTTAGCCAAAGTTGAGGTGCACAATATCCAACCTATGAACCAGGGTCGCTTTTGGTATCCACCTTCAACTTAAGATTTTTGTCTCACTCAAGGTGCACAATATTCAAGGAAGGACTAGGGCCAATTTCAAGATTTCATATTTGACAAGGCTAGGTTACTTTGGTTTTTACAATGAAAAGGGTACATGTAAAGCTCAAACATTGGGATTAAGGGATACATTACACATTTGGTTGGTCATTCAGGCTAAGTTGGCTAATATGAACAATGGCCTAAGATCCATTCCTAACCAACTAACTATAGTCTTAGTCAGAGTAACAAGGCAAGTTCTAAATTTAAGCACAGTATATGAATTTAACAAAGAAAGCTCTCACACACATGACACGGATTACACTATCGACCTAGACCCTAAGATCATGTTTTTCATCACAATTAAACCTCACCCGTCAAAATAAGCACTATCAAGCATCATTATCACATGGTTGTTATTAAGACTACTTAACAAAATTTTGATGGGTATCATTTTTCACATTAAAACTAACACATGCCATAGACTTCAGTACTACATGCAACTAATACTACCTACGCATCCTAAATGTCCTAGTTCAATAGAAAATAAATGCCCTTAGGGAAATAAGCAAGCAAGAAAACCCCTTGGACTCAAAATTTGGGATAGTTATAGGTCATAGTTACTCAAACTTCAGTGAGGCCTATAACTACCCACACCCCATCGAAAGAGTTTGCATTGTCCTCAATGCACAAAATATGACAATATTAAAGCACGGGGGTCAAAAGAAACATATCTGGGCGCCTAAGTGTTGGTCTCTGGCTGGGACTGACCACCTTCAACCCACCTTCAACTTGCCTGGTGGTCTCCTCAGTAGTGGCAGCACGACCGGAGGGTCCCGCACCCGTTATCCTCTCTATCTCACATGTTTGTTGGGCCTCATCATCCTGCATAGAGAGAAACCTAGCTAGCTCAAACTAATCCTCCTCTTTTATCCTCATCTCTTGCATCATGGCATCTGGATCAATAGTGTGGGGCTGCTTCCTGAGGGAGGGGAGTGGTGTATCCTCAAGGACAAACAAATCAGCAACTACATTAGTGGGATCCTACTGGGAAGTACAAGTGTTGTTGATGTTGTTGCCCTCATCTCGGAATGGATCTGTTGGATCTTCACCAGAATAGATGCCATGTCAGCAGGCCGGGTTGAATTGAGGCTCTGCTTTACTCACCTCTCCTACACATCAATACGGTTGTATACTGGTGCAAGTCTTTTATGAATAGTAGTCACACAACGCACCTACATACGTGCCTCAGCCTCTGAGATGGCTTGGCAAACCCAAGGCCGAATCTGCTGTAGCAATTGAGTCAACTGGGACTCAGTGCGTGCCTGCTTTTATGCTAGGACCTGAATAGATGTAACTAACACGTATATCATGCCAGTGAATGTTGTTGTGTGAGCACGGCCTCTGGTGAATAGTGGTAGTAGTGATCCTCCTCTCAATATTTGAGTTAGTCTGTGGGGACTTCTCAGTAGTAGGAGCAGCCATGGTGAAAGACGATGGAGGCTCAAATAGTGGTGCTTCGACAAACATCTTGGCATCTTGATTGGAGGGTGTGGTGCTCGTCGGAGGGTCACCGGATTCTCATCAGCCTTTATCATGCAAGGATCCAATGTCCTTTGAACCTCGATAAAAGAATCCAAGTGATGAAGAATCTCCACCCCAGGAATCTGCTCCATAATCAGAGGATATATAGAGCACAAGAAGGGGATGGAGGTAGACCTCTTCAGGGCCGCCTCATGAATCTTTTCAGCAATCAGGTGGGCCCAATCTATGTCATGGTCAGCAAAGATGTTGGCAACTAGTATCGTGCGATCTAGTGTCAAGGTATTATCTGTATACGTGGATTGGATTTGCAATCGCACCACAGCCACCAAAATTTGCCCGTGAAGCTAAGAGACACCTTCACTATAGGCACCGATGAAGTAGATACCCACTTAGGGTCCTGGACTTGCTCAGCAATATGGTCGGCGACTCATCTCATCATTTCATCATTGCGGGCCAGATCTCTCATCAGGACCTTATTCGGAGTCTGCCCCAGTCTGGGCAGTTGTGGTCTTGGGGGCCTGGTACGCTGGACCAAAAAGCATGCAGAATACGGTGGCCTCTGATATGTCGACATGTACTCCCTTCACCCTCGTGTGTGTAAATTAGGGCTGAGTGATGGGTCTATTCCCCTTAGGAAGCAACTCTAGGATGGTGGTGGCATAGGATGCAAAGAACTCTCAAACCATCGGCGGGGAGTACTTCCCTGATGCTGCTGCCCGCCATAGAAATCTGTATTGGGCAATGGTTTCGTGGAGCCATGGGACACTATTTAGCCCTGAAGTAATAATATGGGGCTCCTTGAATATGGAACAAGTTAGTCGACCCCGTTCATCCTATTGTACATCATTCAGGTAGATCGATGCATATGCCCCATATGCACCACCGGTTAAATAATGCATCTGGAGGTGAGGGTGGTGCTGAAGATGACTCAGACTCTGACTCCTCTAAAGATTCGGACTTGGATCGCTCTCTAGAGGAAGTCATTTGTATCAAACTACTGTCCCTGTTACCTCCCTCATCAGACTACGAAGGGAGGACCAAGATGGCTTGAGTCTGGGCTACCCTGACTATCTAGCAGCAGCCCATGGTTGTGGCCTCTCAGTACCCATATCAGGCTGGACACCAAGGTTCTTAAGAGATCCGCTAGCCTAAGAGCTATCCTGGGCATTTGAGGGCTCATCTCTCAACCGTTGTTGTATGGAATATATCTCACTCTTCCTTGGTTTTGAGGCCATGGGAACTGAAATGCACACATTTAACATCTTTATTAGCCCCACAAGTACAGGAATGAAAAACAATAATTTATCAGGAATGGTGACAAAAGAACCTATGAAGGCTTGTTTATGTCGTAAAAGGCCTTCGTAGGTGGCAGGGTACAGGAAAGTCAGTTACTAGAATTGCACATATGAGGCCAAGTATAGCTCGTAGAACATTCTACGGGCTATAGACTTAGTTGTAGATGAAGTTCCAGACTTGGTCATTTGCAGGCACCACCCTACGAAACCTGTCTATGGGCCGTAGACTAAACTACAGCCCGTAGAAGGTCTCGTCTGGAGTCTTGGAAACTCCATGCTACTGGATCTTCTCACGAGGCAAAACTACGGCTCGTGAATTATTCCATAGGCCATAGAAGACCCTCGTGGTGTGAAAATTTCAGTAGCTTAAATTTTCTAAGCCCATCAAACGAGTCCCAAAATGAAATCAATAGACCACACCAATTATATTCAACACCAAAGGAATACTTTTAAGCACTTAGATAATGCCAACAAATTTCCAAATGCCCCACATGCAACAATTGTGTACCCCATCAAATGTCATTTTATACATTCACACCACATTCCGACAACTATTTGATAATTGAAAATTATTCCACTATGCACACACACGCAACCACATGCCATTTTTCGAATAATGATTTTCATGTAATTCCAATGACATATGACTACATGATTTCAAGCAACGAAATTCACACACGACACGGCTGATTTCACAAAACACACATTCCAGCATTACATAGTTCAAAGCAAAGGCATCTATTCATCCAAGGTTAAGCACACGATATATTGCATACAAGGCAACACCTATTTCGAGCACACAACTTCGAAATACCATACCCAACAATAATTCTAACCTATTGATACCAATTTCAGTAATACAAGAAAATTAGAGTTCAGAACATACCGAATTCAGATCATGAAGTTGAGAAATTAGAGGAAACCAAAATGGGTGGAACCTTAGGTGCCGAAGTATCATCAGAAAGTTTGTCGAAAAAAATAGAAGTCGGACAGATGGTGCTGGTGTCGTAGGGTAGGAGAAGGGATCGAGGTGCTTTTGGGAAATTTGACAAGAATGAGGGGTAAATTAATTTACCCCTAATTTATAAGTCGACGAGGTCGAGTGAAAGTTGGGCCCGGGCCCTATGAAACCCCGACCACGAGCCATAGAAATTTCTATGGTCCGTAGAACATGGTCTCGTAGTATACCAAAACCCTAATCTAGGAAATTGGCTTCAGGGACCTGCCTATGGGCCATACATGGACATACATCTCATAGATTGGGTCATAGAAGCCCCCAACACTTAAGACACATTAGTAAACTTACCTGGGTCCATGAGCCCCATTCACGGCCCGTAGTTTTATCTACGGTCCATAAAATTGGCTCATAGATTGGAGTGCACAATACTTTTTCTCACTGAAAGTATTCTACGAGTCAGTGTACGAATTGTGGTGTGAACCATGGCACATAGAATCAGTTATAGAAACACTTCTTTTTTCTTATTCAACCCAAGATGGCTGACTTGGTTTTGTACCTACATATCCTTCGCACAACACATTGTTACCCTATATTTCACCAGTCCAGAGTCCAAAAATTACAACCAAAATGCTAAAATTTAACTAGCTACAAGCCCAAAAAGCTAAAAATGAAACAAATATACTACTATTACATCAAATATCTTAGGTTGCCTCCTAAGTAGTGCCTGAATTATTGTCGCGACATGACTTGGACAACTTGGTTACTTAGACTTCACCAAGTGCCCAAACTTCCATCTTCAAGTCATCGGGCCTCTTCATCGACTAACAAATGTCGAAGATGACTTCATCATCATTCAATCAAAACTTGAGTTAGCGTGATTCCATATCCACTAGTGCTCGCCCAGTGGCTAGGAAAGGCCTTCCCAAGATGATTGGGACTTCAAAGTCAATTTAGCAATAAAGGATCACAAAGTCTATGGGTAATTTCTCCACTTTGACAAGGACGTCATACAATATCCCCACAGGCTTCTTCACCATTCGGTCAGCCACTAATAATCACATGCTCATAGGAGTAAGGGCTCCCAAGCCTAGATTTTTTAACACCGCAAGGGGCATTAGATTGATGTTGGCTTCTAGATCGTATAATGCCCTTGCAAACTCAACCTCTCTAATGGTGCATGGTATGGTGAATGCTCCGGGATCTTCTCGCTTTTGCACTAAGGACCTTGTTGTTATCGCACTACAATACTAAAACTCTTACAAGAGCTTCTAGCTCACAGTCCACTTCTTTGTGACCATTTACTTCATGAACTTTGCATCCAATGCTTCAGTGAGAAGAATGTGGATGGAGAGTTGCTTCAGCACAGAGATGAAGTGTTAGAATTTACCTTCATCCTCCTTCTTTCTAAGTCTTTGAGGGAAAGGAGAGGGAGGTCTAGGAATGGGTTTCGACTTCTGTGGCATCACTGCTGCATCACTCACCCTATCCTCAGCACGAGCATCTCCGATCTTTGCATCCTCGCTCTCAACCATCTCCTCACGCACATCATCATCATCATCTGGCATCGGAGGGTCAATAGTCTGTTTGCCACCATGTATAGTCATTGCCATACACAGCCCCTCATTCTTTGGGTTTTGAATTGTGTTTCTAGGCAATGTGCCTTTCTGATATTGGTTTAATTAAGTCAACAGTTGACTAAACTGTTGCTCTAGCTACTCGATAGCAACAGAATGAGACTTGATTTTCTGATTAATACTGGAGATGATTGATTACATCCCCTTCAAGGTCTCATCCTGAGCGTCAGTCTTCTCCGGCAGTCGATCAAACATCTCCTCGATTCGAGAACTACCAGCACCAGAATCTCGATTATGTGATAGCACATACGGACCATTTCTATAACCATCTCTCTGTCCCCAATCAGCATGTTTGTCCTGGCCCATGTTCCCGTCGCAGTAGCTTTTGCGATTACTATCTCTAAAACCACCATCTGTGTTGAAGTTCTGACCTTGGTTTCCTTTACCTTGGCACCAATAGTCCTGATTGGCCCCTTAGGCGTTGGTCTGGAAACCCGCCATCTGATCAGTGACAAAGAAAATGTCCTTCTCATACTAAGGCTTCTCGTACATGGGTACTCGTGAAGAATGATGAGCTACTACATTCACATGTTCTTAGTTCTGCTTCATCAACAACTCCACATTGGTACTAATTCGAGCAAGCTCTTGCATCATATTATTATTTATCTTTGCTTGCGCTGAACTAGTACTGATTGAGAACGAGCTCTTAGTTATTGACTTGTCTCTCATCCCCCATGTACGATTTGTCTTGGCCACTTTTTCCAACCTTTCAGAAATCATCGAAAATGGATGATCTAGAAATGAGCCTCCTATAATAATGTCAGCAACAGCTTAGCTATTTGCATCCAGGTCTCAATCAAAGATCTCCACTAAGGTGTCATCAACGATCTTGTAATCTAGGACACTTCTCAGGCACTTTGTGAACCTCTCCCATGTAATGTTGATCAAATCACCAGGAAATTGCTCGAAGTTGTTGATCTGGTCCTTCAACTTTAGCTTCTTTGACCTCGAAAAGAACCTTTCTAAAAAGGTCTTCTACAGTTCTACTGAGTTGATGATTGAACTCTGCGGGAGCTTGGATAACCATAGTGTTGCATCGCCTGTTAGAGATATTGGAAAGACACGGAGCCCAATGGCATACATGGACAGGTTCTGGCTTCTCATCATGCTCTTGTAGATGAAGACAACATTGTATAGATAGTTATGTGGACCCTTTGATGGTAGGCCCGCGAACAACCTTCGATTTTGCAATATTTGCAGTAATCCACTCGAAACGACAAACTTTGTGTCATCTGGTAATGGAGGTTATATAATAACTCTAGTGATATCTATCTCCATGGGGTCAAGCTGATATTGATTTCATGTATGAGCCACAGCTTGAAGATCCAGTGGTGGATTAAAGTCCTCAAGTGGAGGTAGGTTATTATTATCATTGTTTTGGTTCAATGTTGCATTTGATGCCTTGTTTGCAGCATTGTTCGCAATGTTCTGGGCCATTCTTCTAGCGTCTTTTGGATCTCAGGGTCAAACAGAGTCAAGGGTCTGCTTGGACTTCGAGTGTTGTGCATACACTACACATGTATGCTTAAACAAAACAAAAACAACAAAAAAAACATAAGATGAGAGAAATAAGGATTAATTTCCGAATTACTCAAATCAAACCAGTCTAGTCGTATTCCCTGGCAACAGTGCCAAAATCTTGATGTCTCCCAAGCTACACCTCCTTTTTGAAGGTTAAACCAATTGTTGTCAAGATATATTATCTATTTAAGGTTAGGGTCGAATCCCACGGGAACATGGTAGACTCGGAGTAATTGCAAGCAAGTCAAGTGAATTAACCTACTTATCTCCCAAAAGGGGGTTTCGTAATTTACAGAAAGTAAACCTAATCTAGAACAAATGTTGTGAAACTAGTGATAGACGTAACTAGGGTATTGTGTCCCCCAAGATTCCCTAACTTGGTATTACCAGATAACCATAATCTTTTCTAGTGTGTTGCATGCAGAAAAATAAGTTAAGTTTACCAAACCCTTTGATCCTGGCGAAAGGTAAATTTTACTACATGATTTGATCTATCCCTGCAGTGTGACAATACTAACCCTTACCTAATGTCCCGGTACAACCTCCCCTTGATCCAATTTGGTTGATTAGACAAGAAGAAATCAATCGAATCTTGTTAATTAATCTCTTTTCTCATTCATTACTATCTTCATCTAGTCAGTAACAACTAGGCGGGTTCTAACGTTGGCCACCATTAAAAAGCAATCAAAATGAAGAGAATTAATTAATACATGCATGCACTTTTTCCAAGAATTACAAATTGTCTGAGTTTACCTTGTTAGTTCTTCATGGTTCCCACAATCCTAGTTGTGGATTTAGCTATGCATAATCAATGTAGATGCAAGAATCATGATATTAAGAACTTACAAAGATGAATTTAAGAACAAGAAATCCCAAAATCTTCACTAGGAATCACAAAGTATTGATTAAAATCACAAAGTTTTTTTCTAAGTGTCTCTGTGTCTGTATGCACGTTTCTTGTTGTTCCTGGTTGTTCTCTACCTAAAATAAAATTATCTATAATAACAGAAATACAAGTCTAAAGAAAAATAGGAAAACTAGATTTGGCAGGCATTATGGGTAGGGTTATGGGCCGTACTTAGTTCTATGACCCGTATATGGGCTTCGTAGTCTTGAATCTTCATAAATGGGCATTACTTCTATGAGACCTTTTTATAGGCCGTATTCAGACTTATGGCCCGTATACGGTTTCATCTAACAACTTTCTAGAAACTCCCAAAATCTAATCCTCAAGGCACGAAACCTGATCCACGACTTGAACAAAATTCCATCACTCGTCTGATAGTTTGTAAATACAACTTCTTAAAATAGGCCCTTCAATGTATCTCAACAATGAAACCACTTTACGGCTTGTGAAAAATTCCACGGCCTGTAGAGTGCTTCGTACTTTACCAAAAATGCAGCATCTGCAACACTTAGCCTAAAATCGTGCCAAATCCTATAATCCTGAAAAACAAACACTAAAACACATCAAACCCCACAAACATCTCTTTGAGAACACACAAAATTCTATGTTTTAAGCATCAAAAGTGTTGTATTTTGATGACACATCAAAGATCCATAAATTTATGCTTGAAACTTAAAAGCGAGTTGAGTTTGATTTGAGCTCCATGAATGAAGACTCACATACCTAGATGGAAAAACTCCAGAAATTTGGAAGGGGTTGACCTTGATTCGTTGGAGAACTTGAAACCTTACTTGCTTCATGGTGGATACTTAAGAGAGAGAAAACCTTAGAAAGTTTGAGAGGATTTAGAAGAGAATGAAGGTGATTATGTTTTGGAGCGATTATGGGTAGTTATAGGGTCAAAATGCATAGTTTAGCGCTTAAACGAGTAGGGAACAACCAAAAACCCTTCATTAAAAACATTTGGATCCAATCCACGAGCCTTGTCTCTGGGTCGTAGGTTGAAGTATGGCTCGTGGACCATAGGTTGCATCTTGGTTATACTTTTGGGCCTCTGAAATTGACCTCTGATAATCATCTATAAACCCACTTCGATGACCCATAATTTCTTTTACGAGTCATGGATAGCCCTTGTCATTCTATCCCAGACTAAGAAAAATATCACTATCACGAACACAAATTATGTCCAATCGTTTAGACTAACGGTTGAAAAACTCTTTCATGATTTTGACTTCCAGACATAAAATTTTTAGCCAGTCTTGTGTCATCCATGAGAAGTATCTAGAACACATAAATCAAACCACAAGCCGTAGATGGGCTCAAACTCTCCTGTCCAGAATCCAATTTCTGCAATTTTTCCAGTTTTAAACTTTTCAACATACGTGGTGTTACAATAAACAAATATACAAATTAAGAAAAATATTCAAGAAATCTCACCTCAAAGTTTAGTAGCTTACAACTAATGCCGAAGGATTGAGTACGCCTTTTGTTACTACGCTGAAACTTATGATCGTTTGGTAAAGGGCATTATAAAAAATAATGCATGCATAATCTGCTTATTACTATTATTAGGGTGGACGCTCATTTGTTCGATTTAATTTTGTCAAAGTTTGATTTGATTCTTCGATGTTTGATCTTAAAAAAGTGTGCACATATTTCAAATCAAACTAGATCAATTCGGTTTGATTTTTTTAACTTCAGTTTGATTTATTTTAATATTTTTGAAGTAAATTTCTAATGAAAATAAAATATCAAATAAAAATAAAAAATAACATCTATTTAAATGAAACATCAAGCAGTAATGAGCATGATGCTCAATTATTAGTTTAGTGATTAGGCTTGTACAGATGAGGTTTGGATAGCTCTATTTCCATGGAATGTGGATGGCGTTGTTTCCATGTACCTTTCTATCAATTAAGTTTTATGTTTTAGTTTGTCAATACTATGTAGCAGGGATATCCGCAACAAGCCATCAACTAGTTTTAGGTTAAATTATGTAAGTAATATAATTTAAAATATTATTTTAAATTTATTTAACAAAACTTCGATTCTTCAATGCACCGTAGTTTTGTGTCCCTTATATCGAACACCAAATCAAAAAATTGAAGTTTTCAAAAAAAGTATCGACACTAAATCGATAAATCAAAGAACCGATACAAAAAAATTAAATTAGTTCAATTCAGTTTTTAATTTTTTAGTATTTACATTTACCCTTAACTAGTGCCTTCTTTGGTACACATTTTCAATTTCTGTCGACACTTTATTTGGTAGTAGAGTGCGTATAATTAATAAATGAAAATTCATTGTACTAATAATGTAAAGGATTTTAATGAATCTTTAACATGATTAAAGACACAACTGCCCCTCAAAATCTTTTAAATTTTTGTGGGGGGTATTTTTGTAAACAAGTATTATCTTTTAGCAATCATGCTATTCATATTATTTTCAATACACAAATCAATAATTCATAAGAAATAATCTCAGGATAACTACTTCAAATATAACTAATACAAGCATTACTAATGGCACTATTACTAATAGACCATATTCTACTATCACGCCCTGAGAGGATACCCTAGGTGTTGCTGGCACTCAGAGACTATTGCTAGACCCCAAGTGAACCACTTGACCTTATCACATTCATTCAATCAAAATCTAATAGCAGAAGAACTCTAAGGAGTGAATAACCAAATCACAATTAAAAGCCAAATACCAACATATCAAATTGTCCCGACCCGAACCTAGGGCCTAATTGTGACAAGGCGAATGTGACACATAGTTATAAGAATTGAGAATTTATGTAAGTACCATTGGAGATAGTCCCCCTCACACAAGCTCATTCAGTGCTAAGTCATATCCCACAGAATACATATTCATGCATATACATAGACATCATCATAAAATATATCTTACCAAAATCATTCTTTCACAGCTTTGAAAAAAAGACATCATGATCTCATCATAACATAGGAATAGTCCATCTATATAACTTTACATATAGTATGGGTATACTCCCTATCTTAGAATCATTTTATCAACATTAGGGACTTAAGTCACCCTCATCATAATATCATTATCATCATGAAATCATCATTATCATCATAAAATAATACTTTTATACTTAAAATCATAATCATAAGATCATATTTTTATTATAGGAAAATTAGGGTGATGCGTAGGTTCATGAGCAATTAAGCTAAAATCATGCAATTAATGGAAAATCAGGTAGGAATCATGCAATTGAAATTACATTAAATCATTTGAAAAGGAACCCACATCAATTTCAAAAAGTCCTAATCATCACATACTTGAAATCATTCAAAATAAAATCATCATTTTTCATGTAATTGGCATGAATCCTCATTAGGATTGATCAATAGACATAATCTCCATCATAGTTGAAGAAATTGGATAGGAGTAGAGAAGACCCATAAAATTCACATAAGTGAATATAGGTAAAAATTGAAAATTTAGAAGGAGCCACATAAAAGAAAGGATTCTATGGA
Organism: Solanum rostratum; assembly: GCA_029948455.1. NCBI lineage: Eukaryota > Viridiplantae > Streptophyta > Magnoliopsida > Solanales > Solanaceae > Solanum > Solanum rostratum. The sequence goes on from CM057049.1 coordinate 55,981,246, forward strand.
TGAAAACTCACATATTTTAAGTGACTTCTTTGGAAAACTTGAAGAAAAAGAGAGGATTTTGCATAACTTGATCTTCAATAGAGGTTTTTTTTTCTCGGAAGAGAAGAAAGCTCGAGAGTAGTTTTAAAGATATAATTTTTATAATGTGTGACCGGTGAAAGAATGGAATTAATTTGGGCATTAAAGGAAATTTATAGAATGCATTTTAGTGCCAAAAATCACCCAAAATCACTTGAATAAGCTTAGGAAAAATTCTATGACTTTTTCACTTAATGCAGCAATTTTAAGGAAAAATTTAACTTGTCATGAAACAAGTCCACGGCACAGAGCCATTTCACCATAGTTCATTTTTTAGCAAAATTCAATCTTTCTCCTATCTTGACCTAGGAATAAGTTTAGGTCAAGTTTGTACAAAAATAATGTAATGGCCTGGTTGGTCATTTTTTGCCTTATCTGTAAATATTACTGTTTTACCCTTTCATAAGTTGCTTTGGGCCTATTTTGTACTATTTATATTTTTAGTACTGAAATCCTGAGTTTTAAAAGTTGCAATATGAGTTTTGGTATTTTTGGAAGCTTAGGTTGTTGAAAAAGTGAGTTTTGTACCACTCTGAGTTTCAAGTGTTGGATTGGAGATCTATTGATTCTATTAGCTCTGGAATGTCGAATCTAGTCTTTGAGAAGTTACAAAATTGAATTGGGAGTTATAATGAGGTTTTTAGGTCCAGAGTTGTGTTTTTAGTTATTTCTAAAATCAAAAGTTTGATTTTGTCAATATTCAGAGTTCAGAATCTCGAATCAAAATTCTGACAGTTCCAGTAGTTTTGGCTAGTGAAACTAACGCTAGAAATGGTCTCATCATAATTCTTGGAGTTGCCGAGGGCAGTTTTGATAGTTTGAATTTTAAGCTAGTTTATACGAGTTGCGTTGGTAAATATGTCAAAGACGCCTTGGAATTAATTTTTGATGATTCCGTTGAATCTAAATCATTGTTTCTAGTATGAATACATATTTGGTTCGTTTAATTCTGAATCTGAATGAGTTCTGAATACCCATTCCGAGTTTTGGACTTAGCTATGCATTGTTGATATGCCTGGTTTCTAGTACAATCAGGGTTTTTCTCTGTGTTCGCCAAAAAGCCTCCGCATTTGATGAGGTTTGGGCGACATAAGCTCCACCTTCGCGGAGTATTGTATCTTCCTGCTCCGTGTTCATGCCAGCCCATCCAAGTTTACGAAGTAGTGACTAGTGATTCCCTCCTCTTCTTCAATGCATTCACAAAACTTTCCCCGCATTCACAGGGAGCGTTTCCCTGTTCAATTATTAAAATTTCGAGAACCTCTAATTTCATAGATTTTAAGCTTTTGGGGCGATTTTGTAAGGAGATATTCAGAGATAGGTAAATGTTTCTAGCCTCGTTTTAACTAATTTCTATGATTCATGTCTTGATTTTGTCTTGAATTTCATGATTTGGAAGATTCAAATTTTAGGGATTTTCAGTCTATGATTTCAAAACGTCAAATGGTGATTTCTCAATTGATTTGAACTCAATTTTTGTGAGAGTTTTACCTGTGGACTCCATTTTCCGTGTAGAACCTGATTTTAAAGTCAATTTTCAGATTTGAGAACTTTGGATTTTAACCCTAATTTTTACCATTTTGCCTTTTAACCTAATTCATGCCAATATCAGTATCAAATGCACCACTTGATGCATAATATCTATTTTTAATAACGATTTATCATTTCGGGGATCGTTTGGAGGATTGAGTTGATTGAGAGCTTGTCCGAGTGCGGTTCGGCATTGTGGTAGGTTCGGTTGATATTTGTGGAATTGGATATGAGTTATTGAACTTGGTCATGTAATAATTGTAAGATTTAGACTGATTCGTGAGTAGATGGACTAATATGATAAAATTGTGAAGGAATTGTGATTTCGGTTATGCCAAAAATAGAGTAATATGTGATCCTATTGATATATTGAGATGGAATCTTGTAAATTGAGACATGTTGAGATATTAATGTGATAATATTAGACTTGATATTTTATTTGGGTAATCTGATGGTAATTTGGTATTCTATTTGGGAATCTGATAGTAATTTGATATTCTATCCGGTGTTGTTGACATACTTGAATATATGGGATGTGTGAGGTCTAGTATCGTTGATACACTTGACGGTTGATATAATTGTGATGATTTGAGACTTAATAATGATTTGGGTCACTAGTTGAGGCACTTGTTGTTACCTTCCCTGGTTACATGAGGCTTTAATATTAGTATTCTTATCATGTTGTCATTGTATATATATCTTGACGTACACTTTTTTCCACACTCACTTATTCCATATTGCATTTGTACCACTTGAGCCGTCGTGATACTTGATACATTATGATTCTAGGGATACCCCTATATGTAACACCTTTGATGCCTTGAGGTACTTTGGGATTCTAAGTGTATATTGGGACGAGTGAGGTCTGATATTGTCGGTACACTAGACTATCATTATGAATATGAGGAGTTGAGGCTTCAGGATAGTTTATTGATATTATTTATGACATTGTTATTATCATAGATGATTCTTTTATGTTTACTTATCGGTATTATTACCATGATGTTAATTTATGCTTGAATTATATCATTGACATCCATTCACTCCATATTGTAATGTATCACCCCTTTACTCGGGCAAGAGGCAAGGGTAACAAACCTACCACTTCTCAAACCCCTTGACCTAGGGAGGAGGCAAGGGTAATACTTATATCACTTCTCAAACCCCTTGACTCGAGCAGGAGGCAAGGGTAATACTTATATCACTTCTCAAACTCCTTGACCCAGGAAGGAGGTAAGGGTAATACTTATACCATTTCTCAAATCCCTTGACCCAGGCAGGAGGCAAGGGTAATATATATCACTTTTCAATCCTCCTTAACCTTGGGCAGTACTATGACACTCCTTGACCATGGGCAAGTGGCAAGGTTGCATTCATACATCTCCTATACATCATATCATTGACTACTTATGCTAGTTTTATATGGACTCATAGATATGTAGGTATATTGTGTACTAACCTTTTTAGATGCAGGTGATAGTATTCTTTGTTATTACATTCTTGTTCGATTTCTCTTACATAGTCAGTTGAACCTAATGGATACATTTTGGTGTACTCATCCCTACTTTGTTACCTCCCTGCAGATCAAGTACAGGGACCCATATAGGGTAGTTGATTCATTCTAGCAGTGTTATTCTCCATCTATCTAAATCTTAGCGGTGAGGCTCAGACTACAAGTCGTCATGGATCTTTGAGATTTTCTTTTGTTGTTTCTACTTTAGACCTTGTATCAAATATTGAGACAGATTTGTATTATCATATAAGATATTTTTATTTACTCTTTCGCACCACTTTAGATGCTTTTGTACTCATGACTCTAGGTTTTGGAATTTCTTATGTTATGTGTGATTGTTTCCGCTTTACTTTATCTTTCTTTAGTCAAGATTCGATTTTGGGTCAGGACAAGTTGGTGGCAGAATTCTAGGTTCGTTGGGCTCGTGAGTCAAGAGCAGGGTGTATAGTAGAGTCCCCAGATCGGTATGTTGACGTCCATACCTATCTTTGGGAGGCTATGGGGCACTTGATAGGAAAAGCTTTCATACCTTTCTTATATTTGTGTGTTTTCTTCATAATAATTATTTTAAAAGTGTATATCTACTCCATCCTCATAGATGTCGATCACGAGATCCTAATGATCAGTAGGAAAGCCTAAGCCAGCTGATGTGCCTCCCACTCGTGGTCGACGTAGAGCTCGAGATAGGGCCAGGGGCCAAGGACATGCTAGAGGGGTAACTCCGCCCAGTAACAGACTAGATCAGCTTCTCTAGAGCTTGAGTTAGAGCTAGAAAGGCCTGTAGACTAGGTTCCACCATCTCTAGCCCCTTATGCTACGCCTTCAGTTTTGGAGCTACTTCCACGCATATTGGTCAGACTAGAGGGGGCTCCTCCGACTCCAATTAGTATATATGCACCAGCTTCTCCAGCATTGGTTGTCCCTTCTATGGCCTCAACTAAGCCAGCCATGGTTCATAGTGGTCCTCCCTCAGTCCCAGCAGATCCTTCTATGACTTCTATGATTCCGCATCAAATATTTTGGCAGAGTTTCGGCTCACAACTTCAGGAATTGGCGGGGTATCTTGAGGAGGCCACAGTTCCCTTGGTTTTAGACAAGGGCACATTTTTTAGTATGGTGGATCACGCATATATGATGGAATACATCAGTCATAACAAACAGGATGGTGGGAAGAGATTCTGTCGAAACGGCCAATTTAGTAGACCCTCGCTATGAGATAGAGAGTTCTAGAGGCAAGGCCATCAGGGTCGGACAGTCATGCAGCCTTCACAGCTTGACAGTATTAATAGACCCAGGCCTATAAAGGCAGGCTGCGATAGCTCTTTCTGTGTACGTAAGCTCGATGACTTTTCAAGACATCCATCTTAGAGGCGGGATCTCAGAGCTTGTTATGTTTGTGATGAGATTGGACACTTGGCCCATCATTTCCCTTACTGTGCACCTCTCGCTCAGGCTTCAGGGTCCCAGCTAGCCCGTCTAACTCTAGCACCAGCAGCTAGAGACACTTCTCAAGGTATGAGGTGGTACTAGAGGAGCACATGGCATAGTAAGAGGTGGAGCCCTTAGAGGCCCACAGGCTAATGGTGGGTGTAGAGTATGTTATGTTGTCCTAGAGAGAGTCGAGGAAGGGCCCCTTAATGCGGCTATTACACGTATGGTTCTAGTGTACCTCCATTCTGCCTTAGTTTTATTTGATCCCAACTCTATCTATTCATATGTGCTAGCTTATTTTGCTTTGGATATTGGTATTATGTGTGAGCCACTTACGGAGTCCATCTGTGTTTCCACCCCAGTAAGTGAATCATTAGTGGTGAATAAAGAATATTAGGGTTGTGTTGTGACTTTTAGGTAGAGAGATACTATTACTAACTTGATATTGTTGGATATGGATGACTTCGATGTGACACTGGGCATTATGAGTTCGTGGTGATGTCATTTGGGTTGACCAATGCCCCAGCTACTTTTATAGAATGGACGAACCAAGTGTTCAAACCTGACTTGACATATTTGTGAGCGTATTAATAGATGATATCTTGGTCTATTCCAAGAGTGAGGTTGACCATGTTTAGCACTCGAGGGTTGTACATTAGAGATTGCAGGGAGAAAAGTTGTATGCCAAATTCTCAAACTGTGAGTTTTGGCTTGAGACTTACATTTCTTGGGCGTGTGGTGTCAAATGGTAGTATTATGGTTGATTTAGCAAGGTGGAAGTTGTTCATGAGTGGGTTAGTCCTAAATCTGTGACTGAGATTCAGAGTTTCATCGGTTTGGCAAGGTACTATTGACATTTTGTTCAAGGAATCTTATCTATGGTGGCCCCATGGACTAGACTGACTTAGAAGGATGTGGCATTTCGGTGGTATGAGGTGTATGCGGCAAGCTTTCAAAAGCTTAAGAATTTATTGACTTCAGCACCTATTCTTGCCTTGCCTAAGGAAATAGTGCCATTTTTGGCATATTGTGATGCTTTTGGTGTAGGTTTGGGTGGTGTATTGATGTAAAGAGGGAAGGCGATAGCCTATGCTTCTAAATAGTTGAAGGTTCGCCAAAGGAACTACCCTACTCGTGATTTAGAGTTGGTTGTGGTTGTGTTTGCATTGAAGTTATGGCAACATTAGCTTTATGGGGTGCATTGTAAGATCTTTACCGATCACCGAAGTCTCAAATACATCTTTTCTTAGCCTAATTTAACATGAGGCAGTGCAGGTGGTTGGAGTTGTTTAAGAACTATGATATTTCTATTCTATATCACCCCTGGAAGGCCAATGTGGTGGCAGATGCTCTGAGTAGGAAGGCTACTAGTATAGGAAGTCTGGCATTGTTGAGGGCTGAGGAAAGGCCCTTGGCTTTGGAGGTTCAGTCACTTGCTAGATAGATGGTTCGTTTAGACATCTCTTCTCCTTGTTGGCCTTTGTTGAGGATAGATCTTCTTTGCCTAATCAGATATGTGCTCATCAATTTGAGGATCCCAGGTTGTGCATGATTCATGAAAAAATGTTGAGAGGTGAAGCCAAGGTGGATATTATTGATTTTGATGGTCTTTTGAGGATAAATGGTAGAGTTTATGTGCCTATAGTTAGGGATTGGGTGAGATTGATATTAGAGGAGGCCCATTGTGCTAGATATTCCATCTATCTAGGTGTGGCAAAGATGTACCATGATCTAAAACAGCATTATTGGTGGTTTGACAGGAGGGGAGACATAGTTGAGTTCATGGCGAAGTGTTTGAATTATCAACAGGTCAAGTATGAGCACCAAAGGCCCGATGGATCGATGCAAAGGATGCCCATTCCCGAGTGGAAGTGGGGGAGGGTGACTATGGATTTTGTTACAGGTCTGCCCATGGCCTTGGGAAAGTTTGACTCAATTTGGGTGGTCCTTGATCGATTGACCAAGTCAGCATGCTTCTTACCGGTGAAGACTAGCTATAATACAGAGCAGTTGGCTATATTGTATATCCGGGACATTTTCAAATTTCATAGTGTGCCAGTGTCTATAGTATCGAACAGAGGGACTGTGTTCACCTCCCATTTTTGGCGGTCTCTACAGCGTGGTTTGGGTACTAGATGGATTTGAGTTTAGCTTTCCACCCTCAGACAGATGGACAGTTCGAGCGCAGCATTCAGGTGTTGGAGGACATTCTTATAGCGTATGTGATTGATTCTGGGCCCGATCGAACCAGCACTTACCATTGGCAGATTAGGCATATAACAACATTTGCCATTCCAGGATCCAAATGGCACCATTTGAGGTTGGGGTGGGTCCGTAAAACCGAAAACCGAAAACCAAATCGAAACCAATCGAAAAATACTAAAAAAAACTGCACCGTGAAAAATTGAAACCGGACACAAAAAACCGAACCGAAACCGATTTTGTGCGGTATCAGTTTTGATTTTGGTCTTCTAAAACCGAACCGAACCGTTAAAAACCGATTTTGCTATACTACGTCGTTTATACTTTATAGGCTACGTGGCTAAGCAGGAAAGTCTTTCTTGTTGCACGAAAGAGACATAGATTTGAAGCTTCCAAGGAGAAGTCTTTTGGCTACTGCCACCTGCAACTAATTGATACTTCAAGGCGTATTTGATAATTGTTTGATAAGTTCTTTTGGCTACACACAATTGACTTGAACTTTCCAAGGAGTATTTGATATTTGTTTTTCTAGAACATATGTTTGCAATTTTCTTGGTGATAATTGTAGTTCTTATATTGTGATAATTGTACTAATCCAAACTTTACTCTTTACTAATTGTTTAGCATATCTATACAACGATATGTCTCTACCCAACATATTATTTTACTTTAAAAAATTATTTTTAAAAACTGAAAAATCGAAAAAAACCAAAGATTGAACCGAAAAAAACGGAACCGAAAAACCAATGGTTTACTTTTTTTTTGGCAAAACCGAACCGAATCGAACTGCCAAATTACCTTCCGTTTTGTCTTTGGTTTTAGGGAAAAATCGAACCACAAAAATCAAACCCACCCCTAATTTGAGACCTTGAATGGTCGGACGTGCAGGCCGCCTATTGGATGGTTTAACTCAGGTTCAGTAGATGTGTTAAGTGTAGATCTACTCAGAGATGCCATGGATTGGGTTTGTTTATTCAGGGTAGGCCATTGACAACTCAAAGTTTCCATACGAGCTATGTTGATCAGAGGACTAGGCCTCTTGAGTTCTTAGTTGGTGACAGAGTTTGGTTGAAGGTCTCACCCATGAAGGTGTGATGAGATTTGGGAAGAGGGGCAAGCTTAGTCCCAGATTAATTGGCCATTTAAGATTTTTAAGAGAGTTGGTAAGGTGGCTTATGAATTAGCCTTACCACTGTGATTATCATTAGTGCATCTTGTTTTTTCATGTTTCTATGCTTCGTCGGTACATTCCTGATGAATCCCATATGTTCTCTTATGGCTCTATTGAGTTGGGTCCAGATTTCCCCTTCGAGGAGGAGCCTATAGCTATATTGGACAGGCGGGTTCGAAGATTGAGTTTCAAAGATATACCATCTTTGAAGGTTCAGCAGTAACACCATTCTGTTGATGAGTCTACTTGTGAGTTGGAGTCTTACATGCGGGCTTGATATCCCATCCTTTTTTAGGCTTCTGGTACTCTTCTTTCTCTTATGTTTAAGGACGAATATTATTTTTAGTGGTGAATAATGTAATGACCTGGTTGGTCATTTTTGGCCTTATATGTGAAAATTACTGTTTCACCTTTCATTAGGTTCTTTGGGCCTATTTTGAACTATCTCCATTGTTGGAACTGAAATCCTGAGTTTTAAAAGTTGCAAATATGAGTTTTGACATTTTTGGAAGTTTAAGTTGTTAAAAAAGTGAATTTTTGTACCATTATATGTTTCAGGTGTCGGATTGGAGATCTGATGATTCCATTAGCTCCATAACGTTGAATCTGGTCTATGAGAAGCTATAGAACTAAATTGTTAAAATGAGGTTTTTAGGCCTAAAGTTGTGTTTTTTGTTGTTTTCGAAACCAAAAGTACGACTTGATCAATATTCGAAGTTCAGAAGCTCAAAATTCCAACAGTTCAAGTAGTTCCAAATGGTGAAACTAACGCTAGAAAGGGTCTTGTCATAATTATTGGAGTTTCCAAAAGAAGTTTTGGTATTTTGAGTTTTAAACTAGTTTATACGAGTTGCATTGGTAAAATATGGCAAGGAGTTCTTAAAATCGATTTCTGATAATTATGTTGAGTCTGGATCATTGTTTCTGGTATGGATACATATTTGGTTTATATAAGTCTGATTCAGGATGAGTTTTGAATGCCCATTCTGAGTTTTGGACTTAATTGTGCATTGTTGATATGCCTGGTTTCTGGTGCAATCAGGGTTCTTCTTTGCGTTCGCGGATGTCTGGGTGAATTAAGCTCCACGTTTGTAGAGGTTTGATCCGCATTTGCAAAGCATTGTTTCTTCCTGCTCAGCGTTCGCTCCAGCCTATCCGCATTCCCTGAGTAGTGAGTGGTGATTCCCTCATCTTCTTCTCCGTGTTTGTGGAACTTTCCCCACGTTCGCGGAGAGTATTTTCCTATTCAGTTTTTAAAAATCTGAGAGCCTCCATTTTCACTCCATTTTCATAAATTTGAAGCTTTTGGGGCGACTCTGAAGGAGATTTTTGGAGACTTATTTTTTATGAGTGTTTCTAGCCTCTTTTTAATTATTTCCATGATTTATAACTTGATTTTGTCTTGAATTTCATGATTTGGAATATCCAAAATTTGGGAATTTTTAGTTTATGATTTCAAAACTTTAAATGGTGATTTTTCATTCGATTTGAACTCAATATTTGTGGATTTTTCACTCACGGACTTCATTTTTCGTGTAGAGCCTGATTTTAAAGTCCATTTCTAAATTCGAGAATATTGAATTTCAGCCCTAATTTTGACCATTTTGTCCCTAAGCCTAATTCGTGCCAATGTGGGTATCAAATTGCACCTCTTGATGCGTAATCTATTTTGATAGTGATTGACTGATTTGGGGATCATTTGGAGGATTGAGTTGATTGAGAGCTTGTTCGAGTGCGGTTTCAACATTGAGGTAGGTTCGGCTAACCTTTATGAGATTGGATATGAGTTATTGAACTTGTTCATGTAATAATTGTAAGATCTAGATTGATTCATGAGTAGATGGACTAATATGGTTGAATTGTGAAGAAAGTGTGATTTCGGTTATGCCAAAAAAAGAGTAAAATGTGATCATGTTGATATATTGAGATGGAATCTTTCAAATTGGGACATGTTGAGATATTAATTTGATAATATTAGACTTGAGATTTTATTTGGGTAATTTAGTGGTAATTCGATGTTTTTTGAGATACTTTTGAGGATCGTATGCATATTTCGGGACAAGCAAGAATCGGTGTTATTGGCACACTTGAATATTTTGGGACGTCTGAGGTTTGGTATTGTTTTGACTATTGATATAATTGTGATGATTTGAGACTTGATGATGATTTGGGTCACTAGTTACGGCACTTGCTATTACCTTCCCTAATTACATGAGGCTTATATATTAGTATTCTTATCATGTTGTCATTGTATATATATCTTGGCGTGCATTTTCTTGGCACTCACTTATTCCATATTGCATCTGTACCACTTGAGCCAGGGTGATACCCTCACCTTACAGCATAGCCTTTTTGGTGGATGTTACCAAATGTCCTTATCTTACGGCATTGCCTTTTCGTTAGGTATTACAAAATGTCCTTACCTTATGGGATCGCCTTTAGGGTAGGTATTACAAGAGGTCCTTACCTTAAGGCATCGCCTTTTCGATAGGTATCATAAAATATCCTATGGTGGCACATAGTTAAGGGACAATGGAAAACCACCAAGGTCCTGTCGGTGCTAAGTCAACATCCCGCGGAATACATAATTCATAGTAATACTCATAACATGCATAACTTCGTAATTCAATCTTAGGAGTAGCTCATCAAATCCATAACATCGTAGCATCATAGAAGGGTTTCATATCTTTCAAAACATTCATGAACTCATAGCATGCCTATTAGCCCTTAAACATTCACAACATTCATAACTTGCATATCTTTCAATAAGCCTTTCATCAACATAAGAAGCTTTATCATATAGCTTTAGTCAAAATATGGTGGGCCTATGCATATAAGCCTAAAATCGTATTATTTAAGAGTATTGGACATGGATGAAGTAAATCATGATCATTTAGGAACCATTCAAATCAACCCACCATCAACATAGTAAAACCCTTAGCTTGGGTATCATGAAATCTATTTCAAAGTCTATGATCTTTCATAACTTTTCAAGATATCTTATAAAACATAGTTTTAATGGCATAATAAAAGCATAATATCAATCTTTGATAGGAGCTCATGCCTTAATAGACCAATAACCAATAATTTCCAACATAAATCATGCATCGAAGAAGTAAAGATACCCATAAAGAAACAATCCTTGAAATCAAGGAATTTCATTAAAAAGGAGGTTTGGGCTCCATGGGTAGAAGAACCCATGGATAAAAGACCCACATACCTTAATGTCCTGAAATTGATGAAGAATTTAGGAGACTTGGGGGAATCACCTTGTGACTTGAACTACAATGGAGGCTCTTGAAAATCTAGGAATTGAATGAGGGATTTTTGGGAGAGTTTAGGCAAGGATTAGGGCCAAAATGAGTATAATGTTTTAGGATTTCTCATCTATAAGGGTGTTGAGATATGTCACAATTACCCTCACTTGAATTAGAAAAAGTTCGGAGAATTTTGTTCTTGGATGAACCATGTCTGTGACGCGGATTTGCTCCCGCCAAGTCATTTTTGCGTGAAATTGAATTTTTCCCTGTTTTGTGCTGGGAATGATTTTCGATCTTTTTTGTACTATCTATAACCCTCTCTACAACACGGAGAAGTTGCATACTTTTCTAGTTAAGGAAAAATCAACCAAAAAGATATTTTTTGATATGATTGACCTAAAAATCGAGGGAAACCCTTTTCCTACACAATTTCGCCTCCTGAAAATGAATACAAAGTCGGATTTGCCGAAAACATATGGATCTTACGATATCCAAGAAATACACCATAAGGATATCCTGAGTCTCATATCCCCCTTGGGAACATTCATTCCCGAATGTGATAGAAATACACTTGAGAAGAGTGATTAAACAAATTTCATCCCAACATAAATGCATTTACGCAACTTAAACACCATTTTCATAAAATTCCAAATTTATGCATCAAATACCACCGAAGCATGTCGCCATAAGTATGCATGCATGAAAAATGACATATCGGGCTGAAATACATGACTCGACACCATATATAGGGTTAACATACTACTTTAAGATTGAATAGAGTGGAAAAGATAAGGATATCGCTTCTTCATATTCATTTCCGCTTCCCAAGTGGCACTTTCGACTTGTTGATTTCTCCAAAGGACTTTGACGAATACTACATCTTTGTTCCTAAATCTCTTCACTTACCTATCTAATATCTCAACCAAAACTTCTGCATATGCCATATTCTCCTCAATACTAATAATCTCCAAAGGCACAATAGAATTTCGATCACCTACACACTTCCTCAACATAGACACGTAAAATACCAGATGAACCATGCTCATCTCCATAGGCAACTCCAACTCAAAAGAAACCTAACCAATTTAACTCAAGATTCTATAAGGCCCTATGTACCTAGGGCTCAACTTTCACTTCTTGCCAAACCTGCACCCTTCATGGGTGTGACCTTCAAATACACCCAATCATCGACACTAAACTCAAGGTCTCTTCTCCTCACATTGGAGTAGGACTTTTCCCTTTTGAAACGTCTTCAATCTTTCCCTTATAAGCCTCACCCTCTCTAAAGCTTCCATAACCAAATCCAGATCTATCAATGCCACTTCAAACCACCCAACTGGGGATCTACAAACTCCACTATGTAAGGCCTCAAACGGTGTCATCCCAATGCTAGAGTGATAGCTATTTGTCCTAACCCAAGCCTAGGTCTAGGTGAGAAACGATGAATAGGAAACCTGAAGGAACCACAAACAAACCTCTAAGCATAAATAACACATCTTTGATTGCGGAAGCATAAAACAAACACCAAGTAATTAAATCTGAGGGATACAAAGCTTTGGACTTAAGCTATGGGGACAAAAGGGAATAGGAATTTCCACTATCATATAACAAGCAAAGACTAAAAGGAGGGTAAGTATGACTCAAACTATGGGGAAAATAGAGGCTTAGGACTTCCATCACATGCCATCAATATTCAACAACACATGTAAGGGATAGGGACTAAAAGAAGTCTTAATTAATACATAAGCTTCATGGGAGTCCAACTCATCACATATATCCAACAACGCCTCTATCATGAGTGGAATGGGGGCCTAGACATCTCTCGGGATCACCCTCAAAAGTAAATGTCTAAAAGTAAATAAGCCTTTAACATAGCATGAAAGAAGGTGGTTGTTGTCTCCGAAATGGAGGACTCACCAACATCAATCTTCAATCTAACGTACTAGCCACGAGGAGGTAGATGAATAGGAGCTTTTGTCCCTACATAGTTGGATCATGTAGGCAAAAATCATGGATTAGCACTTGAAAAGTACTAAGTATGCGGGTGCAATGCAACAAAAGAACATTAGCCATAATAATCAATTTGCATGATCATATACAATGGATATAAATTCAATATGACATGTATGATCAATGTTTAAGTAAAAACAAGCATGGAATATAGTCAAACTTTCATAACATAACATACATTTATAGGTGGGGACCTTAACCGACATATAAGATCATGCGAGCTACTATATAAAATCTCGGTGTTGCCTCCAAACCAAAACAGAAAAGGTCTACTTTCCAAGGTAAACCATACCCCACCATGGTGGGTAACATGACCTTGTTGGACCCACTAATAAAATCCCATTTAGAGAAAGAATATATGCCTATAGGGGCACATAGTTATGAGACTAAGACTTTATATAAGGACCCCTTGGGTTGAGCCCCCACCTTAAGCCTCATTTGGTGCTAAGTCTAGTCCCACAGAATACATGACATAATCATAAGAGTAATCATAACTTGAATAATTTATAAAAACTTGTCAACATAGTAAAAGTATCTCATTTATATACTTGACCCCTTCAAGTTAGCATTTGCCTTGCACATGAGGATAGAACATTTCATATACTTGACCCTATCAAGTGAGCATTTGCCTTGCACATGAGGGTGGAACACTTAATGTGCTTGACCCTTTCAAGTGAGCATTATTCATTCACAAATGGGTGGAAACATAGCATAAAGGCTCAAAATGCTATTTATCAATCATAGGAACTTTTCATGAGTTTAATACATGCGTAGGAGCCCATAATTTATCATAACATACTTGTCTTGCATATCTTACCATAAAATATTTCACTCACATGTGAGACTTTATCATGTAAATTTCATAGAACATGGTGTATGTATACAATTAAACTTAAAATCATGCAATTCAAGAGTATAGTACATGAGTTGAGTAAAACATAGTCATTTGGAAATCATTCAAGCAACCCACCAACATTATAGTAAAACCCCCAATTTGGGTATCATGAAATCTTTTCAAATATCCATAATCTTTCATAGCTTTTCAAGATATCATAGCATGCACTATATAAGTATCATAAACCTTTCATAATATCAAACCCCAATAGGTGTTCATGCACAATCAACTCAATACTTGATAAAGTAAAACTGAAATCAAGTTCAGAATGCATAAAAGGAAGTATCCATAAAGTATCAAGCCTTAAAATCATGAAATCTTATCAAAAAGGAGAGTTGGGCTCCATGGATGAAAGAACCCATGGATCAAGACCCACATACCTTAAACCTTGAAATTACTTGAAGGAAACTTGAAGAGGCTTGAAGGATTCACTTGAAACTTGAACTCCAATGAAAGCTCTTGAGAATCTTGGAATTGATTGAGGAATTCGGTGAGGATTTGAGAGGATTTTGAGAGTCTTCTTGAGTGAATTAGAGGAAAATGGTGGAATAATTGAGGAATTCTATCTATAAGGATGTTGGGTTATGACCCAATTGCCCTCATTTGAATTGGAGAAAGTTTGAAAAAAAATTGTACGAGGGTGGAACAAAAGGGCGATGCGGACTGGGTTTTGCACAGGTCATTTTCGTGCGAAGTTTAATTTTCTCCTATGTTGGCGTAGGATTGAGTTTAAACTACTTTTGTACTAGAGGGGGAATAAGTAGGTGACATGGATTGGTCGCACACTTTTCTAGTTTAGGCCCAAATCACCTGAAAAATTATTTTTCATTACGGGTTACCTAATAATTAAAGATGACCTTTTTCCCACACAATTTTGCTTCTTGAAAAAGAATACAAAGTTAGATTTGCCAAATAATGCACAAATTTTAGGATATTTGAGAAATACGCCATAAGGATATTTTCGAGTCGCGTGAGAGATGTTACACTATTATTGTAAGCAAACTCAATAAGTGGAAGATGCTCATTCCAACTACCTTTAAATTCCAAAACACAAGCCTTAAGCATATCCTCAAGAGTTTAATGGTCCTTTTGGCTTGACCATCTATTGTGGGTGAGAGCTCGTACTAAGCTTGACTCTAGTACCAAGACCTCTTTGGCAGGATCTCCAAAAGTGAGAGGTAAATTAAGCATTATGACCCAAAATGATAGCTAATGGAACCCCAGACAATCTAACCAACTCATGGATGTACAACCTAGCATAATCGTCGGCACCATAGGATGTTTTAAGCAGTAGGAAATGAGCTAATTTCATCATTCTATCAACAATAACTCATATGGAATCAAAATGCTTTTTGGTCCTAGGTAAAACGATCAAAAAATCCATGTTGATCTCTTCCCAATTCCAACTAGGAATCTCTATGTCTTGGGCTAGGCCACCCAGCCTTTGATGTTCGTCCTTGACTTGTTGGCAATTATGACATCCGGATACAAACTTTGCAATGTCTCTCTTCATACCACCCCACCAACATACTTCCCTCAAATCCCTATACATCTTTGTAGAACCAGGGTGAATGGAATAGGATGAATTATGTGCCTCCTTTAAAATCAAGTCCCTCAACCCCTTAATATTTTGTACACACAACCTACCTTGGTTCCTAAGGACATCATCGTCCTCATGGGAGAAAACCTCTACCTTGCCCTCTTTCACCAGTGCTTTCATTTCCACCAAATAAGGGTCAAGGTCTTGCTTGGATTTGACCTCTTCAATCACAGAAGATTTGGAACCATCTATAACCACCACACCACCATTTTTGGCTTCATCCAACCTAACCCTCAATCTGGCCAACCGATGGACTTCCTTTGCTAATTCCTTCTTTCCATCCTCAACTTGATCTACACTCTCCATGAACACCCTATTTACAGCATCGGCCACAACATTAGCCTTCCCCAGGTGATAACATACACTCATGTCATAATCATTAGAGTTCCAACCTCGTTTTTCCTTAGATTAAGATAGCTTTGTGTGAATACATATTACAGACTCTTGTGCTTGGTGAATACATCTATATGACCTCCATACAAATAATGATGCCATATTTTCAAAGCAAATACCATGGCCGCTAGCTCCAGGTAAAGAGTTGGATAATTACGTTCACGCACTTTTAGCTACCTAGAAGCATAGGCAATGACCTTGACACTATGCATCAATACATATCCCAAACCAATCCTTTAGGCATCGCAATTAATAAAAACCTTCTAGTAAGACCAATATAGGAGCATATGTAAGCTTGTCCTTTAAAGTTTGAAAATTACATTCACATTTATCGGCCCAAACAAACTTTGCCATTTTTGTGTCAACTTTGTCAAAGGAGAAGAAATTGGAGAAAAACCCTCAACAAATCTTCAGTAGTACCTCGTCAAGTCCAAGAAACTCCTAATACCCATAGGAGTCAAGGTCCTAGGCCAATTTCTCACCACTTTTGTCTTTTAAGGATCCACTTTAATCTAGTCACTAGACACCACATGCCCAACAAATGCTACTTCTTTCAACCAAAACTCATATTTATCAAACTTGGCAAACAAATTTTCCTCCTTTAAAATTTGCAACACCACCCTCAGATGTTTCACATGCTCTTCCTCGCGCTTGAAATAAATCAAGATATCATTAACGAATACCACAATAAACATATCAAGATAGTTTTAAATCCCCTATTCATGAGATCCATAATATTATTGGTGCATCAGTTAGGCCAAAAGATATCACCACAAATTCAAATTGTCCATACCTTGTCTGGAAAGTCGTTTTAGGAATATCATATTCCCTTACCCTCATTTGGTTGTATTCGGATCGAAGATCAATCTTAGAAAAATGACTAGTTCCTTGCAATTAGTCAAATAGGTCACCTATCCTTAGTAGAGGATACTTGTTCTTTATGGTGACTTTGTTAAGTTGTCAATAGTCGATGTGTATTCTAAGTGAGCCATTATTCTTCCTGACAAACAACACTAGTGCACCCCAAGGTGACTTTCTAGGCCTAATAAAATCCTTCTCCAATAAGTCCTTCAATTAATCCTTTAACTCTTTCAATTCTACAAGGGCCATGCAATAAGGAGATATAAAAATGGGTTATTATCAAGGAGGAGGTCTATACCAAAATCTATTTCCCTTTCTAGAGGAATACCGAGGAATTAATTGAAAAAGACATCAAGAAATTCATTGACCACCAGAACTGGCTCAATAGAAGGGACTTTAGACTTGACATCCCTAACCCTTACAAGATGATAAATGCAACCCTTACCAATCAATTCTCGAGTCTTAAGACAAGAGATAAACCTACCCTTAACCATCGAAGTATACCTTTACACTCAAGGATGAGTTCATTAGGAAATTGGAACTTAACTTTATGGGTTCTATAATCAATAAAAGCATGATATGCATGTCACCAATCCATCCTAAGAATAACATCAAAATCTACCATGTCAAGTTCAACAAAATCACAAAGCAAGACTTTATGTAATATGGACAGGGGACAGCCCTTATAGACTCTCTAGGCAACAATTAACTCACTAAAGGGGGTAGACACCTCAAAGGGTTCATATAACAATTCGGACAAAGATCAAGCCTATTAGCAAAAAAGAGGGTGATCCAAGATAGAGTGGCACCCGAACCAAATAAAGCATATACATCATAATCATAAAACTTTAACATACCGATAATAAAATCTAGTGTGTCATACACTCCTTGCCTACCTTGAAGAGCGTAGAACTAATTGTGGCATGGAACATCCCCTTGTTGACTACCTTGTGCCCTTTGGTCTCTGTGAGCACTATATCCTTGAGGACAACCATCTTTCTTTTTGTTTGAGCATATGGATAATCAACAATCTTGTGGCCCATCTTTCCATACCCAAAGCATGCACCTGTGTTCCTCCAACATGTGCAATTATGATTCCTTCCACATTTTGTGTGCCTAGGAAAAGTCGGTCCACCATTTCCTCCTTAAGCTTGAGCCTTAAGGTTTTGTACCAGATGTGTTATCAAAATACAACACTTTGATACTTAAAACTTGGAATTTTATGTGTTCTCAATGCAATGTTAGTAGATTTGATGTGTTTTTATGTTTTTTTGCTGGATTATAGGGTTGGCACAATTTTTGGGCTAAGTATGCAGAATGTGCTGAAGTAGAGATTCCACGAGACCCTTTACAGGCCGTAGATACTTTTACCACGAGACCCATGAGGCAGTAGTAAGGATGGTTTCATAACAAATTCCAATGAAGGGTGATTTTTTGAAATTGTGTCTACGAACATACAGACGAGTCATAGAAGACTTTAGGAGTTGTATAATTGGTGTCATGCCCTGAGGATTAGAAAGTAGGGAGTTACTGAAAAGTCATCAGACGAAACCCCCTACGGGCAATAGAACTTTATATGGGCCTTAGAGGTGTGTCATAAAATTTAGCCCCAGTTTTGAAGAAGCAATCCACGAAAGCTCGTTTACAGGCCGTAAAATGTTATAGGGCCCGTAAAAGTTATCGTAGAGTCTGCCGACCCAATTATCCTATTCTGTTTTGATTTTATATTTTAAACACTATAAATAGGTTTTTTAGGTTAATTTTTCATAGAAGACAGTAGAGAACAAGTATGGGAACGTGATAAAACATTAGAGAGCTTGAGGAACACTTGTTAAACTTTCTTTCATCTTTTAATTTCAATCTTGTGATTCTCATCGAAGAGTTTAGATTTCTTGTGCTTAATTATCTTGTGTAAGTGCTTAATTATGTTATTAAAATGCATAAATCTTGCATTTGCACTGATCATAAGTAGCTAAATCAACAACTAGAATTGTGGGAACCATGAAGAACTAACGAGGTACAAACAAATAATTCATAATTCTTGAAAAGTGTGCATGCATGTTTTATTAATTCTCTTAGTATTGAATGATTTTTAATGGTGGCCAACATCAGAACCCGCCTAGTGTTAATGATTGGATCAAGGTAGTAATGAATAGAAAAAGAGATTAATTAATAGGATTTGATTAAGGATTTTTGTCTAATCAATCAAACTGGACCAAGGGGAGGTTGTACTGGAAAAATAGGTAAGAGTTAGTAATGCCACACTGAGGGGATGGACCAAATCACATAGTGAAATTCACCTCTCGACTAGGCCAAAGGGTTTGGTGAACTTAACTTACCGTTCTGCATGCTACAGATTGGAAAACAATTTGATTATCTAGTAATACTGAGTTAGGAAATCATGGGGAACACAATACCCTAGCTCCTCTTCATACTAGTTTAAAACTTTTCTTAGTTTAGGATTTCTTAGTTTAGCATTACTTTTTATAGTTGTCATAACCCCCCTCCCCTTTAGGGAGATAAGTTGGTTAATCAACCCGAATTGCATCGAATTCTTCTAAGACCACTATATTCCCTATGGGATTCGACCTTAATCTTGGTTAGGTTATATATCTTGAAAATGATCACTTTAACCTAAAAAAATAGGTGTATCTTGGGCAACATTAAGATTTTGGATTCGTTGTTGGAGAATACGGCTAGATTTGTCTAATTCAAGTAGTTTCGGAATTAATCCTTATTTCCCTCATTTTACATTTTTTGTTGTTTTTGTTTTCTTTCAGGGTACAGGTGTAGTGTATGCCCAATAGATGAAGTCGAGGCGTACCTTTGACTCTGTTTGACCGAGAGATCCAGAGGAGACTAAAAATGATGTCCCAAGATAATGCAAACAATGCGGCAAATGTAGCTCTGAACTAGAATGAGAATGAGAATGCAAATAATAACAACCTACCTCCTCTTAAGGATATTTCTCTATAGCCATAGGACTTCAATGCCGAAGCTTATTAGTGAAACCAATATCGATTGTACCCTATGGCTATGGATGTTACTGGAGCCACAGTGTTACCGCCAATACCGGCTGACAAAAAGTGTATGGTTTCGAGAGGGTTACTTTAGATGCTGCATAACAGTGGGTTGTTCCGAGGCCTACCATCAGAGGATCTGCATAATCATCTACACAACATTGCATTTGTCTGTAAGAGTGTAATGGGAACATAGAATCTATCTATGGATGTTGTGGGACTTTGTGTTTTCCCATTTTGTCTAACAGGCAATGCAGTGTTATGGCTATTCGAGCTCCCGCAGTGTTCAATCACCAGTTGGGCTGAGTTGCAGGAGGCCTTTTTAGAGAGGTACTTCCCGAGATCAAAGAAGCTAAAGTTGAAAGGTCAAATCAACAACTTTGAGCAACTTCCTGGTGACTCGATCAGTACTACATGGGAGCAATTCATAAAGTGCTTGAGGAGTATCCCGTACCACAAAATTGTTGATGATGTCTTGGTGGAGATCTTCAACCGTGCCCTGGACAAGAATAGTCAAACCTGTGAGGATACCATCGTGGGAGGCATATTCTTAGATCAACCATTTACAAGGATTGTTGAGGGGATGGAAAGGGTGGTCAAGACAAATCGTGCATGGGGACAAAGAGACATGTCATCTGCCAAAAGTTTGTGTAGTGTCAGTATTGGTTTGGAGTAAGCTAAAATGAATGTGATAATGCAAGAGCTTGCCAGGATCCATACTGGTATGGAGGTAATGATGAAATAGAATCAGGATTAAGTTAATGTAGTTGTTCATCAGCCTTCGCGAACACCCATATACGATGATCCCTACTATGAGGAGGACACTTGCTTCATTGCTGATTAGACGGGGGGTTTCCGGACCAACACCCAAGGGTCCAATCAGGACTATTGGCACCAAGGTCGGAACTATAATTGAGATGGTGCTTTCAGAGATAACCATGGAGGTTACTGTGATAGGATTCGGGGCCAAGACAGAGATGCAGATTAGGGCCGCAAAGATGGCTACAGAAATGGTCTATATGTGCCATCACACAATCGTGATACCGGAGCTAGCAATTCTAGAGTTGAGGAGATGTTTGACCGCCTATTAAAGAAAGCTGAGACACAAGATAAACTTTGAGGGGGGTTAAATCTGACATCTCCAGCATAAATCAAAAAATTAAGTCTCATTCTATTGCTATCAAACAACTTGAGCAACAGTTTGGTCAAGTTTCAACTCAACTCAACCAGTGTTAGAGAGGTACATTACCTAGCAACACAGTTCAGAACCCAAAGAATGAGGGGTAGTTCAAGGCGGTTATTGCTCTTGGTGGCAAGAGTACCATTGATCCTCCCATGCTAGTAGATGATGACGATGTTCGAGATGAGACAGTTGAGGTCAAAGATGCTGATACCAGAGTTGATCGTGCCAAGGATGGGGTGGTGATGCTGCGGAGGCACCACAGAAGCTGAAGCCTATTCCTAGGCCTCCTCCTCCCTTCCCTCAAAGAATTAAAAAGAAGGAGGAGGAGGGCAAGTTCAAGCACTTTCTCTCCATGCTGAAATAACCCTCCATCAACATCCCTCTCGTTGAGGCATTGGAGATGATTTTTGGGTATGTAAAGTTTATGAAGGACCTGGTTACAAGAAGTGCACTGTGAGTTAGGAACTCTCCCAAGAGCCTCAACATTACAGTGCAATGGCCACAAGGTCCTTGGGGCAAAAGCGAGAAGATCCCGGTGCTTTTACCATACCCTACACTATTGGAGATGTAGAGTTTGCTAGGGCATTGTATGATCTCAGTGACAGCATAAATTTGATACCTCTTGCGGTCTTTAAGAAGCTAGGACTGGGAGCCCCTACTCTGATGAGCATACAGCTATTGATGGTTGACCACATGGCGAAATATCCTGTAAGGATACTTCATGATGTGCTTGTCAAAGTTAAGGAATTCATATTCCCTACAGACTTTATGATCCTAGATTGTGAAGTCAACTTCGAGGTCCCAATCATCTTGGTAAGGCCATTCCTAGCCATTGGTCAAGCACTAGTGGATATAGAAGCTGGCCAACTAAGGTTTAGATTGAATGACAAAGAAGTTGTCTTCAATATTTGTCAGTCAATGAAGAGTCCAGATGATCTGACGAAAGATGTTCAGGAACTTGGTGAAGTCTGAGTAATCAAGTTGTCCAAGTCATGTCGCGATAATAAATCAGGTGCTACTTGGAAGGCAATCCAAGATTTTTGATGTAATAGTTATAGTTGTGTTTTGTTTTTAGCTTTTGGACTTGTAGATAGTTAAGTTTTTCGCAATTTGGTTTTGATTTTGGACATTGGGTTGGTTGTATATAGGGTAATAGTATGTTCTATGAAGAATTTGCAGGTACATGACTGAGTCAACCATCTTTGGCTGAAAAGGCATCAAGAAGTGTTTGTGCAACTGGGTCTACAAGTTGTATGTCAATCTA
Source organism: Solanum rostratum (assembly GCA_029948455.1). Classification (NCBI taxonomy): domain Eukaryota; kingdom Viridiplantae; phylum Streptophyta; class Magnoliopsida; order Solanales; family Solanaceae; genus Solanum; species Solanum rostratum. The sequence continues at coordinate 56,003,657 of CM057049.1, forward strand.
ATACTCGTACGTTGTCTCATCGAACACTTCCAATGAGCAAAACGTTATGCACTCCAGTCCACGAGCCAACTTTACAGTCCGTAGATAAAACTACAGGTCGTGAATGGGGCTCGTGGACCCAGGTAAGTTTTCTATTGAATTAACTAATTCTTGGGGGTTCTACGACCAACTCTACGAGTAATACTGAATTCTACAACTTATGGACTGGTCTGTAAAACCCAGTCGCCAAAACTAGGGTTTGGACATTCTACGAGACCATGATTTATGGGCCGTAAAATCTTCTACGGCCCGTAATCAAGGTCTCGTAGAGTCTAGGCCCATTAGTTTTGGGCGACCGATCAAACTATAAAAGGAAAGGGTAAAATTAATTTGACCCCAATTTTCAAAAATTGCATACGAAACCCAACGACCCCCTTCCTTTATCCTCCGACCACCGCAACAAGTCAACCTACCATTTTTTGGCCAACTTTCCGACAACCCTAGGGTTCCACCTCTTCAATTCCTCCTTCATTTTATACATCGTGGTCATTCAATTTGGTAAGTTCTCGATCTTAAAAACCCTTTTATTTACAACAAATTACATGATTAGGGTGAAATCAATTGATGGGTGTGTTAATTTGATGCATGAACCCGTGTATGCCATTGTTGTGTTTAAACTTGAATTATGGAAAATAGTTGCCAATGTGTGAACATGTGTAAACACCGGGAATTGGTGTGTATACCTTGTTCTTGTGTTTGAATGGTACGTTTGAAATCCATGTGGTCACATACCGTTGAAGTGAATTGATTATGTGCATAAACATTCGGTGTGTGATGGAATATATGTGTGATTTGATGCTAAGTCATTCAAACGATGTCGGTTGGTTTGGGAATATATGTGAAATGATTTTCAATGGGGTATATGTCGAAATTTGTGTGTGGGGTGTTGGGTGTTTTGATATAAGTCATATGGGGGTGTGTGAGTATTGCTTCAATACTGAAAATGTTGTTGGAAATGTCGTATGTGGTCCATATTGAAAAACTTATTAACTCAGGTGACTGAGTTTTCTGATCTACGAGGGTCTTTTATGGCCCATGGAAATTTCCATGAGTCATAATTGCCCCTCGTACAAAAATCTATAAACCTAATATTTCTGAGAATCTATCAGATAAGACCTTTTACGAGTCTTAGAATATTCTACAACTCGTAGATCCCTGCCTGTAAAAGTTTAGATATTGGAACACATCTATGACCCAGTCAACCACTCGTAGATTCATCTACGAGTCATACCTGGTCTCGTAAATGCCAATCCAATAAGCAAAAATTGTGGACACTATTTTTATGAGAGCCTTCTACGGCTCATAGAAGTGCCTTCGTAGTCCCATCTATAACCAAGTCTAATTTAATTTTGCTTTTTCATTCTTGATTTCTGGGGCTAGCCATGCTTGTCAAATATGTATGTTTTAGGTACCATGGCCCCAAAGCTGAGACATGAGGATATTCGAGCCTTGCAAGGGAGGCTCAGGGATGAGACCTCGAGGGAGAAGGATACCCCTGAGGTTAGTGGATCAGTTGCGGAGCTTAGTGTTTGACCTGACGTGGAGGCTGATAAACCACAGACACAGGCTGCCACCAGACTTGGGTAGGCCCAAACCTAGGCTATTGTTGTTCGCACTCCCCAGTCTGACGAGGGAGATAACAACCATAGCAGCTCCATTTAGATGACTCTTTCAGAGAGGAGACAGACTCAGAGTAAGGATCCGGCGAAAAGTCAGAGATAGAGTCCTCTATCGCACCACCATAGACATCACCATCACCTCCAGATGATCTTACCAGTCGGTGGTGTGTTACGGCATGGAGGACATCTACACAGAGGGCATACAAAGTAATGAGTGGGGAAAACCGGTTCGCTCCATTTTTTAGGAGCCTCAAATCATTTCTTCCAGATTAGACAGTATCCCTGGTCTCTAGGACACCATCGGCAAATATGGGCTCCAGTGGCTAACCAAAGCACCAAGAAGGTACTCCCCGGCCATAGTTCGAGAGTTCTATACATCCTATGCAGCCACAGTACTCAGCACTCTTCCCAAGAGAAAGAAGCCCCTCGCTCAGCCCAGATGGACACATACTAGAGTGAAGGGCCGGCATGTGGATATTTCGAAGACCACCATCCGCAGAATGTTGTTCAAGCCTGAGTTCCCAGTCCCCAAATCCACAGCAAAGTATGACCACATATTAGGGCAGACCAGGGACAAAGGTCTGATGAGAGACCAAAGCCGTAGAGCCAATTTGATGATATAGTTGGCAAGACAAATTATTGAGCAGGGCTCAGACCCTACATAGGTAGCCACATCTTCTGAGGCTATTGTTAAGGCCTCACTTAACTTTCTCACCAAATTTTGGTGGGCTATTGTGAGGTCACAGATCCAGCTGAGGCTTGTAGATAACACCTTGACGCAAGACCATGTCATTCTAGTTGCCAGCATCTTGGCTGGCTATGAGATTGATTGGGCCAGCCATATCACAGACCAAATCCACAAGACGACCTTAAAGAGGTCTACCTCCATGCCCTTTCCTTGCTTGATCTACAGACTTTGGCTAGGGTCAAGGGTGTAAAGTATACATCAGCTAGACTCGCTGATTAAGGTCCATTGCACTTTGGATGTCAGCCTGATCAAGGATGAGGAGATCCCAGAGGCACGTTGGTGAGCAGCGCACCAGCCAGCTCATATGCCCAAGAAGCCACCTCCTGAGGTTCCACCCACCACCATGCTACTACTACAGAGGAGAGGCCCCCACAAACTGAGACAGATGTGGAGAGTACTACTACTCCTGCACCACAGGTCACCCCTACACAAACAACACCCGCCGGCATAGTTTATGTGTCCACGACATTCATTCATGCCATGGCACAGTGACTAGCCTACACCAAGTCTCAATTGACTCAGTTACTTCAGCAAATCAGGCCCTAGATCCGCCAGGCCATCACAGAGTCTGAGGGATAAATGCAATCATTGATCATCGCCACTTTTCAGGACCGACTTTCAGCCGTGGATTCCTGCATTGATGCTTTTAAGTTACGGTCCAACAGATCCTGAGTACAGCACGACCAGCAGACATGATGGCCCTACTATCAGAGATCCAGCAGCTCCAGCCTGACATGACAGCAGCTTTGGCCGCGGCAGTGGCATTCTTAGAGACTTCTTCCCGGTGCCAGTGGTGGATTAATTTGCTCCTAAGATCCTTCCCATGCTAAGAGGCCCCGCACTGATGATGATCTAGATACAGTGAGGTTGCATGCGAGGGTGACAGAGGAGCAGGAGCTAGATCTTGTTATAAAGCAGTCGAGGCAGGGGGAGGAGATGAGACAGGCTTGAGAGCTTGAGAGGGTAAGTGGTTTTGGCCCCTCTGGTCATGGTTCTACCACTAAGGAGGCTGCTAGACAAGTTGAGAGTGGCCAACTCAGCCAGACATCAGCGCTTAGCCGCCCAAGTATATTTTTTTCCCCGATACTTTATCTTGCATTTTGGTGTGCATTGAGGACAATGCATCTCTTTTTTGATAGGGTGTGGGTAGTTATAGGCCCTCAGAGAAGTCTGAGTATCCTTGGCCTATAACTACCCCAAATTTTGAATCCTAGGGGTTTTCTTGCCAATGTTTCTTTTCCCATTAATATTTAATTTCTATTGAATCGGCATGTTTATGATGTATAGGTAGTATTGATAGCATATAGTACTGATGTCTATGGCATATATGTGTTTTTGCGCTTTTGTGTGAAAAATGGTAACCACCAAATTTTGTTAGTTAGTCTAGATAGCAATCATGCATGTTTAATTGTATCGATTGTGCTTGTTCTGATAAGTAAGGATAAAATTTAGATAAAAAGCATAATCTGAGAGTCGGTGTTGATAGTGTCATCAGTGCCATGTGAGTGTGAGCTTACTTTGCTAAATTCATGTATTGTGTTCCAATTCAGAACTTGCCCTGTTACTCTGACTTAGACTATAGGTTAGTTGGTTAGGAAAGGATCTTAGGCCATTGTTCATAATAGTCCACTTAGCCTAAATAACTAACCAAATGTGTAATGTATCCCTTGATCCTAATTTTTGAGCCTTACATGTACCCTTTTCGTTGTAAAAACGTAAGTCACCTAGCCTTATTAGATGTAAAATCCTAAAATTGACCCTGGTCCTTCCTTGACATTGTGCACCTCGACTGAGGCAAAAAGCATAAGTTGAGGGTGGCTACCAAAAGTGGCCTTGGTTCCTAGGTTGAATATTGTGAACCTTCACTCAAGCCAAAAGCCTAAGTTGAGGGTGGCGGGTGTAAGAGTAAACACAAAATATGAGGGGGGAAAGTTAGTGATACATGGAAAAGGAGAAAAAATGTGTACTGGGTGCAAGAAAAATGAGTGATGCCTTAGCAATGAACTAAAAAGAAAAATGTTATGAAAATACAAGGCAAAAAGTTGAAAAATGAGAATAAAGCACCCAGAAAAGCTTGAAATAGGAGAAAAGGAGAATGAGATGAAAAGTAACAGTGTTAGTAGGGTAAAAGTGAAGAAAAGTGCAGTGTCATGAAGGGCCTTTAGTCACTATGTTCCCAAAACATCATACCGAACCCCCCTGAGCCTACGTTACAAGCCAGTAAAGTCCTAAAGTGATCCTAGTCCAAGTAGTCAAAGGTCATAGTCATGAGTATAGGGACAAGCATATGGTATTGAGCATGATATTTGAGTGTCTTTTGTGAGAGTGAGTGATTTTGCCTAGTCCAAGGTTATACCTGAAAATATCATTGTGAGTGAGATATAGGACTTCTTTCTGTGAAGGTACTTGCATTGCATTGTTAACATTAGACCAATTCAGTGATTGTGGTTTGTTCATAACTACCTCACTTGTCATAATTGCATTGTCACATACATTGATCTGTGTTTTTATGCTTACTAGCTATTTGATATATTTTGAAAATGGTGTGGTTATATGTGCTTGAGTTTGATGTGATGTATGCCATCAGATTAAGGTATGTATGTTATTGTGCTGCTTATGTAGATTGAGTCTGTCGCTTGAGGACGAGCAATAATTTTAAGTTGAGGGTGTTGATATGTTGCCAAAATACAGCACTTTTGATACTTAAAACTTGGAATTTTGTGTGTTCTCAATGTGATTTTAGTAGATTTGATGTATTTTTATGTTTGTTTTGTAGGATTACAGGGTTGGCACAATTTTTGGGCTAAGTGTACAGAATGTGCTGAAGCAGAGGTTCCACGAGACCCTTTACAGGTCGTAGATGCTTTTACAGGCCATAAAGATGGTTTCGTAACAAATTCTAGAGAATGGTGATTTTCTAAAATTGAGTCCACGAATATGCAGATGAGCCGTAGAAAACTTTACGAGTTGTAGACTTAGTATCGTGCCCTGAGTATCAGAAAGTAAAGAGTAGCTGAAAATCCATCAGACGAAACCCCCTATGGGCCATAGAACTTTATACAAGCGATGGAGGGGTGTCGTAGAAGTCAGCCTAGTTTTGAAGAAGCAATCCATGAAAGGTCGTTTACGGTTCGTAAAATGTTATACGGCCCATAGAAGCAGTCATAGAGTCTGCCAACCCAGATATCCTATTTCGTTTTGGTTTTGTATAACACTATAAATAGGGTTTTTAGGTTATTTTCATAGAAGACAACAGAGAACAAGTAGAGGAACGTGATAAAACATTAGAGATATTGAGAAACACTTGTAAAACTTTCTTCCATCTTTCAATTTCAATCTTGTGATTCTCATTAAAGAGTTTGAATTTCTTGTGGTTAATTCTCTTGTATAAATGATCAATTACTAGATAATTCGTAATTCTTGAAAATTGTGCATACATGTATTAATTAATTCTCTTCGTATTGAATGCTTTCTAATAGTGGTCAACATTAGAACCCACCTAGTGTTACTGGTTGGATCAAGGTAGTAATGAATAGGAAAAGAGATTAATTAACAGGATTCGATTGATGTTTCTCGTCTAATTAACCGAACTGGGCCAAGGGGAGGTTATACTAGAACAATAGGTAAGGGTTAGTAATGTCACATTGTGGGGATGGACCAAATCACGCAGTGAAATTCGCCTCTCGCATGGGACAAAGGGTTTGGTGAACTTAACTTACCATCTACATGCTACACACTGGAAAAGAATTTGATTATCTAGTAATACTGAGTTAGGGAATCATGGGGAACACAATACCCTAGTTCCTCTTCATACTGGTTTAACACTTGTCTTAGTTTAGGATTACTTTATATAGTTGTCATAACCCCCCCCCCTTAGGGAGATAAGTTGGTTAATCAACCCGAATTATATTGAATTCTTCTTAAGTCTACCATATTCCCAACGGGATTCGACCCTAACCTTGGTTAGGTTATATATCTTGACAACGACCCTTTAGCTTCAAAAAGGAGGTGTAGCTTGGGTGGCCTATCATTGGTGAACCTTTGTTGAGCATTTGATGACTCTTGACCTTGAAATTTGTGGTTTTGTTGGAAATGACCACCCCGACCACCTCTAGTACCTTGAAATCCACCATCATAATGAGCTCTCTAGGGCTTTCCACTCTTCCTCTTTCTAAGTTTTTCTCCTTCACATTATTTGGCATATGTCATGACACGAGACAAGTCCATATCCCCAACAAGCATTGCGAAGCAACATTCTGTATTGACCAAGTCAGATATTCCCAACACAAACTTGTTCATCCTTGACTGAGAATTGGCAACCAAGTGAAGAACATACTTTGAGAACTTGTTGAATTTGAGGGTACACTCCTTCACACTTATGGAGCCTTGTTTGAGATTTATAAACTTCATCATCTTAGCCTCCCATAGTTCAATAGAAAAGAAGCAGTTGAGGAAGGCGGCTTTGAATTCTTCCCAAGGAATAGACTCTTCATTGACCCTCTCCATATTCTATTGAGTAAACCATATTTGAGCAAGACCTTTGAGTTGACAAGCCGCAAGTTCCACCTTCTCCTCTGAGATTACCCCCATAATAGCAAGAACTTTTTACACTTCATCAATAAATTCTTGAGGATCTTCCTCCAATTTAGAGTGATGAAACTCCAGATGGTTCATTCTAGTGAAGTCCCTCACCCTTGAGGCTGGCGTAGGAGCATGAGGGGCTAGGGCCCCTTGGTTGACTTGGTTGTCTATGGCTTGTTCCAACAAGGTAACAACATTTCGGTATTCGACATAAGTGACTCTTTTTTTCCTTAAGGAGCTTGTGGGGCTAGAGGGGCCGAATCCCCCTTGGGAGTGGGAGCTCTTTGGGGCATCCTTCTTGGCAGCATAATCTAGAAGCACAAAAGGAAATTATTAGAGATGGGAAGTCTTGAATGAAATTCTGAAGCATGACATAGATTATGAAGAAATGAGTCATATCCTAAATGCCTCATAGCCTTCTATTCATAGTTGTGGCACGCTTCACAGCCACGAACAAGACTCTACTTGACGCGGTGTGTTAGATTTTTTAGGAGCATTTACAAACCTAGTGCTCTGATACCAAGCTCTTCATGACCCAATCCAAGGGCCTAGGAGCAACACAGCAAATGGGAAACCCAAAAGTACCCCAAACAAGCCTCATAGCATACGTAAGCACATCCTTGGTTGCAGAAACATAAATCAAGAATCAAGCAATTCGAACTAGGGAAATTCGGGGCTTTGGACTTAAGCTATGGGGATAGAAAGAAGAATGGAATTTCCGTCATCCAATCACAACAAATATTGAAGGGGGGTTAATAGGACTCAAGCTATAAGGAAGTAGGGACTTAAGAATATCATCAACATCCAACAAAAACATACAAGGGATAGGGGCTAAAGGAAATGTCCATAGATACATAAGCGTCATAAGAGCTAAGCACTTCGCATTATCCAACAACACCTCTAAACATGAGTGAAATGGGGGCCAAGATATCTCCTGGGCTAACCCTCAAAAGTAGATAACAAAAGTAAATAAATCTTAACATAAGCATGATACAAAATGGTTGTTGTCCCCGGAGTACGGGACTCAACACAAGTAAGACTTCAAACAAACCAACAAGCCACGTGGAGGAGGATGGATAAGATCTGCTATCCCTACATGGTTAGATTGTATAGGCAAGAAGTATGTGTTAGTACTAGGAATGTACTTAGTATGAGGGGCGCAATGAACCAAAAGAAAATAAGCCATGATTTTCAAGATACATAATCATATACAAGGATTAAAAGCTCAATATGGCATGTATGATCAATGCCTTAGCCAAAACATGCATGAAACATAATCAAAATCTCATAATATAGCATACATATGTGGGAAGATATCATAACTGACATATAAGATCATGCGAGCTACTACATGAAATCTCGATGTTTCCTCCACACCAAAAAAGGTGTCGTTTACTTTGCCAAGGTAAAACATACCCTCACCTTACGCCATAGACTCTTTGGTGGGTGTTACCAAATGTCCTTGCCTTACAGCATTGCTTTTTTGGGAGGTATTACAAGGTGTCCTTACCTTACGACGTCACCTTTTCGATAGGTATTAAAAGATGTCCTTACCTTATGGCATTGACTTTTTGGTAGGTATCACAAGATATCATATGGTGGCATATAGTTAAGCGACAATGGAAATCTATCAAAGTCCTCTCGGTGCTAAGTCAACATCCCACGAAATGCATAATTCATAGTCATACTCATAACATGCATAACTTCATAATTCATAGTATTATCATAGGAGTAGCTAATCAAATCCATAACATCGTAGCATCATAGAAGGGCTTCATATCTTTCATAACATTCTCATGAACTTATAGCATGCTTAGCCCTCAAATATTCACATTCATAACTTGCATATCTTTCAATAAGCCTTTCATCAACATAAGAAGCTTTATCATATAGCTTTAGTCAAACCATGGTGGGTCTATGCATATAAGATTAAAATCATAATATTTAAGAGTATTGGACATGGATGAAGTTAAACATGGTCATTTAGGAACCATTCAAATAAACCCACTATCAACATAGTAAAACCCTTAGTTTGGGTATCATGAAATCCATTTCAAAGTCTATAATCTTTCATAATTCTTCAAGGTATCAAAACATACGTTGCTTTAATGTCATAATCAAATCATAATATGAAACTTCGATAGGAGCTCATGTATTAATAGACCAATAACCAACAATTTCCAAACATAAATCATGCATTGAAGAGGTAATAGAAGATACCCATAAAGAAACAATCCTTGAAATCAAGAAATTTCACTAATAATAAGGTTTGGGCACCAGGGGTGGAAGAATCCAAGGATTAAAGACCCACATACCTTAATGTCTTGAAATTGATGAAGAAGACTTGAGGATACTTGGGGGAATCACCTTGTGACTTGAACTTCAATGGAGGCTTTTGAAAATCTAGGATTTGAATGATGGATTTGGGGAGGATTTTGGGAGAGTTTAGGCAAGGATTAGGGATAAAATGACTGAAATCTCTTAGGATTCCCATCTATAAGGTTGTTGGGATATGTCCCAATTTCCCTCACTTAGATTAGAAAAAGTTTGGAAAATTTTGTTCTTGGATGAACCATGTCCGCAAAGCGGACTTGCTCCTACCAAGGTCATTTTTACACGAAGTTCAATTTTCTCCTATTTTGGCATAAGAATGAATTTCGGCCATTTTTGTACTATCTACAACTCTCTCTATGACGCGAAGAGGTCGCATACTTTTATGGTTAAGGCAAAATCAACGGAAAAATTATTTTTCAATATGGTTAACCAAAAGATTGAGAGAGACCCTTTTCCTACACAATTTTTCCTCCTGAAAATGAATACGAAGTCAAATTTGCCGAAAAACGTATGTATTTTATGATATTCAAGAAATACACCATAAGGACATTCAAGTCGCGTGGGAGTGTTACAGAAGACTACCACAAACATGTCTAGATAAGGCTTGAAAATTTGATTCATCAAATCCATAAATATGGGGGGCATTTTTCAACCCAAATGACATAACTAAGAACTCATAGTGCCCATACCTTGTCCAAAATACCATATTGGGAATATCACTTTCCTGCATCCTCAATTGGTGATACTCGAACCGAAGATCAATTTTGGAGGAATAACTGAGACCTTGTAATTGGTCAAATTGATCATAATCTACACACATCCAAAGTGGATACTTATTTTTAATGGTCATCTTGTTCAATTGTCGATAATATACACACATCCAAAGTGAACCATCGTTCTTCCGTACAAACAATACAGGAGCACCCCATAAAGACACACTAGGCCTTATAAACCCCTTATCAAGCAAATCTCTCATGTTCCTTCAATTTTTTCAACTTCGCCAGGGCCATTCGATATAAAGGAATAGAAATGGGTTGAGTATCGAGTAGAAGATCAATGCCAAAGTCAATTCCCCTTTGGGGAGGAATACCGGGAAACTCATCGATATTTATTAACTATAGGAACCAAATAAAAAGTAGGAACTTCGAACTCCACATCCATAATCCGGACAACATGACATATACATCCCATAGAAATCATTTTCCTAGCCTTCATATATGAGACAAACTTACCCTTGAGCACCGACTTGGTTCCCTTCTATTCAAAAATGAACTCATTAGGAACTTGGCATTTGACCCTACGGATTGTATAATCAATAGAAGTATATGATACATGCAACAAATCCATACAAAGAATAACATCAAAATAGGTCATGTCAATCTCAATAAGATCACATGAAAAGACTCTATGTAATACCAAAATGGGACAATTTTTATAGACTTTCTTGACCAAACCCGACTCGCAAAGAGGTGACTCCTGAACTTCTTGCCTAGCATGGAGAGAATAGAATCTGTTGCCATAGGGTCCACCTCCTTGAGCTTGGGAACCTTGTGGAATTTACTCTTTTTGAGCCACTTGACCTTGTGGGTGCCCTTCCTTCCCTTTGATAGCAACATTAGGATGCTCAAAGACCATGTGCCACATCTTTCCACAACCATAGCAAGCATCTGTTCCTCTAAAGCAATCACCAACATGGTTCATCCCACACTTAGGACACCTAGGAGAAATAGCATCACCATTAGCAACATCACTTTGCACCTTAGGGGTATGCACCCTAAACCGTTGATTAGCACCCTTAGATGACCCTTGGCCTTATTGGAAATTGCCACCACCGGTTTTAGCATGAGAACACCCATCATCAATCTAGCCTTCTTAGACTCCCTCACCTTTATTCTTTGAAGCTTCTCACTCTTTATTTTTTCGGCATGAGTCACGAGCCGAGAAATATCCATCTCCTTAACAAGCATTAATGTCTTACATTCCACCTTCACCAAGTTGGACACACCCGAAATGAACTTTTTCATCAGCTACAAGACAAGGAGCATACTTAGATAACTTTGTAAACTTGAGGGCGTACTCCCTCACACTCAGAGCACCTTTGTTTCAAATGCATAAACTCCACCACTTTCACCTACCTTATATCAAGAGGAAAGAAGTAATCAAGAAAAGTGGACTTAAAGACCTTCCTATCAATAGGCCCTTCATTAACATTCCTTTCAAATTTCATTATAGAAACCAAACTTACGAAACTCCCTGGAGTTGGTAAGCCACCAACTTCACCTTCTCCTCGAAAGATACCCCCATAATCTCCATAATTTTGTAGATTTCATCAATAAACTCTTGTGGGTCCTCATCCATCTTGGAACCATGAAACTCTGGGGGACTTATTCTAGTAAAGTCTCTCACCCTAGAAGTTAGGGTAAGAGTCATTGGAGAAGCAACAACTTGGACCAACATAGTGAAAGCAGCCCTAAACTCCTCATTAGTCACTTGATTAGCTGAAGGGTCTTGAGGAACTTGGTGAGCCGGAGGGGTTTGGTCCTCATCAATGTTGACTCCCCTAAGAAACGGTGCATGTCGTGGAGCCATTCTCTAAAAATTTCAACGGACAAGCATTAGAGAGAAAGAGTCTTGAAGACACAATACAGATCACAAAGAAGTGAAGATTTTCCTAATTGTCTCATAGCCTCCTAGTCATGGATGTAGAATACTTCATACTTATAAATAAGACTTTACTAGATGTGGCATGTTGGATTCTCTAGGATGCTTTTAAACCTTGTGCTATGATACCAAGTTTGTCACAAATCGAACGCAGGGCCTAGTCGTGACACGGCAAATATGACACCTGAAGGCGCCCCATACAAGTCTCTTGTTCATATCATAAGCATACATAAGATAAATAAGTAATCATTAGAGTAAGCAAGTGGAACACAACATCATAAGAGTCAAATGTATCCCTTTAGCGGGAATTACAACATCATTAGTCCAATACATGCCTCTACATACTTGATCTTGGAGGGGACTAGAAGATAGCTTTACTAGTTCACCTTCAAGATTAGAAAGTACAAAGTCTTAGAAATATCAACATCAGCAAGAAACATAAGGGCTTGTCCTCGAAACATGGGAATTCACCAATCTTCAGTAGCAACACCATAAGCTAGCCATAATAGTGAGGAATAAAATCACTGTCGCCCCTACATGGTGATATCATGTAGGCAAGTGTATGTGTTACTACGTTGGAATGTACTAAGTATGTAAGCATGCAACGAATTAATGAATATCATACATAATAACAATATGCATAGATATAGCAATAGAATAAGGACAAGATATTCATGAGTAATGCAACATTTAAAATCATGTGAAGAAGTATCATAAAACATTTCATATCCTAATAGACATACATATGTGGGAATAAGACTATAATCGACATTAAGACCATGCGAAATATTACATGGAATCTCGATGTTCCCTCCACACAAGGCAAAAGAGGAGTCTGCTTTGCCAAGATAGACATGATCCTCACCCTATAGTCTCTATCCTAGCACGGTAAGGACCCATCATTTGACCTCACCCTTTAGGTTCCATCCTAGCACAGTGAATGTCATATTAAAAAGCTATATGGATCTATTAGCACACCTTATAGGCATATAAACTTCATCATCATTTCTATGGTGGCAGTAGTTATGAGATTTGAGGATTTATATAAGGACCCTTGGAGATAGTTCCCCTCACACAAGCTCATTCGGTGCTGAGTCATATCCCATGAAATGCATACATGCATATACATAGACATCATCATAAATCATATGTTATCAAAATCATATTTTCATAGCTTTGCAAAATAGACATCATGACCTCATCATATCATAGGAATAGTTCATCTACATAAATTTTGCATATAGTGATAGTATACTCTCCATCTTATTAGCATTTCATCAATATTAGGGTCTTAAGTACTGATGTCACCCAAGTTACACCTTCTTTTTGAAGGCTAAAGTGGACTTTGTCAAGATGTATAACCTAACCAAGGTTAGGGTCGATCCCACAAGGAATATAGGAGACTTAGAAGAATTTTAGCAATTTGGGTGGATTAACCTACTTATGGGTGTGGGGAGTTTGTAACAACTATGAAAAGTAATCCTAAACTAGGAAAAGTGTGAGGTCAGTATGAAGAGCAACTAGGGTATTGTGTTCACCATGATTCCCTAACTTGGTATTACCAGATAATCGAATTCTTTTCTAGTGTGTAGCTTGCAGAACGGTAAGTTAAGTTTACCAAACCCTTTGATCCAAGCGAGAGGTAAATTTCACTATGTGATTTGATCTATCCTCGTAGTGTGATATTACTAATTCTTACCTATTGTTCCAGTACAACCTCCCCTATACTCATGATTATGACCTTTGACTACGTGGACTAGGATCGCTTTAGGACTTTATTGGCTTGTAACGTAGGCTCAGGGGGCTTTGGTATGATGTTTTGGGAGCATAGTAACTTAAGGCCCTCCTTGACACTGCGTTTTTCTACACTTTTGCCCCACTAACACTGTCATTTTTCACCTCATTCTCCCTTTTTCCTATTTCAAGCTTTTCTGGGTGCTTTATTTTAATTTTTCAGCTTTTTACCTTTTGTTTTCACATCATTTTTATGTTTAGCTTATTGATTAGGCATCACTCATTTTTTCTTGCACCCATAACACATTTTTATCCCCTTTTCATGTATCACTAGCTTCCCCCTCATTTTGTGTTTACCTTTACATCAGTCATCCTCAACTTATGCTTTTGGCCTGAGTCAAGGTTCATAATATTCAACCTAGGAACCAGGGCCACTTTTGGTAGCTATCCTCAACTTAGGCTTTTTGCCTCAGTCAAGGTGCACAATATTCAAGAAAGGACCAGGGCTAATTTTAGGATTTTACATCTAATAAGGCTAGGTGACTTACGTTTTTACAACAAAAAGGGTACATGTAAGGTTCAAACATTAGGATCAAGGGATACATTACACATTTGGTTGGTTATTTAGGCTAAGTGGACTATTATGAACAACGGCCTAAGATCCTTTCCTAACCAACTAACCTACAGTCTAAGTCAAAGTAATAGGGCAAGTTCTGAATTGAAACATAGTATATGAATTTAGCAAAGAAAACTCACACTCACATGGCATTGATTACACTATTAACAAAGACTCGCAGTTCATGCTTTTCATCTCAACTTATCCTCACTTATCAGAACAAGCACTGTCAAACAATCAAACATGCATGGTTGCTATCAAGACCCTATCAAGACTAACTAACAAAATTTTGGTGGGTATCATTTTTCACAAAAGAAAAATGCAAAAACCAACATATACCATAGATATCAGTACTACATGCTACTAATACTATCTACACATCCTAAACATGCCAGTTCAACAGAAATTAAATATCCACAGGGAAAAAGAACACAGGCAAGAAAACCCGTAGGATTAAAAATTTGGGATAGTCATAAACCAAGGTTACTCAAACTTCACTGAGGCCAGTAACTACCCACACTGCATCAAAAAGGACTTGAATTGCCCTCAATGCCCAAAAAAATATAAAGTATAGAGGTCAAAAAAAAACATACCTGGGCACCTAAGCGCTAGTCTCTAGCTGAGTCTGGCCACCCTCAACCTGCCTGGTGGCCTCTTCAGTGGTAGGAGCATGACCGGAGGGGCCAGCACTACTCACCCTCTCAAGCTCACGAGCCTACCTTAGCTCTTTATCCTGCCTCGATCGTATCCTGGCAAGCTTTAGCCCCTGCTCCTCTGTAAACCTCGCCTGCAGTCTAGATAGGTTTGGATCTTTCATGTGGGGTCTCTTCCCGAGGGAAGTGTGTGATGGATCCTCAAGAGAGAATAAGTCCAACACTGACACTGTGGGCTCAGTCTATGGGAATACTATCGGTGCGGCCAAAGTTGTTGTCATATCAGCCCGGAGCTGTTGGATCTCCTTCTAAAGGGTCATCATATCTATTATCTGTGTTGTAATAAGGCTCTACTGGACCTACCTCATAAAAACATGTATGCGAGCATCCACGGATGTGAGTCTGTCTTGGATAGTAGATACTGTGAATGTCTGCATGCGACCCTCAAACTCTGAAATAGCCTGGCGTACCCAGGGCTTAATATGTTGTAGTAACTGAGTCAACTAGGACTCAGTGTGGACCAATCTCCGTGACATAGCCTGAATAGATGCCGTTAACACGTAGACCATGCCAGTGGGTGCCGTCAGAGTAGAAACGACCTGTGGGGCAGGAGTAGTGGTAGTAGTAAGCCCCCTTTCCACATCAGCCTCAGCCTATGGGGGCCTCTCATTAGTAGTAGCAGTAGTGGTGGTGGTGGATGAAGTCTTAGATGGTAGCTCCAGCGTGAACATCTCATGCATCTGAGTTGGCTGGCACAGTGCTCATTGTAGGGCCACCAGATTATCCTCATCCTTGACTAGGCTGGCATCCAAAGTACGCTGGACCTTTATCAGTGAATCCAGGTTATGTAGAATCTCCACCCCCAACTTTATACAGAGTCTATAGATCAAGCATGGGAACAGGATGAAGGTAGACCTCTTTATGGCTGCCTCATGTATCTGCAATGCGATGGGGCTGGCCCAATCAATCTCATAGCCAACCAAGATACTAACGACCAAAATAGCACGGTCCAGCATCAAAGTATTATCTGCAAGTGTGGGCCGAATCCGTGATCTCACAACAGTCCACCAAAATTTGGTGGGGAAGCTGAGTGAGGCCTTCAATGGGCTTTGATAATGTGGCTATCCGTACAGGGTCCAGGCTCTGCTCTGCAATCCAATCAACAACCCATCTCATCAAGCCAGCACTATGGCTCTGATCTCTCATCAGGGTTTTAACCCTGGTCTGCCCCAATCTCCGGTCATACTCTGTCGTCGATCTTGGGGGTGAGAACTCAAGCTCGAACAACATACAGCGGATGTTCATCTTGAAGATATCCACCTATCGACCCTTACTCTAGTATGTGTCGGTCTGGGCTGAATGAACGGCTTCATCCCCTTGGGAAGAATGCTGAGTACCGTGGTAGCATATGAAGCGTAAAACTCCCGAACCATAGATAGGGACTACTTCCCTAACGATCTAGCTAGCCACAGGAGCCCATATCTATTGATAGTATCCTAAAGGCCGGGTACACTATCAAATCTGGAAGTGACGATCCGGGGCTCCTTAAAAATAAAGCGAGTTGGTTTGCCTTGCTTGTTCCGCTGCATGCCCTCTTTGCAGATATCCTACATACCCTCAATGCACCACCGGCTAGATTGAGCGTCTAGACGTGATGGTGATGCTTGAGGTGGTGCAGCAGAGGACTCCATCTCCAACTCATCGCCAAAATTTGACTTTGACTCCTCTCTGGATGGAGTCATCTGGATGGAGCTGCCATCTTTGTCGTCTCCCTCTTCAGACTAGGGAGAGCGGACAATGATAGCTTGTGTTTAGGCCTGCAGAAGTCTAGCGGCAGCCCATGTGTGTGGTCTCTCAGCGTCCAGGTCAGGCCAAACACCAAGCTCCTCAATCGAACCACTGACCTCGGGGGTGTCCTGATCCCCCAAGGGCTCATCTCCCAACCTCCTCTGCATGGCTTAAATCTCATCACCTCTTGCTTTTAGGTCCATAGTACTGAAATGCACACATTTAGCAATCATGGTTAGTCCCACAAGTCAAGGAACAAAAAGCAAAAACATTGAGTTGTGCGTAAGTGTCTAGTTTCATTTATATAGAATAGAAATTTGAATTGAGCAAACCAGTATATATTTGATATGGATATTTACCATTTATTCTTGTATGATAAACATAATTATAAATCTATAATGATGTTTCTAGAATTAAGTTGTGTGTACGTGTCTTTTTTTTAAATTTTTTAGATAGAATTTTGGAGTGAGAAAATCAATAGATATTTTGAATGATTATTAATCAATCGCTGTTGAATGATGAGCATAATTATAAATATGCCATTGACCGTCCATGAGTTGGCTTTTCTATAAAATAGAATAGAAATATTATTATCATTAATGATTGTTTTTAGCTTATGGCACTTTGAAAAATGAGAAAATCGAAGTTAGCATCCTACATCAGCTCGAGGAACTCCCTCTTAGCAGTGAACAGGGGCCATTTGTTGAGGAAGTTTAGCTTTCCAATAAAGGCCAAAGGTCTACCTCGAACTACGATCGATTCTACTCTCAAATATTCTACTCACGTAATTATCAAAATATTTTATTTCAGTCTCATAATTTATCCTCTTAAACCCCTTTGAAGGCCGTATTTGTTGGTCGGGACAAAAGTGGCTACTACGTCAACTTCTTTGCCCAAAAACTCTTGCATCGTCCTTGGTTAAAGAGGGGCAAGTTGTTAATGCCCAATTTTGATCCTCCTTTCTTCTAGTTCATTATTTTTTAGCTTTTAAATTATAATGTATCAAATTATCTTTCTACTATTATTTTTACTACTACGGCTATATTAATTATTGTTATTTTTTATTGTTGTTGTCGTGTTTCTATAAGCGCTATCAAAATTATATAGTTTATGATTGAAATTACTATTTAAAAATGATTATCGTCGCCTTATTTTAAGTTTTGTACTTATTAAATTAATTATAAGTCGATACTTTTTATATTTTTATATTAGTGAAGAGTTTGTAATCAATGTTTTCATTTATATTGTTGTCACATAGTATATATTATATTAGTCACTAAATTAGAAGCTCAAAATAATTTATAAAGAAAGACAAATGTCCAACTTTGGCCCCTAAGTCCATTAGAGCAGCCCATAAGAAATAAATCATCCAGCCCATATAATTTCTCAATAACCCTAAATGCCCCTCATGCCATCAACCCTAACTCAAAACTTTTAGTAGCACCTCTCTATTCTATCTTTTCTTTCAATGAGTTGCACGTTGTCCTCTTTACATTTGGCAAACTTTAGTACTTTTCCTCCATTGACAGATCAAGTCACTTTCCGTTTGGATGCAACTTTTGTCTTAAAGCTCTTCAATGTATTAAAGAGATGACGCACATGGTGCCAAGAAATTCAACGTTCGATTTCAAACTCGTTTTAACCAAGTTTGAAGTCTAAAAATGAGGATACCGCCCAAACACAAAAACCTAGCTTTAAATCACCTATAAGCACTCACTTTTAGCTCTATTTTTGGGGGAAGAAAAGAGGAAAAAAAAAAGACAAGGCCTTTTTCCCTATGACAGAAGCCCTTTTTTTTCACTGCTTAGAGCAACCTTTAACTACTATCTTTTGCTCTAAAAAAATAATATTTGGAGTCTCTCTGATCTCAGCTAATCTTTTGGCTTCAAGCTTCCTCGAGTTCATCGTTATTCGAACATAGACCTCTGATCACTGCCCCGCAATAGGTAATTTTCGTCTCTCTTTCGTTGTTATTTCCTATCATTATGATGAAATGTTATGCCTATTTTGAGGTAGCTATATAGCAGGAGGACAATTGTCTGCTTACTTAAGCCATAACGAAAACAATGTTTTAAAGTTAGGATGTAGTTTTGCTTTAGTTGAGGCTTGTAGAAATTTGAAACTCGAATCTCTCCCTTTTATATTTAACCGTCGCGTACTTGATAAATTATTTCATGGTTAAATCTTCGCTTGAAATGGGTGTTGTTATAATTTATTGACATCTGATGTGTTAATTTGGCAAGAACTTCCAAGATCTGACACAAATTGCTTCTTCCCTCTAATAAAAATGCAAACATACTGCATCTAGCTTCTTATGCGCACAAAATATGAAATTTTCAAATCCATGATAACAATTGGAACCGTGAATTCTTGTGTGGATAAGAGATGTTCATGTTCCCTTCAAGCTTTTTAGATAGTTTGGATTTAAAGATGATTGGATTAGTTAGTATTGTAAAATCAGCCTTTGTTGTAAATTAATGTCCATTTAAATATATATTCAAATGCATTGTTCAACATAAAAAAAGTTTTGTTGCTAGCTAATTTCACCTGCTAAAAACTTAATTTTGTTCTCTGCTTAGTTTTAAATTTAGTACAAATCATTTGTTGACTCTTCTAATAAAATATTTAAAGGAAATGATTTTTGTCCTTTTTTAATTAGACATAGTTATGCATACTAAATGCTCCTATATTGAAATGTAAAGGAAAGTGATACGCCCAAATTACACTCCAAATAGAAGAGTAAAGGCGGTCGTTGGTCAAATATAGAACTCAACCGGAGTTGAGGTCGATCCCACAGGAAACACCTAAGAATTATTCTATTAGTATCGGCTTTCAGTTGTAAATGATATTCCCAAGATAAACGTACATAAAGTAAATGGGGGGTTGCGTTATTTAATTTAAATAATTGTGTAAAGTAATTAACAAAAACGCTGTTCCGATTTTTTAGACAGATAGAGAGAGGCTAGGGTTGTGTTCCCCATGACTTACAATTGCGACAACTAAACTGGATTCGTAAACTCGTTCTTAATGATGCATGCAAAATCTAACAACTTAACTAATATCTAGGTCACCTTTTGGTCTTTCCTAGTTATATTTCACTCCTCTCCTTTCGGTCTCAGAGTGTATGCAATTCTAACTGTTGTTTTTTATCTCAAAATACCTTCACCTTTCAGTCTCAGGCACTTAGACTAGGTTCATGATCCCGAATCTCTGTTGTTAAACTCTTTTCCCAATCACTACATCCCTCTCGAGCATGTAACGAATACAGGCTTACCCTAATGCGTCGACTCATTAAGGATAAGTTAAAACGAAGAATTTAACAATACATGTGATGTTTATTTGAACGAATTACCCCCAGTTTGCGTTATCTTAATTGAGTCGTCATGGTTCCCACAACCCTAGTTGTGGGTTTAGCCTAGCATAGTATTGATAACGTGCCCACAAAAATTAGAAGAAGACATAAAGATTGACTTACTATTGAAGAACAAGAATCCGTGTTACAAGCTTCGAACACTAATCACAAACGCGATTCTCACAAATTACAAAGCCAAACTGATGTTTTTCTCCTTGTTCTCTCTTGTTTCTGCCTTAAAAACGTAGTGTCTAATAAAATAAAATAATATACTATTTATACTAAGTAAAACTAAGTCGATATAATTTAGGAAAAATAAACTCGGCACGGGACACGGTCCGTTACACGGACCGTCTGAGGTGAGATGGTCCATGCGAACGGACTGTCTGGACAGCGTCTGCGTCGGCACGGCCCGTGACACGGCCCGTGTGGCGTGAGACGGGTCGTGTGCTCCTCCGTGTGGCACCACTTGTACGAATTCTGATATTTTCGACGAAGGCCCTCCGAGCTACGTCAGTTACACGGCCCGTGACACGGTCCGTCTAGCGTCAGATGGTCCGTGTGATGGTCCGTGTGAATCTCCTTGCACGATTTCCTTAATTTTCGACGAGTTGCCATCCGAGCTACGTCAGTTACACGGCCCGTGACACGGTCCGTCTAGCGTCAGACGGGCCGTGTGGACTGACCGTGTGACACGACTTAGCGCGAGTAGCACCAAGTGTCGTGCCACGGTCGGTCACACGGACCGTCTGGCGTGAGACGGCCCGTGTGGGCCTTCCGTGGTCCAACACTTGGCCTCGTTTTTCACTCGTTTCTTGTGCTTTCCTCAATTTTCCATGCCTTTGCTATTTTCCTGCACAATATCAAAACATACCTATTAAACCAACAACAACGCTCAAGAACGCACAATAATTCTATGTCGTAAGCGTCGTAAAAGTCGTATTTTCATGACTCATCAACACCCTCAACTTAGAACCATTGCTTGTCCTCAAGCGATGACCAAAAACACATACGACACACAAAGACAGGCACTTCAACAAGAAGTAAATAGAGACCCCTTTATCATCAAATTCGTGTTCAAAAAGTGCACCAAAAAGTGCACTTGTGATGTGCTCACACCCCAATGGACTGTTATTAGATCAACCTAAGCACTATACTATATCCCGTTAGCCCTACTTAAGTCCGAGAATAAGGATGAGTTGGTTAACAAAGCCACCGAATAGTGTGGTGATAGTGCCCCTCACGACAAAGAAGTCTCACACACAATGTAACAATGTAGCACAGAGACTGGAATGTAGACACTCACACTCAAAAAGAATTTTCAACCGACACACAAGTATAGACCATATGCTTGCCTTTATTTTCACCACCTTGACTCTTGAATGACCTTTTTAGGATTACTTTAGGACTTTTAAGGCTTGTAACGTAGGCTCGGGCTTGGGTGAGATATATTTAGGATCAAAGTGACTAGCTTTTCGTTCCAAGACCCTGCTTTGACTCAGCCACTACTTTCGGCTCCCCAAAATCTTTGTTTTCCCTATATTACCACTTTGCTTTGCAGATGGGCGTGGTTACCTTCTTTGTTCATTCTTTAACACGCCCCAGATTTCTTTTATCAATATTTTTTTTTTCAGTCCAACTTTTCTTCTCATCACTCGACTCCTTTCCATCCATATTCTTCTGCTTTTCTTACAATAGCCACCCTCAACTTAGGATTTTAGCTTGAGTTGAGGTTCACAATGTCTTTTCAAGGACCAGGGCCAATATAAGCCACCCTCAACTTAGGCCTTTGGCCTGGGTTGAGGTTCACAATGTCCTTAAAGGGACCAGGGCCTGAGTACAGTCTGCAGATAGATTGGAAACATGAATTGGGTAATAAGAAAGAAAAGGTCTATTTGGCTCAATTATTTGGTTCAAAGGGATAAACTTCATTTGGTTAATTCATTTTAGGCTTAGTGACTTCTCAACAACAATGGCCTAAGATCCTATCCTAATCCACTCATTCAATCGTTTTAGGGGGACCAACCAGGCAAGTTCTAGTTTACAAGTGCGTCAATTGAATTTAAGCAAGTCCACTCCCACACATATGGCACATATCCCCCACTATTCAGTACTACACAACACAGTCAAGCTTTCATTCTTCAAGATGCCAACTAGACAATGTACAACGTGCTTTAAGAGGATCACAACATCAGTCAGTATGGGATGCATGCCTACACAAGTTTCATGGATTTTCATTTTTAAATTGTTGGGGTTACTATAAACTCTTCTGAACACTTGTCTTTACACATACAAAACAAACAAAGTAAACCTAAACATGCCAGTTCTACTAGATACTACACCTTCAGAGAAAAGAAACATGGCAAGAAAAACTCGTCAGGGTAGGATGCCCCACCCCCAACAAAAGACAGTGCAATGTCCCCATTGCACCAGAATGCATATTAAAGAAAAAATAGGAGTGGGACATACCTGAGACGCCCTAGGCGTTAGGTGGGTCATCATGGCCCGAACCAGCTGGTGGGTCCGGGCAGGCAACATCATCTTCCGGCCCCACGACACTTCCGGACGCACCTGTCCGGGCAGCCTCATATGCTAGGCGCGCCTGCTCCTCCTGGGCAGCTGCCTCTCGTCGCTGAGCCCTCAACGCTTTTCGCAGCCTCCTTGCTTCCTCACGCTGCAGATCTTCCGGGGGGCTCGGGCGCTGGCTGCGGCGCTTACCCTTGTCGTTATGACCGGAATCCATAGGAGCAGATACTTGGGCAGCAGGAGGCACGACCGGGACACCCCAGCCCTCGGTCAGGCTCGGTTCCACCGGGGCACTGAACAATGAGATCAACGAATCTGGCGGCGGAACCGGGGCTGGCGCCGTGGTGTGATACCGGGCGTACAACTTTGTAATCTTCTCCCTCATATCCTGCATCGTCTGTACCAAGTGCGCCCGCTCGTCATCAGACAAACATCCAAACATACGATGGAAGTAGCCCTCCAACGTGTTGACCTGCTCCTGTAGACTCTGTATCTGGCCCACTAGTTCTGCTCGAAGATGGTCCTCAGCCAGCTGCACATGAGCCTGCACCACCTGAGGCACCCTGACCACCATTTGGTCAACAAGTGCCCGTGTCTTACACTGTTCGGTGACCATGCGGGCGAGAAGGTCATAAGGAACATAAGTGTATCCCGGATGCGCCTGAGGTGCTGTGCCACTGCCCCCGGGCTGCTCAGAATCTGTACCGGTCTGGGGGGCCGTGGGGGGCTCCTCAAATGACAAGGGCTGCTGTGGAGGAGCCCGAGGAAGCTGTGTCGAAATCCCAAGCCGACGGGATCTGCTGTGATACAACGGGTTGTCGATATCCTTGATCATGGCAATGTTGACTACACCCGTTGGAGATATCTTCCTGTCCAAAAAGTGGGTGGTGGGGACACGGGCCTGCCTGCAAAGTGCCCGAATCAGACATGGAAATGACATACCTGCTCGTTCTGAAAGGGCATGATCTTTTATCTCCATGGCAATAACGCGACCCACATTAATACCAAGGCGGGCCACCAAACTCGCTACCAACGAAGCATGAGAGAGTTGGAGCGTGTTGTCGTTCACTGTGGGTCAAAGTCGGGCCCACACCACCGACCACCAGAACTTTGCGACAAACTTAAGGGAGGCCTTTGTAATAGGAATCTTGGGGTTAGTCACCCAAGGTGCCTCCGCTCCCTGGAGCGCAATCTGCTCCGCAATCCACTGCAACTCCTTGGCCCGGATAGACGGGTCTGAGATACGAACCTTATCAGTGACATTCACATAATGGGCAATGAATATCCGATCCAGTGGGGCACGGTAGTCTGGGCCAAATAAAAATTTGTTGATCGTCTCTGCCGAGATATCTACCTGAGTCTCCCGGATGGTGACATAGTCCCGGTGGGACAATTTGGCAGCGAGCCGCTTCTTCGATCGTCTGGGCAGGTTGCCTTCTATGGAGGCAAGTAGACTGGCGGCATAGCTAGAACAGAACTCTGCGATCATGTCCGGGCCATAATATCCAGGAGGGCTGGCCATCCATCCAAACTGGTATGCTGCAAAGGTGTTTCGTATCTCCGGGATGGAGTCCAATTTGTCCACGAGGACTCGCATCTCCGGGATAATTGGCCTCCCCTGATAGCCCCCGGTACCTTTGGTGATGCCATTAACATAAATCTCCTTTGCCCCGGGGACTGACCACCTCCTGCGTAAGAAGACCAGAAGCCACTTGGTGGTTTCCGGGTCAGAAGTCCGAGCAACCGCCTGCTGAGTGGCCTCATCATCACTGTCGCGGAGAAGCAGAATATCCTCCTCACCTCTAACATCGTGCTCTGCAGTGACTGGAGTGCCAACCTCATCCTCCTGCTCTGGGGCTGCAGCTTCCCCCTCCACCCCGCCTCTGGAGCTTCCTCCTCATAATTTGAAGCTATGTAGCGTCTCACTGGACGGGAACGGGCAGTGCGAGGGGGGTGGGAGGGCACAGCTGACCCGCCGTCGGAGTCATTGCCTGAGTCACCCCCCGGATTTTGACTGGAGGATTCGGTGATCGAATCCCGGAGACGTGACTCATGCTCGTCTCGGCGTTGGCGAGGTCTTAGACGTGGGGCCATAGTAATCCAACAAACATCACAAAAAATAAAGAAAATATTACTTATGCCAGGATGCTTGGGACGACACACTAACGGGTACTCAGACTTCCCCTGTGGAAATGCAGTGACAAAAACCCTTAAGAATGGCGTCACCCGGTCTATCACAGGGAATTTCGCACTAAAAATGCATATGAGAATCAATGAAAGTAAATACAATGAAGTCTATAAAAAATAAAGTAACATAGTACGGTGGCCCTACACGGACCGTGTAAGGGTACACGGGTCGTGTAGAGGCTCGTGGGAGGGCCTGGGAGGGGGGGCAGCCGCCAAGTGGTGTGGGACGGGCCGCCACATGGCCCATGTAGGGTCAGACGGTCCGTGCGAACGGACCGTGTGGCGTGCCTTGGCGTGAATCTTGGGAACGCGAGCCGGACGGTCCACGACACTGCCCGTGTGATGCCACACGGACCGTGTAACATACCGTGACACGGTCTTCATCCCCAATCAGCCCAATAACATAAAATCGAAGCTCACACGCACAACAAGTCATCAAAAACTCCAGATCGGGCATTTAAACTACGCGAACCCACTTTCTACAACACAAATCCTATTTTAACCATCCTAAAATCACAAATACCCTATGTTTCAAGAGTTCAAGAAAGCAACAATGGTGGTTAGGACTACCCATTAATAAATCTTTAAGGAATCGCGCCCTAGAGAGTTATAGACATCAAGATCAACAAGGATATGCATAAACTCATACAAAGGAACAAAACTAAAAGCAAAATTTCAAGAACATACTAAAGAACAACTAACCCAAAATAAAAATAAAAAAAAACTTACTTGAAAGAGAGAAGTAGACTTGAGACTCGAAAATTTGCCTAAGGAAAGTGTGACGGATCGTGAATGGAGTGCACAACCCATGTGAGAAGAGATGAAGTTTTGGTGGTGTGAGGAAGAGAGTAATGGCGTGTGGGGGAGTTTAGAGAGAGAGAATGAATGTGAAGAAAAGAAATTTTGGAAAGAGGGTATAAATACCCAAGAATTCGTGGCCCAAGACGTGTGGGAAAACGGGCCGTGGCACGTTCCGTGTCACGTGCCGTGGGCAGCAGACGCGCGTTCCCTAGGCGCGCCCAAACGGTCCATTAGACGGACCATTTCACGTGAGACGTCCCGTCTTGCGTGCCGTATGTCGGCACGCGTGGTGATACCAAGGCGTGATCTCAAACGGTTGGCCGCACGGTCCGTTTGAGCTCACACGGACCGTGTGATTGGACCGTGTGAGTTGCATTGGCGGAGTTATTACGCTTACCTGGGGGCACGCTACAACGGACCGGTACACGGTCCGTCCGGCGTCAGACGGTCCGTGTGAACGGGACCGTGTGATGCCCCTTGGTGGAATTTTGTCCTTTCCTTCGTCCGCACGCCTGATTAGACTCCCTTTCACCATGTGCATCCTTCCCTGAGACAAAATATAAACCAATAGAAAGCATAAGTCAGTGTGTTTTTCTCTCTTTTTTTTTGATTGATGGTTTGCCTCCCATTAAGTGCTTGGTTTAACGTCACGGCTCGACGTGGTGGTCTTGACTACTCAGACTTCGTCAAGATGGAGAACCTCTATCACCGAGGTTTCCTCTGCAGCTCCCAAGTACTTTTTCACGCGCTGCCCATTAACCTTGAACCGGTGCCCGTCATCCGTCTCTAACTCAACTGCTCCATTAGTAAATACTTGTGTGATCTTGTATGGGCCAGACCACCTTGGCTTCAACTTCCCTGGGAACAACCTCTGGAGTTGTAGAGCAGCACTCTGTCACCAACCTCAAAGCTCCTCGGGGCAATCAGCTTGTCATGATAAGCCTTCATCTTGTCCTTGTACAGAGCAGCACTCTCGTAGGCCTGTAGACGAAACTCATCCAGCTCATTCAACTGGTCCATCCTCATGTTGGTTGCCTCCTTCCAATTCATATTCAGGGCCTTGAGAGCCCATAGTGCCTTGTGCTCCAACTCAATTGGCAGATGGCAGGCCTTACTAAACACCAACTGATATGGGGACATACCAATGGGTGTCTTGTAAGCTGTCCTATAGGCCCATAGTGCATCATCTAATTTCCTCGCCCAGTCCGTTCTTGTGGCATTCACAGACTTGGTCAGGATCTCCTTGATTTCCCTGTTGGATACCTCAACCTGCCCACTTGTCTGCGGATGATAGGGCGTGGCAACCTTGTGTTGGCGTACCCCGTATTTAGCTAGTACAGCCCGAAAGGACTTGTTGCAGAAGTGGGAGCCCCCATCACTAATGATAGTTTGGGGTGTCCCAAATCTAGCAAAGATGTTCCGCCTCAGGAACTGTACCACACTCTTGCTCTCGTTGTTAGGTAGCGCTATTGCCTCCACCCATTTAGAGACGTAGTCCACAGCCACCAGGATATACTTCATCCCATAAGAGCTCACGAACGGGCCCATGAAGTCAATGCCCCATACATCAAACAGCTCAATCTCCAAAATGGGGGTCATAGGTAACTCTTGACGCCTTGAAATGTTCCCTTGGCGCTAGCACTGGTCGCACCCCTGCACCAAGTCATGGGCATCTTTATAGATGGTGGGCCAGTAGTACCCACACTGCAGAACCTTTTTGGCAGTTCTGGCACCACCATGATGTCCCCCCACTAGAGAGGAGTGGCGGGCTTCCAGGATGCTCAACATCTCTGCCTCTGGGACACATCTTCGGATGACCCCATCTGCGCATGTTCTGAATAAGTATGGATCCTCCCAAAAGTACTTGCGCACATCATACAAAAACTTCTTTCTCTGGTGATGGTTAAGGCCTTCCGGCATAATATCGCTCACCAGGAAGTTAGCAAAATCAGCATACTAAGGGACTAAGTCCGCAGAAGCGGCTAATACCTGCTCATCGGGAAATGAATCATTGATGTTCAAGCACTCATTGGCCCGGGCTGCGTCCTCTAACCTGGATAGATGGTCAGCCACTTGGTTCTCCGTGCCTTTACGATCCTGGACCTCGAAGTCGAACTCTTGTAGCAAGAGCACCCATCTGATCAAGCGAGGCTTAGCGTCCTTCTTGGACATGAGGTACCGCAATGCGGCGTGGTCAGTGTGTATGATCACCCTCGTTCCTAGTAGATATGCTCGAAACTTGTCGAAGACATACACCACGGCTAGCAACTCCTGCTCTGTGACAGTGTAATTCCTTTGAGCCTCATTTAGCGTCTTGTTGGCGTAGTAGATAGGATGGAAGATTTTGTTCCGCTTCTGCCCCAGCACAACACCCACGGCAACTCCACTTGCGTCACACATAACCTCAAACGGAGCGCCCCAATCTGGTGCAACTACGACAGACGCTGAGATTAGCTTCTGCTTTAAGGTCTCAAAAGCTTGTCGGCACGCATCATCAAAGTGGAACTTGACATCCTTCTCCAACAGTTTGCACAATGGGTGTGCAATCTTGGAGAAGTCTTTGATGAATCTGCGATAGAATCCAGCATGCCCAAGGAAACTCCGGACCCCTTTTACCGAGATAGGAGGTGGCAATCTCTCAATGACCTCGATCTTTGCCTTGTCCACCTCTATCCCCTTTTCAGACACCTTATGGCCAAGGACTATGCCCTCCTTAACCATGAAATGACACTTCCCCCAATTTAGGACCAACTGGGCCTCTTCACAGCGCTGCAGTGCCTTGCTTAGATTCTGCAGACAATCATCAAAAGAATCACCCACTACTGAAAAATCATCCATAAATACCTCAAGGGTGTCTTCGACCATGTCTGAAAAAATAGACATCATGCAGCGCGCTGAAAAGTGGTTGGGGCATTGCAAAGTCCAAACGGCATCCTTCTGAAAGCAAATGTCCAATAGGGGCACATGAAGGTGGTCTTCTCCTGATCTTCTGCGGCTATTGAGATCTGGTTGTAGCCCGAGTATCCGTCGAGGAAGCAATACCATCCTTGCCCTGCTAGCCTGTCTAGCATCTGATCCATGAATGGCATGGGGAAGTGGTCCTTTAGAGTCCATTTATTCAACTTCCGGTAGTCCATGCACACTCGCCATCCGGTGACAGGTCTCAGCGGGACAAGCTCGTTCTTCTCATTGGCTACCACCATCATGCCCCCCTTTTTTGGGACGCACTGCACTGGGCTCACCCACTTGCTGTCCGAGATTGGATACACCACCCCAGCATCCAGCCACTTAATGATCTCCTTCTTTACCACCTCCTGCATGGGTGGGTTAAGCCTTCTCTGATGCTCGATGTTGGGCACACAGTCATCCTCCAGTTTGATTTTATGAGTGCAGATGCCTGGGGGGATGCCAATTATGTCAGCAATGGTCCATCCAATAGCTCGCTTGAACTTTTGGAGGACCCCCAATAATGCCTCCACCTGGTGTTCCTGAAGATCTGCAGCCACAATCACAGGAAGAGTGTTGTTAGTACCTAAAAATGCATACCTGAGGTGTTGTGGCAACTCCTTGAGCTCCAGAACGGGCGGTTCCTCGATAGAGGGTTTCGCCGGTGGTGTTGGCCTATTTTGCAAATCCAAGTCCAACTTCCTAGGCGCGAATGGTCTGGTCCCCATGCCCTGCAAGGCATAGACGGCGTCATTGTACCCCTCAACACCATCTTTTGGGAAGTTCATCAGAACTGCCGCCAGTGTGTCGACAGTCATCTTTTCCTCCAACGAGGCCTCAGAAACGGTGTCGTCATCAATATCCATGACGGACATCACAGCTAACTCCTTAGGCCTTTTCATGGCAGCGCACACACTGAATTTCGCCTCTTCGGTGTTTAACCGGAATGTGAGTTCACCTCGCTCTACGTCCACCAGTGCCCTGCCGGTTGCCAAAAATGGCCTTCCGAGGATGATTGGTACCTCGAAGTCCACTTTACAATCAAGGATGACAAATTCGGCAGGGAAGATGAACCTGCCAACCCGAACAAGAACATCATACAAGATTCCCACGAGCCTCTTTACTGATCTATCTGCCATCAATAGCCGCATGGTCGTGGGTGTGGGGGCTCCCAAGCCCAACTGCTGGTATACTGCCAACGGCATCAAGTTAATGCTGGCACCAAGGTCACAAAGAGCCCGTGCAAAGTCATATGCACCAATGGTGCACGGGATGGTGAAAGCCCCTGGATCTCCCTTCTTTTCTACCAAAGATCTCGTAGCGATGGCGCTACAGTGGTGTAAATTATCGACTGGCTCAATCGTGGCTGTCCTCTTCTTAGTAACTAAGTCCTTCATGAACTTAGCGTAGCCAGGCATTTGTTCAAGTGCTTCCACCAGAGGTATGTTCACAGACAGCTCCTTTAACATGGACAGGAACTTCTGGAATTTGCCATCCTCCGCCTTCTTTTGTAGCCTTTGGGGGAACGGCGGCCTCGGTTTCGGGATGGCTGGCAGTTTGGGCAATTGGAGGTGTCTGTCACTACTGCCTGCTTGGTCGACTCTGGCTCTGCTGTCGCCACCTCAGGTCCATCACTCTCAATGTCAACCTGACCCTCCATAGGGCTATGCATCTTGTCATCTGCTTTCACCTGACCTGCATCATTAGCAACAACTGGGTTAACAAGTACCTTACCACTTCTCGTGGTGATCGTCATGCAGTGGCCATCGTTCTTCGGGTTTTGCACTGTGTCACTCGGGAGTGACCCAGCTTTCCTCTGGTTAAATGCCGCCAAAAGCTGCCCCATCTGCTGCTCTAACTGCTTGATTGAGGTGGAGTGCGAATCTACCAGCTGCCTGACATTAGAGATTTCGCTCTTTACATCTCGCACCCCTGCCTCAGTGGCCTCCACTTTGCTTAGGTTTTTTGTCATCATATCCTCTAGCTTAGAGTTGCCGCCACCTTCGTTTTGGCGATCACGGTTTCTGTAGCCATCCCTATTTTGCCAGTTCCCTTGGTAATTATCCCGATTGAAGTTTTGACCTTGGTTACCGGAGTTGAAACCCCGGTAACCCCCCTGACTACCAAGAAACTGAGCTTCCTCATCGTAGTCGCTGCCTTGATCGTCATACCTGGGTAGTGCTTCCATTGCTTTGACTTTCTCAGTGCCCCCACCAAGGAACCTCTTCGACAGCAAATCAATTTGTGTCCGCATATGGGCCATGTCCTGGTCCCGTTCTTCCTCCTTCTTGCGCTG
Organism: Solanum rostratum; assembly: GCA_029948455.1. Classification (NCBI taxonomy): domain Eukaryota; kingdom Viridiplantae; phylum Streptophyta; class Magnoliopsida; order Solanales; family Solanaceae; genus Solanum; species Solanum rostratum. The sequence continues at coordinate 56,034,538 of CM057049.1, forward strand.
ATCCTCACTCATCTCAAATACCATCCCTAAGCAGTCTGCCTCTCTAGTATACCATGCCCTGTTGTTCTTTGCCACTTGATCTAAGATGACCACTATGTCCGGGAAAGTCCTGGACATATATGACCCTCCACAAGCTACATCAATGATGGGCTTGGTAACGAAGTTGCAGGACCTGTAGAAGACTACCTTCAAGTGTTCATCAGTGAGATGATGGTTTGGGCACTGTTTGAGCTTTTGCCTGAATCTCTCCCAAGACTGATACAGCGCTTCATTCGGCATTTGTTTATGAGATTCGATCTTATCTTTGAGTTTCAGTTGCTGTGAAGCAGGGAAGAATCGTTCCAGAAAGGCCTCCTTTAGTTCTCCCCATGTGCTGATGGAATCATGGGGGAGCTCGTTCAGCCACCTTATTGCCTCCCCAGACAGAGACAATGGAAATAACCTCAACCTCAAGGCTTGCTGGCTAACTCCTGGAATTTCGGACGACTGGCAGGTAGCTAAGAAATTCAGCAAGTGTTGATTTGCATCCTCTGTGGCCGCTCCAGTGAACAACCCCTTTAACTGCAACATCTGCAGCATGGTGCTGGTGATCGTGAATTTGATCCCAGCAGGCAGAGGTGGTAGTACTATTGCCCTAGTAGTCCCAGCACCATCATTATCATCTTGCACTACTGGTGGGTACTGAGGGCCTTGAGGTCTCACCGGGGGTTGGTGTTGCTATGGTGGTACGAGTGGTACCTGGCAAAGTGGTGCCGCTGGTGGTACCACATTACCAGCGAGATCATCCATACCCAACCCATCCTGACCACTATCCGCAGGATTCACTGCCAACTCCCTTTGCCTTGCTATTTCACGGTCCTGGGCGTTCATTCTGCGAATTGATTTAGTAAGCTCTGGATCGTAGGGAATAAGTGTTGCACCCTTGCTTCGGGTACTTGGCATACAATGCTGAACCTCTACGAGGACAAAAACAAGAAACAAAGTAAAATTAGGGACTAGACTTACAAGCTGAAAGTAGCAACTAATAGACTAGTTCTTTGCCGCGTTCCCCGGCAACAGCGCCAAAATTTGATACGCCCAAATTACACTCCAAATAGAAGAGTAAAGCGGTCGTTGGTCAAATATAGAACTCAACCGGAGTTGAGGTCGATCCCACAGGGAACACCTAAGAATTATTCTATTAGTATCGGCTTTCAGTTGTAAATGTTATTCCTAAGATAAACGTACATAAAGTAAATGGGGGGTTGCGTTATTTAATTTAAATAATTGTGTAAAGTAATTAACAAAAACGTTGTTCTGATTTTCTAGACAGATAGAGAGAGGCTAGGGTTGTGTTCCCCATGACTTACAATTGCGACAACTAAACTGGATTCGTAAACTCGTTCTTAATGATGCATGCAAAATCTAACAACTTAACTAATATCTAGGTCACCTTTCGGTCTTTCCTAGTTATATTTCACTCCTCTCCTTTCGGTCTCAGAGTGTATGCAATTCTAACCGTTGTTTTTTATCTCAAAATACCTTCACCTTTCAGTCTCAGGCACTTAGACTAGGTTCATGACCCCGAATCTCTGTTGTTAAACTCTTTTCCCAATCACTACATCCCTCTCGGGCATGTAACGAATACAGGCTTACCCTAATGCGTCGACTCATTAAGGAGAAGTTAAAACGAAGAATTTAACAATACATGCGATGTTTATTTGAACGAATTACCCCAGTTTGCGTTATCTTAATTGAGTCGTCATGGTTCCCACAACCCTAGTTGTGGGTTTAGCCTAGCATAGTATTGATAACGTGCCCACAAAAATTAGAAGAAGACATAAAGATTGACTTACTATTGAAGAACAAGAATCCGTGTTACAAGCTTCGAACACTAATCACAAACGCGATTCTCACAAATTACAAAGCCAAACTGATGTTTTTCTCCTTGTTCTCTCTTGTTTCTGCCTTAAAAATGTAGTGTCTAATAAAATAAAATAATATACTATTTATACTAAGTAAAACTAAGTCGATATAATTTAGGAAAAATAAACTCGGCACGGGGCACGGTCCGTTACACGGACCGTCTGAGATGAGATGGTCCGTGCGAACGGACCGTCTGGACAGCGTCTGCGTCGGCACGGCCCGTGACACGGCCCGTGTGGCGTGAGACGGGCCGTGTGCTCCTCCGTGTGGCACCACTTGTACGAATTCTGATATTTTCGACGAAGGCCCTCCGAGCTACGTCAGTTACACGGCCCGTGACACGGTCCGTCTAGTGTCAGATGGTCCGTGTGATGGTCCGTGTGAATCTCCTTGCACGATTTCCTTAATTTTCGGCGAGTTGCCATCCGAGCTACGTCAGTTACACGGCCCATGACACGGTCCGTCTGGCGTCAGACGGGCCGTGTGGACTGACCGTGTGACACGACTTAGCGCGAGTAGCACCAAGTGTCGTGCCACGGTCGGTCACACGGACCGTCTGGCGTGAGACGGCCCGTGTGGGCCTTCCGTGGTCCAACACTTGGCCTCGTTTTTCACTCGTTTCTTGTGCTTTCCTCAATTTCCCATGCCTTTGCTATTTTCCTGCACAATATCAAAACATACCTATTAAACCAACAACGCTCAAGAACGCACAATAATTCTATGTCATAAGCGTAGTAAAAGTCGTATTTTCATGACTCATCAGAAAGCAAAAGTCTTGGTGGTAAGCATTATGTTCAACACTTTAATCTATGCAGTAGATGTAGAGTTTTATGTCCTTTTTCTTGGTTAAATTATGTGTATAAATTATGCTTTCTTACTTTAATTAATAACATGTTAGCGCGTACAAGTTCTAAAAGGTTATGGCTTATGTTCTCATTTAGTTCCATTATAGTTAAAATATATTAGATTTAAAGACATGAAGTGTTTTGAGCTTGATTGCAAAAGTTATTAATTGTGAAAGTGATAGTTCTATGTTTTGGCTTATGTTCTCATTTAGTTCCATTATAGTTAAAATATGTTAGATTTAAAGACGTGAAGTGTTTTGAGCTTGATTTCAAAAATCATTAACTGTGAAAGTGATATCTATTTAGTGCTTGCGTATTTCATTGTTTGGTATGACATATTCATTGCGCAATTTATTTGGCTTTATCTTTTTTACTCAATATCATAAAAAGCGAATTGCCTTTCTAATTATTCTTTTCTCTTTATTTGCATGAACAGTTGGGAGAAAATGGAGTCTCAATTTGGGACTTCCGCAAAGTTAGAGTCTCATGACTCGACACCATCATACTCGCACATGGAGTCAACATCTTAGACTATGTCAAATAGCAAGCCAAACAAAGGGACCATGCATGGAGTCATCCATGGCTACTCATTTTCATTATTTATTTGCTTATTTATTGTTCTTTACAATATAAACTTGTTTGTGCTACTTAAATATGTTATCTTTCTTGATCCACATAACTAACAATAAATTAGATTTTTAGGTTTGGGCACCTCTAGTTAGAAATAAATCATGGTCGTAACATTAACTTCTGTTATGTTTTCTAAAAGGGGATTAATATTTTATTTTAAGGATAAGCTCCTTGTCAAAAATATTTTTTTAAGCATATATATATATATATATATATATATATATATATATATATATATAAGTTTCATTACAAAAATTATTATTATTATTGTTATTTAAAAGAAAATGTTTACGTGCCTTACTTTGTAAAAGAAATTCAAACAAAGGATTATGCATTTTTTTTTAAAAAAAAAGAAAATGTAAGTTATTCCATCCAAAATACAAAAGAGTTTTGAATTGCCAAAGTTTATCCATGAATTTTATTTTAAAAATCTTTTCTCATTCGATTACTTGGATTTTCAATTTTTCTTAGCATTTTTAAGCTTTAAGTAAATCAACCATTTTTCTAAAGCCTTTTTCATTTTACTTCTAGTCTAAAAGAATTTTAAGTTTAAAGCATGTTATTGTCTTAACACTTTATTTTGTTTTGATTAATTAGCTTAAGTTTGGCCAGTTAACTGTTTTAAATAGATCTTAAAGAATGTCTCACACCTTCTCTTTTTAGGATAATTTAGAACTCTTACCTAGGATCGCATAAGATTAAGTAGACTTTAATATGGAGTTAAACTTAGCATAATTTTAGCAAAATAGGTGTCCTAATTTACCTTAAAGATAATTAGGTGGCGACTCTATAAGTTAAATAATTTAGGAATCACCAGTATGTTGTACACTGTTTGACCTCGAGTTAAAATGGAGTATAACACTCCTTTTTGAGTTTTTTTATCACAAGGTCCAGGTATATATAAATTATTAGCATCTCCCAATATCCTAAATTTCTAAGGGTTGTTTGGTAGAATATATAAGATACAGTATATTAACAATGACTGCATTAGTAATATATACATTAGTTATGCTTGCATTGATTATAAATAGAATATTTTTATGCATTGTTTGATTTGATGCGTTAAAGAAAACATGTATTGCATTAAAAAAACTTATTTTACAAAGATACCCTCCATATATTATAATGGAAAAATGTATAAAAGCTTTTAAGGGACAATTGGATCTTTAATCAAGCTAATGCATGCACTAAAATCATTACATTACTAATACCTAGAAATCTATGGTATTAGTAATACACTTCTTAATACACAAAAGAGTGTACATAGGTTGAAAAAGAGTACTCAACAAGGTACAAGTAATACACAAAGGTGATGCATACATTATTTTTTTTTTAATACATTCTACCAAATGACCTCTTACTAATTAAATAATTACTTAGGGCTTGTTTGGAAAATGTAACACCCTAACTTCTTTTTAACTAAAATTGAGTCATCCTTCATATCATGTACGATTTTAATTGATAATTCTTAATTGAGCATAGATGTTAAAATTAATATCTTAGTGTGGGAATAGAATTAGAGATGATAAAAGGTCACAGTTCTAATGTAAGATTTTATTAAAGTTAGACGGACCATTGACTTTTAGGTTGTATATACATGCTAGGATCAATTCCTAAGTATTTAAAGTATATTAGATGTGATTTAGAGTTATAAAGGATCTTTTACATCAAGTCAAGTCCAAAGAATTTCTACCTACTAAGTTTTCATATGAGTTGATCGAAGGGTCAACTTCAAATGATCATATCTCCTAAAGTATAATGAGTTAGGTGACCCCTGATATATCCAATTAAAGATCTTTAAATTAGCTTTCCAAAGCATCTTATTTTGCCTTAACCAGGGTTCGAAATAAAAAGTTATGACCATTTTACTGAAAACCTGTAGAGTTGTCTGAAGATCCGCGACAACTCTGCGTCGCTGACCTATCGCGAACCCTTTCTTGATAAGCTAATTGACATATTTTTTGTTTTATTTTGAGGGTACTTTTATCCTAAAATCTTTGGGGTCTATTTAAGGTCCCAAAACACATAAAACGTCCGTCTTCATGATTAAAACCCTCTCCTTCACTCCTAAACATAAACACTCAAGAATCATCAAGAAAGTCATCAAGTTAGGATTAACCTTCAAGATTCATCATCAAGGTGAGTTATTCTTCATAAATTTTAACCTACCCAACCTAAATTTCTTCATCTATTCATGAATCCCTAATAGAATCTTAAATCATAATATAGGGTTTCAAGAAAACGAATTCAAGAATCCCAAGAAGGGATTTATTGATTCTTCCTTTCACGAATTAGTGTTCGTTATCAAGAACTCTAAAGATTCTAAGTCAAGAATTCAAGAATCAAAGAGAATCCCTTCAAACAATGTCTTTTCAAGCTCTTCCACTCTAAAAGAACTACGAGATCGAGGATTTTCTCCAAGAAAATGAGTATTCATCAAATTTCGATTGTAATATCAACTTTCTAGGTATGTAAGGCTAACCTAAAGCATGGGATTGTTCTTCCATGTGCCCCCTTTGAGTAAATTGAGTCAATGATTGAAGATGATGAGTTATATGTGAAAAATCCTTGAGTATTCTATGGAGATTCTTCTTAATTTATGTATTTTTCTTAAATTGATGATCATCATAAACTTGATTTACTGCATAAGTTGTTTTCATGAATGATTTTTACAAAATTCTATGTCTATTTTACTCAAGAATAAAAGAATGAACTTAGGGGATGAGTCTAAAGCCTTGACGATGATGATGTTTGTGATGTTGTGATTGTGGTCCAAATTATTGAGAGTCTTGATGATGATGTTGATGAGAGTGATATTTACGAGTCTTAAAACTTGAAACTAAATTCTAAAAGAATGTTTTGAGTCCATGATGTTGATGTTGATGTTGATGAGATGAGTTGATGTTGATGTACTATGTCCCTATGGGACCGATGATGATGATGTTTTATGAGCATGTCGAGTTCTAGGAGGAGTATTGAGCACCGAGATGGGTGAGAGTGAGTCCCACTCGAACTCATTAACTACGTAGCCCGCGTAGGAGAGAGGATCGAACCATAATATGGATGTTTCCTTATCCCAAAAGAGGACTGATGTTATTTCTTGTGGATCCACTGATGGTGATGTCCTTTACCCTGGGCAGAGTACTGGATGAATGTGGCAACGACATCGCTTCGTTGTATCATCACTGGCTCATAGGTGATGGCTGCCGGTTAGAGAAACTCCAGTTAGGTTCCTCGCTGATAGAACTCGGATGTTGATGTGATGGTATGAGTCTTAATGGATGTTGATGATTTACTGTCTACTCTTTATCCTTTTCCTAGACGGGCATTGGTCCTTCGAGTTGAGTTAAGTCGAGTTTCCTTGAGATGAGTTTGATGTATTAATGATGTTGAGATGAGATATTGATGAGTCATTTGTCTACTCTTTATTCTTGCTTTAGATAAACAATTGATATTCTGATAGAGTATGATATTGAGTTGATGTTATTCCTATATTATTCTACCTGTTTGTATTTCATTCAGCTATTTTACATACCAATACATTCCACATGTCCCCTTTTGGGACTGCATCGTTTCATGATGCAGAGGCAGGTATTAGAGACTATCGACAAACACTTCGTTGGGGATCTATTCGTATTTAGCTGACCGGTGAGACCTCTTTGTTTTCGGAGGATTTCCATATTATTATCATCAAGCTTGAGTTAATACTTTATTTTCCGTGAGTTGGGTAACCATGGCCTTTTGTAGTACCATCTAGATGTTAGAGGTAGAAGCTTCATAGACATTGAGTAGAGGATGTTATGTATTTTTTTTTTTCAACTCCTTTTTATTGGAAATTAACTTTTTATATAAAGACTTGATTACTTTAATTACATTACAGTCTTTTCCTTGAGAATGTTCCTTCCGCTGTTGAGTATGAGATGACGATGAGGCCAAATGGTTTGCTCATGGACTAGCAATAGTCTCTGAGTGTCGGTCACGCCAAGAGTACCCTCCCGGGGTGTGACAAAAAACCACCATAATAATTGAATTTGGTGTAATTGTATTATCTAACCTATTTGGTTGGCTATATAATTATTTGGTTAGCAAGTAATTGAGTGTAATTGATAGGGTGTAATTACACTATGCAATTCATATGGGGGAGTGAATGAATTATTAATAATTACACAATGTAATTACACGCAGGTTACTTTTTAAAGTCTTTCTTTTATTTCTATTTCTATTTTTGTTTTTCATTTAATTTATTTATTATTTCTATTATTATAATTATTTTTATTTTTAATTTTCTAATATTTAACTGTATTTTATTTTATAATATTTATTTTTCATTTCCTTCTCATTCTCAACCTTTAATTCTTGTGATTCCGTGAAAGTTTTTATATTATTTTTTTTAGTTATTCCATGTTCATTTCCTTTTTAGCATGATTAATTAGTATCTAATTTTTAAGTCAAAATTAAATTTATTGTTGAATAAAGTTATAATTTTTTTTCTTTTAAATCATATTTATGTATGTTATGTTGAAATTTGACATAAGAGTATTATCTTAAATTTTTTTATTTTGAATTTAGAATTTATATTGTTTTTTAGTTTTATTTATTTTAGTACTATTGACTTGGTATATCACATTACAAGCTATTTAGTTTTTTAGTTAGATTTGATAGATCACCTTTTTGTCAAATGTTTTAATAATTTTACTATGACAATATATTTATAATATTAATATTTTTGTCAAACATGCATTTAATGATGTTTGCATAAATCTTGTATATTTTATTCTTATGATTATTCTTTTTTTAAATTAAAATATACTACCAATTTGAAAAATAAAAATTTATTTTTTTATAATATTAGGTAAGAACATATGTCTACTAATAAATATAGTTTTGAAAGACAATATGTATATTAAATATTTAATTTAATATTATTCATAAATATCTGTATTTGTTAACATAATTTTTAAATTTTAAATAAATATAATCTTGTAATTATACTTTTGCAATTAAATATAGGATACTTATAATTATACTAGTTTAGTTTGCACGTAAAGTGTCGTATCAATCTGAAAATTATATGTAAGTAGTACTTGCCATTAAAAGAAATACAATATTCATATAAATAAAATTAAATAAATGCTATTAATTTGATGCAATAGTTTAATCTATATGAACCAACAAAAGTGAGAAAGTTAATTTAATTACTTATAATATAGAGATATGAGTTTATAAATACATAAAGTAATAATTTAGAGTTGAATAGTTAAGATTTAAATAACTAATTATTAAAATTATAATTATAAAAAAGACTCTTAAATATAAAAGGAGAAGTTTAATGTTTCAATATAATTTTAATTACTCTTTTTTTCTTCAATTTGCTATATTACATACTTTTATTAACAAAATATTTGATAGTGAAAATTTTAGTTAATTTCAAAGTTTTGAATATTAGAAAAATAATAATATTTTTTTCTTTTTCTTCATAGCCTAGGCAATTATTTATAAAGAATAGTACTAAATTACTAGTGAATTCCAAAAATATAAAGAAATTCTAATTAAAAAGTGAATCTTGAAACTAAATAAATAAGAAAAAATAAAGTAATAAATTAAGTTTAAAGAAAAATATTTTAATGAAGGGCGAAAAATTCTAACAATATTTCTAAGGACCTTCACGCTTTTAATATAATATAGATATAAATATAAATAGATTGTGATGTAATTACATGACAAATAAATAGATTATCATAATTGCTAGACTGGCCAATTTCAATTGCCTTCCAAACACATCCTTCGTTTTAAAAAATAAAAATAAACATAAACTAAATTGTACGATATAATTAAAAAAACCAATTAAAAAGAAATACTAAAAATATCCTCAAACTTAGCACGAATTATTAGTTTCGTCCCTAAACTATTGATAGGCTTAAAAACACCCCTCAACTTGCGCAAACTAAGCTTAAAGACACTCTCAAACTTGACACGAATTATTTGTTTCGTCCCTAAATTATTGATAGGCTTAAAAACACCCCTCAACTTGTCGAACTAAGCTTAAATACACCCCCGAACTTAGCACGAATTATTAATCTCATCCCTAAACTATTGATAAGCTTAAAAACACCCCTAAGTTTTATGTTTTTGTAACTTATTAAAATTTGATTTGAAATTTTGTAGAGCTTCATTTGTTGCCATATTTTTACAATCCCAAAATCTTCTTAAAAGATTGTCATCCGACCATGAAATTTTAACGTTGTCGGAAAGTCCACATTGACAAAAATAGTCACAAACAAAATAGGAAAAGAAAGAGAACCGAGCAACTAAAAAAGAGAATGAAAAAATAGATCTTACTTTGAGGTCATCACTAATAGAGGTTAAACAGGAAGAAGAAGAGTATTCTAGTAGTTGTTAATTAAAATTGACGGAAATTATTTTTTTTTAAAGGAAAAGTTAAGGTTGATGTGGTTTTTTTTAAATTTTTCACGCGTTTTAAATAAACTGTACTCACTTGTTATGCCATGTGGTATGAGAGGGATGTATCTAAGCTTAGTTTGCCAAATTGAAGGACGTTTTTAAGCCTATCAATAGTTTAGGAATGAAACTAATAATTCGTGCCATGTTTGAGGGTGTATTTAAGTTTAATTCATCAAGTTAATAAGTATTTTTAAGCATATCAATAGTTTAAAATGAAACTAACAATTATGACAAATTTGACAATGTTTTAATTACTCTCCTTAAAAAAAATAATATTCCAAATAATTTTCTCTCACTTTTCTTGGGCAGCAGGAGAGCATACACCCGCTTCTCTGTCCCTAATAAAGATTTTCAAATTCGTTTCTCTCCACAGAGTTCTCAAACCCCTAAAAACTCTTCTCTAGGGTTTCCTTCTTACCGATCTCACTACACCTCCAATCTTAGCTCGATCCGGCTTGACTCACTTCCATGGCGGAAGATTCAGTTCCAGTTGCAGTTCCATCATCCACCAATACGGCGCCGTTGGGTCACTCAGTGATTCCTATAGTGAACAAGCTCCAAGACATCTTCGCACAGCTCGGAAGTCAGTCCACGATTGAGCTGCCTCAGGTAGCTGTTGTCGGTAGTCAGAGTAGTGGAAAATCCAGCGTTCTGGAAGCCCTTGTGGGTCGCGATTTCTTACCTAGGGGTTCTGATATCTGTACTAGGCGCCCGCTTGTTCTACAACTTATACAGACCAAGCGTAAGCCAGATGGCACTGAAGACGAATGGGGAGAGTTTTTGCACCTTCCGGGGAAGCGATTCTTTGATTTCAATGAAATTCGCAGGGAGATACAGGTAAATTGCACTCATCCATATTTGATTTCGTAATATACTTTGAGAAACTTCCAATGAGGATATGTTGAGTTCAAATATTGAGCTTCTTTCAATGAAATTTGTAGGCAGATTCAGTTGTAGTGATGAACTGTAGTCTGTGCACCTTCTATAAAATCCCAATAAGCCTATATTGAGTGTTCAAATACAGGGCATAAGGCTAAATCCTTAAAATATTGTGTTGAAGAACTTTATACTATAACAGCTATGCCAATTCATATATAATAGAGTTAATGGCTAAACCCCCTAAACTTTCAAGTTTTTGAACTTTTCATTACTTAGAGCGATGCCTTATTTTCCGTACTTCCTGGAACTACAACTTCCCCATGGCTTGATAAACACCAAAGTGTTTGTCAACACTCACTTAGAGTGTGGGGGTATAATAAGACATACATGTGATAACCTGTTAAAACTATCATTGTTTTGAAAATTTCATACTTAAACTACAGATGTTTCTGTTATACTTGAACTAAGATTTTTGAAGATTGAATGGCTCGTGGGAGGTATAATATGATGCCATGTTGGATTTATTTATGGCTACTTAGGCCTTAAATAAATAACTTTTTCAGTGTTTTTTCTCTTTTATTTCCTTCATTTTTACTTTTTCGTCTGTCTTCTTCATTTCTTTCTTAGAGCAAATTCATTTAGGTTCGTGTATTTAGGTTTCATTTGAAATTATTTATTCTTTCATTTTTCTTGATATTATTGAAAGAACACCTTCCTCAACACTCTTTCCTTGATTACATTTGATCTTCTTTGAAAATTGAACACTTTCTTCGTGATAAAAATGAATATATATGTAGTTGTAGGCAGACGTCATCATATCCAAGTGAATGCTAATTTTTTTGAAAGAAAAAACTTAAAACACACTTAAGCCCTAAGTTTTTGACGACCCTAATTTCAATACATAATAAAATAACCCATGGAATTAGTAGAGGTGTGCTTAAGCTATCTCAAACACCACAATTATAACATAAATAAATAAATAAAATAACTGGTGTTTTTTAACCCAGTGTTTTGGATAGGGAAAGGGGACAAGGGTCTGCCTCGCCTCGTGAATAGCTGCATGCCTTTTTGAATTGAGGCGCCAATTAATACTAAAAACTTGAAATTTTTAATTGCATATTTAAATATCCAAAATCTCAATAGCAATTACATATTAGCAAATATTTCAATTCCAAAACTAATAGTAGATAGTAGATATTGAAAGTGTAATATTTGAATGTCGCAATAATTCATAAGACAGCTGACAAGCAATACTAAAATTTTATTTAAAAAAAATAGGCAAATTGCAGTAGTCAATAGTCTCCCCCCAAAAAATAGAGCATGAAAAAGAAATAGACTGTACATTGTTGAGTGCTGACATAAATAAAAAATAGAGCATGAAAGAAGAGGAGAAGAAGAATAAGTGCTGAGACCATACCTTCTGAGGTCATGAATCAGAGGGACTAAAGAAGAAGAAGCAGAGAGAGGAAGCAGTGCCTGCTGAAGCCTGAAGATCGCAATGCTGAAGATTGAAAGTCGTGATTGCAAAACTTGAGAGAAAAAAGGAAGAAGAGAGTTGGGTTTGTCCAAAACACTCAATAAACCCTAATATTGCCTTTTAAATATTAAATTAGGCTTTTTCTAAAAGAGTAAAAGGCGATGCCTTTGTTAGCTTGCCGTGGCACCTCTTGTCTATTCTTGCCTTTTCTCACCTTTGCGAGATCACCTCGCCTTGCTGGTAATAGGCGACAAGGCCTCGCCTCGCCTCTCTCCTAAGGCGATAAAGCGCTCGCCTTTCACCACCCTACTTTAACCTGTACAACAAAACCAACAATTGATTCCTTTTGTTTCTCATTTTTGGTGCTTTATTTGTTTTTTTACTTTAGTAGTTTATTTATTTTTGTATTATTTTGAGATAATATTAATTTGGACTTGAAATATAGTGTCACATGTAGGGCCATTAAGCACATTGAGCAATGTTCCTCAAGGGTGTTTTAACTTAAAAAAATATAGAGTTGTTTCTTGAATCTAGAAGAATTTATTTGGGCTTTCGCAGTGACTAACAGTTCTTTCAAAATTAGTAGTAGTCGAGCCTATTTCGAATAGGGGCAATCAAAACTAAATTTGAGTTTGACCTAAGTTGCTCGGAACTCAGGTGTATGCGGAACTAGAGGTTAGATTTTCTATGATCTATATTTTAGGATTCAGGGATATAGATCCATATATGGATATGGGTGTAGTTCGGCTAAAAATAATTCAACTAATCCCTCCGTTTAAAAAAGAATGACCTAGTTTTGACTTGGCACGGAGGTTAATACAAGAAAGAAGACTTTTCAATCTTGTGATCCTAAATTAAAGTTTTGTTAAATGTACAAAAATGCCTTTTTAATCTTGTGGCCTTAAACATCCCATGTGGAAAGTTGAGATTAAAGTTTTGGCAAAAAAGAAAATGAGTATACCAAAAAGGAAAGTAGGTCATTCTTTTTGAAATGGAGAGAGTATCTAAAATTATTGTTATAAAACATAAATTATGAGATATTATATGGAAAATTTGAGGATGAAATATTGATCATGAGGAGAATCTTGGAAAGAAAGTGAAAATAGAAATTTATATATACAAGGTGTTCCATGTTCTTCAATATCACCTTGATTTTTGTTTTAATTACATAAATCACCGAATCTATCTAGAATTTCTCTTTTGAATATGGAAAACCCAAAATTAGTTGACCATATCGAGTATGGATCCCACAGTTATACCCACACCCACACCGAAAATGAAGAGTCTAAGCAACTTAGATTTTGGCCATTATTTTCATATTTGTAGTAGTGCAGAAAGAACAATGGTGTTGATTGTTCTGGAAGAAATGAAACAAAAGATATGTTAGAGCTAGGATAGTTATTGTATGAGGTCTTACTGGTGCTAGATACATAGGCGCATAAATGAATCTATATGAACATTATGAGTTGTCCTATATGAAAAATATTTTCCAGGGGTGTTTTAATCTTAAAAATAATAGTTAAGGGGATAACAAAATCACCTGATAGTTAAAATATGGAACTCTCACAACAGTGGTAGTTTATTTATTTTTTAAATGTAGTAACTCTTCAGTATAAATGGCACATGCTGTGCCACTTGGCACATTTTTTATTTGTTTTAGGAGTGTGCAATACACACTATTTTTGGGGGTGGGTTTAAATGTCGTAACTCTTTACTGTAAATGACACATGTTCTGCCACTTGACACATTTTTTAATTATTTTAGGAGTGTGCAATACACACCACTAGCAAATATTGATTTTTTTTGGGGGGTGGGGGGTTAACCCATGAGAGTTATAGTTCTAGGTGCAACAGAAACAAGATATAGTTTTGGTTTGAAATTAGCAAAAACGTGTTTGTTTAGTTTTTTTAAAAGCCACCAACTTCATGTATCATGATTGAAAGTATTATTTTGTGATCTCTTCTAAGGTGATACACACACTATTCTCATTATTTTGCTTACTATATAACTTTACTTTAGACTGGTGATCATTTTAGTCATCAGATGATGAAGTCAAAAAGTGGAGAGTACCTTGAGGAGGATAATAATATACTCCACTTACAAAAGTCAGTAGGTCAATGTGTTTAGTTGTAGAGTGGAGGTAGCACCTCCGTGAAAAAGAGAATACAGAGGATATTTTATCTGCTCATGTAACACTCAATTTAATTCAGAAATTTCACTCAATTGACTATGTTTTGCGTATCTATACTTTTACAGTAGTAGGATCACTATAACTGACACCATGGAATTGAACGTGATAAGGTTACATAAATCAGTTTTGAAGGTCGCATGTGAGTTCACTTGGAAATATCTGCATTTAGGATTCTCAGTTTGCGTAGTAGGTTTTGGTAACACTAACATCCAGTAGCAAGTATTGCATGAGTGTGACACTCAAGATGAGACATCCTCTATATGTTGTATGTAATGTTTTTGTTTTCTCATGCACTTAGGTTATTTCTTCAATTTTTTTTCTGAGACTGGTAACACTTAATTAATTTCTTCACTTTCCCAACTACTACTTTATGATTGGCTTTAGATGGAGACAGAGCGTGAAGCAGGAGTGAATAAAGGTGTTTCAGATAAGCAGATACGTTTGAAGATTTTTTCACCAAATGTTCTTGATATTACTCTTGTGGATTTGCCGGGTATAACAAAGGTTCCTGTTGGTGATCAGCCTTCTGATATTGAAGCCCGGATCAGAACTATGATAATGTCTTATATTAAACTTCCAAGCTGCTTAATACTTGCTGTAACACCTGCCAATGCTGACTTAGCCAACTCAGATGCGCTTCAGATAGCTGGAAATGCTGACCCGGATGGTATGTCCCAACTGTTTGATTTCTCTAGGTGATTTTAGGTGCCTCTGAGGCTCTTTTATTCAAAGGTTTCTTCTTGCAGGTTATCGGACCATTGGAGTAATCACAAAGGTCAGATTGATTGAAAATGCTTTTCGTTCCTTTGTGTAATGTTTTTGTTTTCATAACTGGTTTTGTAAATCGAATTTTCTTTCTTTCGTTAGTTGGACATCATGGATAGAGGCACTGATGCTCGTAATTTTTTACTTGGAAAAGTGATTCCCCTTCGCCTTGGTTATGTTGGCGTTGTGAATCGTAGTCAGGAGGTAATATCTCAACTTGAAATCGTGGAAAAACAATTGAACTTCTTAGCATGATTTTATTTGCAGATGGGCCATTTAACTTCTCTCCATAAGCTATGTTATCATTTCCACTCAGAAGACTTACTTGATTTGAGCTCCCTTGGAGATTTCATGTTTATGTTTGGAGTTCACTTCATTTTATAATTTCTATTTCACTAATTCTATTTTACAGGCATTTTGACATGTTTCTACTTCAGTCATTGTAGTGGCATTTCCGGTCCATGCTTTCTAACTAGCACATTTGTGTCCTCATTCATTAGCATTTTTTCTTTAAGGCTGTGGTTTCTTCCTTGATAGTGCATGTGTTCATTCTTGTTATATTTTAACTGATATCTTTTTGGCTACTTGGTGTCTTGACCTGTTTTCTAGGTCTCCATAGCGTTACAGTAGTTTAAACTTTAGTTGAAGAGATGCTAGCTTTAAAATTCTGGTGCTTCACATGAGATCCAAAATTTTCATCCTAGTAATCTATATAGCATGATACTATAATCATTTCTCTGAAACTGACTTTTTTTAGTATGATATAAAACATATGCAGTTATCCACTAAAAAATCCTATGCTGATAACTCTGCATCTTGAGGGACAATACTCTGTAATGTTGGCAGTATAATTTTGTGTCAAATATTTTTAATTGCATACTTTCTTTTGGTATGAAGATTTTGTCACAACTAAGGACTTATTCTCATGTTATAGTTACCTGGTGTTTGGTTTCTAGCATTATATTTGCTTTTTCATTATTATATTGATCACATTGTACTTTACCTTTATCAAAAAAAAATATTGATCACATTGCATATGTTCTTTTTTGGGTGGGGGGTGGGGTGGGAGAATATGGTTAAACACACTAAGTGCTAGAACAGAGCAACCAATGAAATAAATGATTTTGAAATTTAGAAGGATGTGCAATATTCCTAACAACAAGGCTCTTTTGTAGGGGTAAAAATAGTACCTTTTCATTGGGCTGATTGTGGTGTCTGAGCCAGCTGGGGCACCTCCATTGTCCTATTGGGTACTTGCTATTTCCTACCACAAGTATTCGGTAACTCGTTGAACCTTGGCCGAGGCTTTTAGCAAATTCATTGATTGCTAGGCCAGACCTGTTGGAGCTAGTAATAAGTAATAACCATGCCAACTCTTTGATCCCACTTCTTTACGCCCTTTGTTGTACAAGGCATTTTAGTTTCAGCTTATGTGTAGGCATAGTAAGGTTACCAAAGTCTTGGTGGGCAGAGTTATCTAGTATCTTGCTGGTGAGAGGTAGTAAGTACTTGTGGAATTAGTTGAAGTGGACATAAAGTCACTCAGACTCTACAATCACTTGAAAAAATGACTCTGAAGAATAACTGCATCTCCTTCCATATGAGGCCAACTGAGTGCTAAAGATAGTGATGAACATCTTTGTTTCCCCATTGTTATGCCAAACCAAGTAACGATAAAGATTGGACAAGACAGGTGAAGCTATCATAATCTCAAAATTAGATTAGAAGTTGTTCTAAATGTGGCTTCATATTTATGAAATACCTGATGTGGAAGGTTGTTTATAAAATAGACCGGCTCTAGGCTAGATTAAGAACTACAAGAATGTCAAGGAAAGAATACATCAAATATGGGAATACTACTTGATAAGCACTGTAGTAGATGTTCATACATGAGTACATATTCACAGCTCGTCATGTCCATGCATGTTTATATGTCTACAGCTAGGAGGACATCAAAGATAGAGTAAAAGTTCTAAATGAGGCTTTACAATCATTAAAAACTTGCTGTGGAAGAGTTTCTAGAAATTGTCTATAAAACCAGTCTGACTCTTGGCTAGATTAAGAAGTACAAGAATGTTGAGGCACCGACGTGTCAAATATGGGCAAGTCTACTTGACAGGCTTTATGTTAGATGTTCATATATCTCATATAATACTAAAAGTGTGAAGGTTTTTAGGGGTCGTTTGATGTGATGGATAACTTTTGAGTACCCTTTAATCCCTTGTTTGGTTGCAGAGGCAGGGAAAACTTATCCCATGATTAACAATTAGTACTGGGATAAGTTATCCCTCCGTGGGGTGGAGTAGTAATCTTGGGACAAAGTATATAAAATAACAAAAAATACCTTCCTTAAACTCTCTTTTATATACCACTTTCACATTCATGTATATTAACATAATTTTTAACAACTTTTATAATAACATTTACAACCTTAATTAATCGTTGTTTTTACGATAATATATTTTTTAATTAAAAATTATATTTTTATAAATACAATTTCTATATGAATATATTATAGGTTCAATTCATTTGTCTAATAATGTTTATTTATATTTTGATTTCTCTTACAATGTTCGCTCCACTACTAAATTATATATTTTTAATTAAATAATTTATTACTCACTTAAAAATTGTATTTTATGTATCAATTAAAATGTAGATAACTTTAAAATATAGATAATTTTAATAATAAAATTTCTTTTTACTCTAGTAAACTTAAAATGGAAGTTTTATTTTAAGCTATATAAGATTGAAGTTTTTATCTTTAAGCTAAATAAGATGAAAGGTTTATTTTTTAAGTTAAATAAGATGAAACGTTTATTTAAAGCTAAATAAGATGAGAGTTTTATTTTTAAGTTAAATAAGATGAAAGTTTGATTTTAAACACACGATATAATCATGGAAATGCATACACAAAAATATTTTTGTTAAATAAGATGAAAATTTTATTTTCAATAATGAATAACTAAAGCTTGCAATGAAAATGTAAAAAAAAAGTGAAGGGTATTTTTTTTAAACAAACAACTTATTCTTAGAAATTATGCAATGAATATAATTTTGAATACGACAAACCAAACAAGCAATAAAAATTACTCTTAGCATAACTTATCCCAACATATCTAATCCCATCATAACTTGTATCTAAACTAGAAAACCCGTAAGAGTTAAGTTGAATTACCATACTGTTTATCAAAATTAGATCAGCATTCTACCCTTTATCTAAATAATATTACTTCCATCTCATTTTTGCACCAAATTGTAAATTTACCTTCCAATAAATGGGAAGATTGGCATGAAGTTAGTGTATCTGTCAATTCACACATTTAGTGTGATCTATTAACTTTCTTATAAATAATTATTGGAAAGGTATAGTTTATGTTTATTCATTGTCTTTGCTTGCATTCAACCAATTAAAACTTTGGAAATGGGTCAAAAGTGCCCTTAAACTATGCAAAATAGGACAAAAAACCCTCCGTTTGTAGTTTAGCCAAATATGCCCTTTTCCTAATAAAAATATTGTTTTATTTCTTAAACACATTCTTTTCCTGATAAAAATATTGTTTTTTTAAAGAATCTTTTCTTATATATATCTTTTTAAAGAATCTTTTCTTAAATTTTTTCTTTTTAAATGCTTTCACTAATAAAAAGTGAAAAGTAATTTGTCTTCTTAATGTTGTTAATCAATTAAAATAAAATGAGTTCATGTATTTTTTTCCGCTCAAACAAACTACACCATTAATATACAGCCAACTCAAGTTGGACTATAGAGTCAGTTTCAAATTCTCTATAGTAGCTACCTAGACTATTACAATCTTAATGTTATTTTATAAATTACAATATAATAATTCCGTTTATGTTTTTGTGGTTCAAACAAATATTATTTAACCAACACCATTGGATTGCAGAACCAGTCCCTAGATTCTCTACACTAGCTACCTAGACTACTACAATTTGATAGCTCATGTCTTTGTAAACTGTCTAACAGCCTATTCCAATTACACAATTTCTGTCCTCTGATATGCATTGACAAGACTATCTCTCTGATCAACTGAACGATAGTTCTGCTTCTTGACTGGAATCTTCTTGCATTTCTTTCTGTCCAAATGTGGTAGATTGTTGCAGCTAACAGAAACCCGCACATGCTTGCTCGTGGTCAATTGTTGTGCACATGTTTAGCCATCCACTCTTCCTCATCAGGCTAAGGCCTAATCTGTTTGTGTATACCCATCCAAGAGAGAAGAGATGACCATATATATGTGTAGTACTTGCATTTGGAAAACAGACAGTAGGTAGTTTCCTCAGCAGTTGGGCACAGTACACAATCTTGAGAAAATTGGACACTCCATTTTGGCAAGCCTATCCACAGCTGCTAGTCTATTTTTCACTCCTAGCCACACTATGAACTAGTGTCTTGGGGTGCCCCCTGATGTCATTACCAGATTCCTCCAGGTAACCTTGGGAAGTTGAGGTATGAAGGAGATATAAGTTATGTTGATGCTATAGGTCCCTCCCACTGAGAGTTGGTACCAAGTTCTGGCATCAAATATTTTCCTCACAAGCCAATGTGCTTGTTTAAGAGTGACAAGGTTGGACAAGTCCCTTGGACTTGATCCAGAAGCTGTGTATCCACTGCACCAAGAGAGTATCCTTCTTATGAGAGAGTGCCCACAACAGATTAAACGGTGCAACTCTGTTCCATCTTTCAAAGTCAATGATGTTGAGTCCAACAACCGACTTTTGAAGACACAGAGGGCGTTTGGCCATGAATTTTTTTTCACTTTTTTTCCGGAACTGAACTCCAGAAAAAACAAGCTCCGCATTTTTGGAAAAAAACAACAAAAAGGTGTTTTTACTCCAAATTCACACAAAAAGTCAAAATAAGCTCCACATGACTAAACATAACTCCAATTTTCAAATATCATCTCTCTTTGAATATAAAAACTACTTTTTTCGATTTCACAGTGAAACATAGCCAAAAGTCCACATAGTGTCCAGGAAACTAAGGTGTTCTTTGAGTTCTCATGGCCCTGTACAGAGAAATACCCTGCAGACATTGGTAACCATTTTATTGACTTTCTTAGGCAGGGGGGAGAACTTGAGCCTTCTAAGTTTGCATTTCAAATAAAACACTTTTAAGTAGTTGTAGTCTTCCATTGTAAGATAGTAGCTCTGAGGTCCAGCATCTAATTCTGGCAATGATCTTTTTCCTTCCTAGAAGATAGAGAGACACCTAAGTACTTGAAAGGTATCTTTCCCAAGGTGAACTTCATATCATGTGGATATGTAGTATCTGCTTCTTGAAAGAGCTACATAGAAAGAACTCTTATCAGGATATGCTTGCAATCCTGATACAGTGGAGAAGTGCTCAAAGCCTGCATCATTAGTTGAATAGAAATCTTGTCTGCTCTACAACACATTATCAGGTCATCAGCAAAACACACATGCACTAACTTTAATTTAGTGCATTTGGGGTGATGGTTAAAGTGTGAAAACTGGAACATGTCTCAACTGCTTAAGGGATCTATTTAGATATCCCATCACCAAGACAAACAGGTACGGTGGCATGGCTCTCCCTGCTTAAGTCCCCTTTTTGCTTGAAAACTTGTATATCAGTGCCCCATCGATCAAGATTGAATATCTCATAGCGGACTAACAAATCATGATCCAAGCTACTGGTCTTGAGGGAAGTCCAAACTCTAGCAGCACCATCCTAAGGAACCTCCATTCTACAGAATCTTAGGCCTTCCTAATGTCAATTTTGATGAAGCATCTAGGGGATACATGTTTTCGGCCATAACCTTTAACAAGTTCATGGGCTAAAATAACATTATCAAGAATGCTTCTACCTTCTATAAATGCAGATTGGGAAGGCCCTGCATAAGTAGTCCACTTCTTTCAACTTACCCGTTAAGATTTTGGCAGTAAGTTTATAAACAGTAGTGCAACAAGCAATAGGCCTAAACTCTATGACATAGTTTGGATTTGTAAACTTGGGAACCAAAGTGGTAGTAGTACAATTCACATTCTTCAACAACTTCCCATTATCAAAGGTCAAAGATAGCATCAGTTGCCTCCTCTCCAAGCACACGCCAGTTCTCTCTTTGAGAAATTCTTTTTAGAACCCATCTATAATGGGGCTTTGTTATATGGGAGGCTCAACATAGTACTGTCGACTTCATCTTTGGTAACAGGTTATAACCTTTGCCTCTGTTGATCAGGAGATAAGCATGCGCAATCTCTAGCAATATTGGGATCAAGGCAAGGTAATTCTGCAGCTGATGTATCCAGTAATTGCTTGAAGGAGGAGAGAAACTCCTGCTGGACTAACATTTTGGATCAGTAATTCTGTCCCGTTGGTCATTATAAATTGAAGCAACTCTATTCCTTGCCTGTCTTGACCTTTAAATGAGCATGGGAAAACTTGGAGTTGATATTTTCATATGCTATTCCGTGTTGCCCTGGACTTCTGTCCTAGCACCGGGTTCATGGATTTCATCCCACTCATGAATTTGTGTGACGAGCTCCCTTCAGTGGTGATAATATAGTCATCAAATAAGTCTTGCTGCAAGTCATCTTCTGCTGCCTTTAATTGGCCCCTTAAGAGTAGCTAGTTTAGAGTCAAGAGAGGACATTCCTATTTAGTTTTTTAGCTTTTGCACCAAGTCCTTGAAGCTTCATCCAGACTCTAAACACAGAGTATCCTCATATCTGTTGTGCTCAGACCCAGTCAACTAGTTCTTTAAAATTGGGTTGCCGCAATAACACTGTAAGTAGTCTAAGGGGTGTGGAGCCAGGCTGGAATGAGGCAACAGTGTTAATAGGTATATGAAAGTGATCTGAGCGTTCTATGTTTAACAGAGAGGGCCTCAAAGTTATCATATTGCATGAACCACTGATGATTCCCTAACACCCAGTCTATCCTACTGTATTCTAACCTGGCTTGTTGCACCATGAGTAGTCACAACCCCTTTAGCCAAGTGCCCATGTCCTAAATCTTCAGTACACACTGCAAAATCTTAAATCTCATACCATTGAATTGGTAGTCCCTGGAATCTCTCAATTACTGAGAATCTAGTGTGAATTCACCTAGGATGAGCCAAGGATCCACCATAGTATAATGGACCAGCCTCGAGTTATCCCAGATGTCCTTCCTTCCAGTGTTAGTGTTGAGTCCGTTACACAAAGGTCCAGTTAGCAGCAAAAGATAACCCTGCGTTCCCCATAGCAGTGTACCAACTGAGGTCTACCAATATAATGGTCATATGAAGAAAACAGGATCTCAGTTCTGTTTTGCTTCTAGGATTGATTCATCTCTCTAATGTTCCAATAGCACAAGATCCTGGTGGGTTTTGTAAGGGCTGCTCAGGACCATGAGTATCAATTCTAGGTTCAACAATTCCAGATTACTCAATCGGTGTTGGTGTAGGCATAGAATCCTTCAGGTCTGGCACCGGTGAGCTACTCTTCCCATCATCAGTATGCATGGTGTCCTCCTGTTGTGTACCGTGTTAGAGGGGCCCCCTGTTTCACTAGGGACTGGTTTAGACTGCCCTTGTGGCCGAGGTTGCCACTTCTTCTTTCCTTAAGGTCACCAGCAACTTCCAGAGGCTGAGCCTTAGCATCATTTGATGGCGCAGTGTTCTTATCAGCTGCTGCCTTTTTCAGTGGACATTTCGCAGTAATATGACCAAGGCAAATGCAGTCTCGACAATACTTAGGCTACCAATCATAGTCTTATCTGTTTGATTCTACTCTTGCCATTTGTTTCCTCTATGATCATTTGTTCATGTAGGGATGGCAACTGGGCATAGTGGTTTTTATGCTATGCAGGGCGGATGCAGGTTCAAAGCTATGTGGGGCGGAAACGGGTTGTGGGTTTATGCGCGGTGGTTCTTCTTCACATGTTCATATCATGGCTAAGAATTTTTGTTCAAATTCTTGAATTTTATCTCACACCTATCGAATTTTATGTGATTTTAACGCATGTATAAATTGATTGGGGAGTACACATGCAACACACGTGGCGAGAAACTAATATGTGTGTGTATTCTAAGCCCTTCACATACATGTATGTTTTTGTTTACATCTTACTTTACTATTTCCTAAAAGTGGGAAGGTTAAAGTGAAGTTGATTGACCAAAATGTCCATATAAAGTCGAATGTCCTTTTTATCATTTGAATTTGTGTTACTGAGACAAGAATTCACATGCTAATTAACAATTCTTATTTTACTCAAAAACATAATAATAAATTAACTAGTCTTAGTTATTATTCTAATTAATATGAAGAATATGAAAAGGTAAAACTATTTAACTATTCCTTTGAGCACAAGATAAGAAACAGTGAATTGGCAGCTACTCTATTTGGTGACTTTTGGAATCCTGCAACGTTTACATGTTAATGATTATTTAGCAATGAAGGTTTCAAAAGTCAAAGATATATAAATTTATCACCATATACTCTACTTGCTAACACCACATTGAGGTGTGAGATTTGTGACAAATGGATCGAAGAGACATAACATATATCTTCTCCTGCGGGAACACAACCAAAATAATGTAGTGCAATCAGAATATTTGACTTGAAGACTTGTGTCTTGTGGCATAATAAAGTATAGAGTATCATGATTCTTGAAGTCACTGATAGTTAATTTAGTTTAGAATATTATGAACTCTACAAATAAACTGATGTTTTAAGAATCAAAATGCGTGCAGGCTCTCAAGTCTCTAGACGCTCCTGGTAGACAATGATGCAATTAGCCAAAAATTTTAAAATCCTTTCTCTTTTAATTGCATCCTGTAATTTGCTATCCTTTGATATGTAAGCTTTCCGTGAATAAGACAAATGCATGTGATATCATGTTTTACAGTGATTATAGCGAGAAATACATGTAAAGAATCTATACATGAAAGAATGCTATTTAATGGAGGACGCCGGCAGTGCCGTAATGGAATAGAAGATTGATAAAGTACTTTATCGTAGATTCATGGTGTGTTTAAATAATATAAGTATGTGCCTAGGGGTAATTGCAATAGGTTCGTGGTTATATTCTTACTATTCATCAATTTGAGCTTTCCTTTTTTTCCTTTCGAATTTGGTGGAACTCCTCGCACATATTTTAATATTGTTTATATCATTTTAAAATGTTTATACTGATTGACATGGAATACACGCGATTAGATACTAGTGTCTATATATGTACTTGAGTGGGGGTGGGTACAGGACATAAGCGCACACATCAAATACATGCACATTAGTGTTTTCTAGGCCTAAATTGTCTAAATTGTTTGACTGAATCATTTATACAGGATATTAGGATGAACCGGAGTATTAAGGATGCACTTATAGCTGAGGAAAAGTTCTTCCGAAGTCGTCCTGTATGTCGGTACCATCTTTTTTGGTATTAGTTGATTTCAGTCTCTATGATTTAAGTATCTCATGTTTGATCTCTTCTCTGGTGTAGGTATATAGTGACCTTGCTGATCGTTGTGGTGTTCCTCAATTGGCAAAAAAGTTGAACCAGGTAATTAGTGATCAGTCCAAGAATCAGAGTAGTTTCTATATGCAAATAAACTGATTTTTCGGTTTGTCATATACACAAAAAGTCCTTTATAGCATTCAATTTCTTTGAAATGTCTGAAACGAAAGCAAGTTTGTCATATATATATCTTAAAATTTAAAAAGCTTGTAGATTTTGATCTTCTCCTTCATTTCACTGTTCCAATTGGAATTGGACATTTGAACTGAACAAAAAATTGTGTTTTGAACATCAACTTAAAGCACTGAAGATAACCTTTACGTGTGATTCTAGCTATACAAACAAATTCATGGAAATAGGAATGGTGTCTGTTCTGGAGGACATGAGAGAGGATTACTCTGAAATATCTGCCATGAGTAGCACTCATAAACAAGAACCTGAGTTGTGGGCTTGTGGCCTTATGTGCCGATTGAGATCCAGATTCAACAAAGCAGCTCTTTCATCTCTGAACAAAAGCTTGATAAGAATTATGTTAAGGACCCAATAATAATTACTCCGTTTAAAAAAGAATGACCTCCTTTCTTTTTTAGTCTGTTTCAAAAAGAATGACCCCTTTCCTTTTTTTTTGCAACATTTTAATTTCAATTTTTCACGTGACATGTTTAAGGCTACAAGATTAAAGGGTATTTTTGTACATTTGACATAACTTTAAATTAGAACTACAAAAGTGGAAAGTCTTATTTATTTTCCTAAACTCCGTGCTCAGTCAAATCAGTTCATTTTTTTTAACGAAGGGAGTAATAAATAACATCAGGTTCTTAATGAAAATATGTAGAAGCTTAGGGTGTGTTTGGTATGAAGGAAAATATTTTCCTAGAAAATGTTTTCTTGGATAACAATTGGGTTTACTTATTTTCCCATGTTTGCTTGGTGGGTGAAAAATATTTTACGGTTCTATTGTTTGGCTAGTGAATGAAAATGTTTTTTATAAAATATTCTTTTATTTTTCGCTAGAGCGCAGAAAATATGTTTTATGAAAATGATTTTTTACATGAAAATCAACCCAATAACCGATTTTGGAGCCGACCTTGGCACTCGAATCAGAACCTGACCTCGACATTCAGCTTGGATGATCGATCCAAAATTAAACCATGAGATCCGAATCTAGACATGATCATCCAATTTAGGATTCGATCCTAACACTCAAACTAGTACCCGACTTCCAAATCAAGATTTGATCCCGAAACCTGGTGCAGGATCCAACTGCCAAATCATGACCCGACTCAACTTTCGATTCAAAGTTCGACTTCCAAATCTAGGCTTGAACCCGACTACACCCGACTCCAAGCCTAATTTTCAAATACTTCAATTTTTTTAAAAATAATTTGTAAAATTATTTTATAGGGAAGGGGTGGGGGCATGTGTAGGAAATGTGGCAAAAATATAATTTCTTTTTTTTTAGGGGGAGGGTTAAAATAATGAAAATTTTAAAATTTGAAATATTTTTCAAAAACAAATTTTAATTTTTTTGGGCTGGTGAATGAAACTTTCAAAATTTGAAAGTTTTTCTCTAAAATAAATTTTTAAATTTTATTTTATTTTTGGGGGGAAGGCTGAATTTTTTAAAATTTGAAGTAATTTTTTGAAAATTCTTTTGAAATATTTTAATTTTTTTCTTGGTTGGGGGGGGGGGTGGGGGGTTCAGGGTAGGGGGTAAAAAAGAGAATTTGAAATTTAACAAAAAAAGGAATTTTCAAATATTAATTTTTTTTTGAGGGGGAGGGGGGGTTGTTGTGATAGGGGTGAGGTAAGAAAACAATATTGTAATTTGAGGTTGGAGGAGAGTTTTGGAAAATGTTTTCCTTAGTTTCCGAGAGAAGTCATTTTCCTTAAATTTGAAGAAAATAAGTTGATTTGAGAAACATTTAAACCAACCAAACATGAGAAAATTAGAAAATATTTTCTGAGAAGTATTCTCCTTCATACCAAACATATCACTTAAACACAATATTGGAAACTAAAAGCACTAAAAATAAAGATCGAATAAATTCACAAAAGAGTTTCTTGAACTCGAGAATGGATCGAGAAATTCAAGAATTGATCAGTAACTTAAAGATAAGTCTAAATCTTAAAAATAACTTCTAACAACAACAATTAGCCTAAAATAATCGTCTTTCAAAAGTAATAAATCAAAGAGTTCGGGTGAAGACGTTGGTCATCTTCTCATACATTGTCTAGTGACGCAGAGGTGGTGGTAGGAAATCCTTTGGTGGTTTGGAGTTACTTGGATGATGCCGGCCCCTGTAGAAGTATTGTTCAGCTTGGAATATTGCTAAAAGAAGGGAAAGACTCACGGCGTGGAATGTGGTACTGCTTGAACTTACATGGTTCGTGTTGAGGGGAAGAAATATGAGAGCTTTTGAGGATATAGAGATGAGTATTGTTAAATGGGAGTAGCCTTTTGTTCCTTATTTCCTTTTGGTGCACCCGTGATATTCCATCTTCTATAGAAGATTGGGTGTCGTCAGTAGAAAAACCATTACATGTTGTAGGTTTACTAATTTTTAATACTTATTTTCTTTAATTTTTTTTTTAGTATACTTCTTGTAGATGGGCGATTTTCTTTGCTCTTCCATAAATGTAATTATTATTTTATTAAAAAGGAGGCAACGATATCCTGTAATGCAACTTCATGTATGCAACTTATTTTAAGCAGATTCTAGTGCAACACATCAAGACAGTTCTTCCAGGATTAAAATCACGCATTAGTGCTGCGTTGGTATCTGTTGCAAAGGAGCATGCGAGCTATGGGGAGATCACAGAGTCCAAGGTATCTTCTGGGCTCTTGCTTATCTTTACCACGCTTATACCTGAACTATAGATAATTTGTTGCAACGATACAACAGGCAGTTGATGTCGGGTTTCTTTCATGGTAGATTTTCTGCTGCTTATTCAGCTTAGTTTTCCCTTATCATGTGTTGACATTATTTTCCTCTCAATCTAGGCTGGTATGGGAGCACTTCTACTGAACATTCTTTCCAAGTACAGTGAAGGTAATGTGGCCTCAAATTTGTGAGACTGTCTGTCAGTTATATTTATGTTTTTATTCCTCCAATGTTAGACCAGCCTTTCTACCTCCATGAGGTACGCAAACACTCTACCCTCTCCAGACCCCACTTATGGGATTTCACTGGGCATGTTGTTGGTGCTTCCCCAATGTTACTTTTCAATAAACACCAGCTCTGTCATATATATTGAGCTTTGTCGAATCTCATTGAAGTACAGATTCTTATCTCTCTCTCTCTCTCTTTTGGTGGTTCGAGAACAGCATTCTCTTCAATGATTGAAGGGAAAAATGAAGAAATGTCAACATCTGAGCTGTCTGGTGGAGCAAGAATTCATTACATCTTCCAGAGCATATTTGTGAAGAGTTTGGAGGTGCACATTTTCTGTATCAACTTGAGAATGCCAATCTATATTTTTTTCCAACTTGGAGAAGATTTTCTTTATACCTGACGGTGTACATCTAAGTGATATTTAATACTCTATCTGTTTCATTTTATGTGACACCCTTTTCTTTTGGTTTGTCTCAAAAAGAATGTCACCTTACTCTGATTGGAAACAATTTAACTTTAAATTTCCCTTTACCCTTAATGAAATGATTCTCATCCACACAAATATCTGAGAATGATTTTAGACCTCAAGTTTCAAAAGTCTTCCTTTTTTCTTAAACACCGTGCAAAGTCAGAGGGTGTTAAATAAAATGGGATGGAGTGAGTAGTACTTGGGTCTCAATGTACATGTATGCATTGTCGGGATAGCCAGTTTTGGTTGAGCAGATTATGCTGCTCCTGGGAGGTTCTGCTTATCTTTTTTATAAAAATAATTAGTAACATTAATGATAAATTGGTTCACAAGTGCATGGTACCCTTATGCTATCTATAAATATTATCATCATTTGTCCACAAAAATTGAAGCAGGAAGAAACTGCCTCCTATTTTGATTTACTCGCTTTAGCGGTCTTTTTTGATTGTGACCCCTTAAAACTTATCTCTGGTGTCTCCTATAGCTGAACATTGGACTCTCAAATTCTGGGATATAGTCCAACGTGATGATTGATAAAACTGAAAGAAACTTAGCTTCTTCACGTCAGTATAGTGTCTTAGATAATGTTCAAATAGTATTCCAAAATTCAACGAATATCATTAAACTTGTCCATCTTTTGCAGGAGGTAGATCCTTGTGAAGATTTAACTGATGACGACATCCGAACTGCCATTCAAAATGCAACTGGTCCTAAATCTGCTTTATTTGTGCCAGAAGTAGGTTCTTGATATGAACCATTACTTTCTTGTGGAATTGCTTTTATTTTGTGCCAGTGGTTGAGTTCTTTATCCAGGAGCTTCATATAAAAACTATTTCATTTGGTTGGCCTTGCACTTTATATATGTAGGTTCCATTTGAAGTTCTTATCCGAAGACAGATAGCTCGTCTATTAGATCCAAGTCTTCAGTGTGCAAGATTTATTTACGATGAGCTTATAAAAGTATGCCCTTTTGTTGAGAGATGTCTTGATTTTTCAGTGCTACGTGTTTGTATCTACTGTTCAACTGTGTTACTTATTTATAGATGAGCCATCGGTGCATGGTCAATGAATTGCAACGGTTTCCTATTTTGAGAAAACGGATGGATGAGGTCATAGGATACTTTTTGCGGGAAGGACTTGAACCATCGGAGACTATGATTGGACACATTATTGAGATGGAGGTATGTTGAACCTTTGTCTCCTATTGTATACTCACTGCACATGCATTGACTTGTGTATAAATCATGTGTGGGTGTATATATACACTCTTCTGTATTTCCGTGCACTATGAAGTGAAATTACAATATAGTCCCAACCTACTTTTGGATCCTAGCTATTCTTGAATCGCCTTTTTCCTTAAAGATCATAATCTATTCCACAATTGCTATACTGTCAGCAGCTTAGGAGTCACCAGAGTTTTATTATCAAAGACTGTATGGTTAACTCAAATAATAAGTTGCTAGTGTAATTAAAACAATAAACAGTAACAGCTATTTACATTTGTAAGTGCATCAGCGGATTACTTAATCATCACTGCATCCATCAATATAGAAAGTTGAAGTTTCTTCGACTTAATAATATTTTGTTCTAGATGGATTACATAAACACTTCACATCCGAATTTTGTTGGGGGGAGTAAAGCTGTGGAGATGGCAATGCAGCAAGTCAAGTCCAACAGGATTACTGCACCTGTTCCCAGGCAGAAAGTAAGTAATTCATACGTTGTTTCACAGACTACAGTGGATTTTTTCTCAGATGAGATCTAACTAATCACAAGTTACTGCTTTTATCTCACTGATCAGGATGGAGTGGATTTAGAGAAAGCGCCAGCATCTGAAAGAAGTCTAAAGTCACGTGCTATTCTTGCCAGACATGCTAATGGAATTGTTCCTGATCAGGTATGACTTCTTTGCACCAGCATCTGCAAGCTTGCTTCTCTTCCTTGCGATCCTGCTGGGGAATTAGTTGGGCCTTTTATTTATTTTCCTGAAGATGAATTGAAAGCATTAAGATTGGCCTGATTATTGTGCTACCTGGTCCGGGAAGCAGGTTGCTCGGCCTGCTGCAGAAGAGAAAACGACAACATCAGGTATATTCCTGGTAACACAGATATGCCATGTGATATTTACTTGTGTTGCACCATGCAAGTTATGTTTGTTGAACTTAAGTTCGAATCTAAACCATATGTTTTTTCTTTCTGCTTTTTAGTGTCCATTTCCTTTTTCTGGACTCCCAGTTTCAGATCATGCTGTATGTTCTTATTGGCGATGTTGTAATATTTGTTCTTCACAATCAGGATCAAATGTTAGTTCGAGCTGGGGGATATCATCAATATTTGGTGGATCAGACAGCCGTACATCTATCAAAGACAATTCCATTAGCAAGCCATTCATTGAACCTGTCCAGAGCATGAATCATGCTTTCATCCTCTTGAGAGAGGTAGGTATTTGAAGGTCACCCATAGTGTATGATTACTAGGTAGTCAATTTGATGATCATCTTATTTGTGAATCTCAACATTTTGAAGCCCCCAAGTGTGCTGAGGCCGTCAGAAACACATTCGGAGCAGGAGACTATTGAAATTGCTGTTACAAAACTGTTATTAAGGTCATATTATGACATCGTCAGAAAAAACATCGAGGACTCAGTACCTAAAGCAATCATGCACTTTCTGGTAATAATGATATCATGATCTTGTGTCTTAATGATCTCTTGCTTTTATGTTTTGGCATGTACTTAATTACACTTTCACTGGGCTTGTGCTTTTGATAGTGAAGATTTTCTAGTTCCATTTATTGCAGATCTCAAGTAATTTTAGATGAATATTCTGTACCACGATCTATATTTTTTAAAACAACAGTAGTGTTCGTGCCAGTTTGCAGCACCTCGATTATTCCACCGGATACCAGTTACCTCCCACCAAAACAAGTACCAAGTAAGTTTGCTCACATAGGCTTAGACGGATAGAAATTGATCACCCAGTGTTTTTTTGTTGTCTCTACCAGGATTTGAACCCAGTCTCCTAATGTTTGCACGAACTTCATTGACCCAGAGGCCACACCTTACCCTTGGGTGCTATGATGTGTTAGTTTTCTGATCTGAATTAGTTTTCTGATCTGATTATGCGATTCTTCCTATAATCTGGTGTATCCACTTCTAGATCCTCTTATCTCCTTAGGCAGGAGATGCATCTCTTTCAGGTGAAATTTTAAGTACCGTTAAGACTGCTGAAGGCTATGTTGTATATATATGTGATAATCTAGACAAACTGGGAAACAAATAGGAAAAGAGTAAATAATCTTCTTTAAGTTTGAAGGTTTTCTTGGTTTTTCTGCCAAAAGTTCAGAGGCTACGGTGCGAGGAAGTGTGATCTTGTTTTATTTATACGATGTAGTTGCATCAGTGACTATACATACATAATACATACATATTTATACACACACACACCCCACATATATATACAAACACACACACACATATGTATGCATGTATTATTCAAGTTCAACCTTTTTGTTTGATAAAAATGTCTTTTCTTTTTTCATCAGGTCAACCACACAAAACGAGAACTCCACAATGTATTTATCAAGAAACTTTACAGGTATTGTATGAGAGCAAGAAATCCAAGTTTATTTGAAGCCCAAAGTCATTACAGACATCTGCTTATTGATCTTTCGAGAGGTTTTTTGCTGAATAAAATAGTCTCCACTCAGGAAGTAATTTGATGGACATACTATTTCGATGCTGTGATACTCTATGCTGATAGTACAATATTTTTCTTGCTCAACTGCTTATCTACCTCAAAAATGTTATGGTATGTAACATTGTTTTAAGTGTAATTCTTATCAGTATGCTTACAACATGTCACAGAGACAATCTCCTTGAAGAGATGTTGCAGGAACCTGATGAGGTAGCCTTGAAGAGAAAGCGCACTCGTGAGACACTTCGTGTTCTTCAGCAGGCTTTCAAGGTTAGATCTTGGTTCACTTTTATTCAGGATGTATATTATCTATTGAGTTTTTCAGAGAAATGTTAATTACGTATTAATGAGTTATTGGTGTTATCAGGTCATGTGGTTAGTTGTAGTTTGGGACTTTAATCTCTGAATTGTAGACTTTTTGGGTTTCAAAAATTTTCCAATGATCACGTATTCCAAGTTGGCATGGGTGGATGGTAGTCTCTATGATTGACTTGCTCTCTTAATTGAATCCAAGTAATTGAGATATGAAACTACTACCATGTTGAATAAAAACATGGACACAACATACAAGACCCAAGAGCTCTTAAAATCCAGTGGAGCACGATTGGAGATAACAGTTCCAACTTCATCTCTAATCGATTCAGGATCATTCAACATTATGACAAAAGATAAATAAAATATTTTTAGTTCATAAAAAGAAACCCAAATTCCTCCTATTCATTGGCGTTGGGCTTTTCTAAAATTTTAACCATATCCGGACTCGTCCCAGGCAGAGTAGTGACAGCTGATTTCCAGCTTTCATTTATTCCCCCTTTCTTCAAACAATCCCCACCCGCCCCACCCTGCAATAATTAGGTTTACTAGCCAATAACTATGAATAGTTATTTATCTTTCAATTTAACTCATGGAAATTTCTGCAAGGGCTGAATACATATATGGCTCCTTAAACTTGTCTGAATTTTTTATTTAGGGCCTTTTGGCCATTTGAGATGAAATCATGATATAAAATCATACGAGACAAAGTTGAAGTTTTGTTTTAGACATGCAATTTGGACTTTTAAATTGTATAATTTGCTCATAATTATAAACATCCTGCAAGTTGTGAAAAATATCAAATTGTTCCAATTCTTTATACAATCTTAGCAAATAAGTAAAAGTCATAACAAAAGTATAAACACTATCACAAAGCTATTAGCAAAAAAATAAAAAAGTAGTTGATCGAACTTTAGTTCAATAAAAAAGTAAATTGAATGTGAGTTGAAGTGTACTACTCTTTATATAATCCTCCTAGATAGCATGGGGGATCTCCTCACATAGAACATGCATTTTTCGATATACATGGCTTAAAGATTGGTAAGAGTAATAATATCAAAGACAATTTGGTTGGTAAAAGTAGTGGTTATATACAATATAAGTGGTTTTAAGGTAGGTAAGAGTGATAATATTAACTATGAATTTGGTTGGTGAGTGTAATGATTATATCTCAAAAAATGACTTTATCTGATAAAATGGATTAAAGTTTAGTAAGATTAATAATATCAATTACAAATTTTGCTTGTACATGAATTGCTAGATATAAAATATTTTTTTTTTTAAATTACAAAATCTGAACTTGTGGATCAATTTTTGTACGTGAAAACATGTGAAATCAAAACCAAATCAACCCTTTTGGAGGATCACATGTCTAAATGCTGATTCCATCTCGTGATTTCTCATGATTTCAAATCATGAGATGAAATTGCATGTCCAAACACCTATTTAGACACCTAAACTAAGAGTTTTAATTTTGAGCCATACACAAAAAAGGTATTTGCAATCCGCACCGTCTTTCATCAACAATCTCCTTTGAATTTTATTGGTTTTAGAAACCTGTAAAAATTTAGCTGATGTTTTCTCAGTAGAGTTTCAGAAGCAAAGATGGCGGTGACGAGTGCTAAGACAGCAGCGTTTGAGCGCTTATATGAGGAACTAAGTGATAAAGGCGCGGACAAGCGAATGTATAGGCTTGCTAAAGAGAGAGAAAGGAAAGCTCGCGACTTGGATCAAGTGAAGTGCATCAAGGATGAGGAGAGTGAGGTGCTAGTGGATGTGACTTCTATTAAACAAAGGTGGCAAGCTTACTTTCATAAACTTTTAAACGAAAAAGGAGATAGTGATATTGAGCTGGGCGAGTTGGCACATTCCGCAAGTCACCAAGATTTTGGTTATTGCAGGCGGTTCAGAGTTGAGGAGGTTAGAAGGGCTATTAGTAGGATGAAGAGAGGAAGGGCGCTCGGACTGGATGAGATTTCGATAGATTTTTGGAAGAGTATGGTTAAGGATGGCATAGAGTGGCTGACTAGACTGTTCAATACTATCATGAAGACGGCCAAGATGCCGGATGAATGGAGGAGGAGTACAATGGTCCCACTGTATAAGAACAAAGGTGATATTCAAAATTGTAATAATTACAGGGGTATCAAGTTGTTGAGTCATACTATGAAGGCATGGGAGAGAGTGGTGGAGATGAGGGTGAGAAAAGTAGTTTCTATCTCAGAAAACCAGTTTGGATTCATGCCAGGACGGTCGACTACTGAAGCGATCCACCTTGTTCGGAGATTAGTGGAGAAATACAGGGAAAGTAAAAAGGATCTTCATATGGTGTTTATTGATCTTGAGAAGGCCTATGACAAAGTTCCGAGGGATGTCCTATGGAGGTGTTTGGAGATGAAAGGCGTCCCAATGGCATATATTAGAGTGATAAAGGACATGTACGACGGGGCCATAACTCGGGTAAGAACGGTGGGAGGAGATTGAATATTTTCCTGTTCAGATGGGACTTCATCAAGGGTCTGTGTTGAGCCCTTTTTTATTTGCCTTGGTGATGGATGAGCTGACGCGATCTATCCAGGAGGAAGTCTCGTGGTGTATGTTGTTTGTAGATGACATAGTACTGATTGATGAGACCCTGACCAAAGTTAATGATAGGTTGGAGGTTTGGAGACACGCTTTGGAGACCAAAGGATTCAAACTGAGCAGGACCAAAACTAAATACTTGGAGTGCAAATTCAGTGTTGCGAGGGATGAAGCAGACATTGATGTGAGACTTGCGGCTCACCTTATCCCAAGAAGGAAAGCTTTAAGTATCTGGGGTCTATCATCCAGAGTAGTGGGGATATCGACGATGATGTCACTCATCGTATTGGGGCGGCTTGGAAAAAATGGAGGTTGGCCTCTGGAGTATTGTGTGATAAGATACCACCTAAACTCAAAGGTAAGCTCTACAAAATGGTGTTTAGACCATCTTTGTTGTATGGGGTGGAGTGTTGGCCAATAAAAAATGTACATGTTCAGAAGATGCAGGTCGCAGAAATGAGGATGTTAAGATGGATGTGTGGTCACACCAGGAGTGATAAGATTAGGAACGAGGTCATTCGAGAGAAGCTAGAGGTGGCCCCTGTAGCTGACAAGATGAGGGAAGCGAGACTGCGATGGTTTGGACATGTACAGAGAAGGAGTACCGATGCCCCTATTAGAAGGTGTGAGAGGATAGATTTGGGAGCTACAAGGAGGGGTAGAGGTAGACCAAAGAAGTATTGGGGGGAGGTGATTAGATATGATATGGTGAAACTTGATCTCACCAACGACATGACCTTAGACAGGAAGGAGTGGAGGTCGAAAATTAGAGTAGCAGGCTAATAGGGTAGATAGGAAGGAGTGGTAATTGTCTGCCTTTATATGTTATTTATCTGCCTTTATATGTTTACTATCCTGTATCTATGTATTATCATGTGTTCTTCTCTTTCTTGCCTGTTTATCATATCTAGCTTATTCTGTGATGGGTTTTTGTGATGAGGGTTTCCAGGAAACATCCTCTCTACCTGTGTGGTAGTGGTAAGGTCTGCGTACATTTTACCCTCCCCAGACCCCACTTGTGGGATTTCACTGGGTATGTTGTTGTTGTGTTGTTTTCTCAGTAGAGTTGCTTTCATTTTACACTCCTATGTTGTGCGTTGCACCCTATCCTGTTATTTTTGATGACTTATGCCTTGGTCTATTTATTTTCATACAAAATCATTAAACTCTTTTTCTTGAATTATCTCGAAGTCAAGATATAGTGTACATAGACTTTATCACTACCTCATGGAGGTAGAGGTTGTTTTGGGAAGTCCCTTAGCTCAGGCGTATCAATCCCAAATAAAAGAAGAAAAAAATGGAGAAAGCATTATGGCTAATAAGAAAAGCAGTATAAAGTCTACATCAGTGGAACGATGACAACAAAATATTATGATTATCGAGATATAATAAACGATACAAGGCAAGAACTACAAGGGCATGACTAGTCTTACACAACCCTTAAACCTCGCAAGGCAAGACAACACTCTACTGCACTATCTTTTTATCTTAATATGCGACCTCCACCCCTTGCTATGTAAAGTCATGTCATCAATAATATGAAGTTGTACCTTGTTCTATCTAATCACTTCTCACCAATACTTTTTAGGCTTACCCTTACACCGCGCTGCGAAGCCCTTACAACCAGTCTCTCGCACCTCCTAATCGGAACATCGATGGACATCCTCTACACATGTCCAAACCATCTCAATCTCGCTTCCTTTATCTTGTCTGCCACAAAGGTCACTCCCACCTTCTCCCGAATAAACTCAATCATATCAATCTTAGTATATCCACATACATCTCAACATCTTTATCTCCGCAACATGCAAGTTCTGAACATGAGATTTTTTGATTGGGCAACGCTTCCCCATACAACACGAACAGTTAAGCCCCCTTTATGTAAAACTTACCTTTAAGTTTAGGTGATACCTTCTTATGACAACAATCTCCAAAGGCAAGACCCCATTGCCATTGTGAAATTATCGTCGATGTCCCTACTACCTTGGATGACAGACTCAAGATATTTTAAACTCTCTTTTAGGAGTCGTCTGTGTGGCAAGCCTCCCTTCCACGACCGCTTCATCTATCGCAATAGTGAATCTGCACTTCAAGTATTCCATCTTATTCTTGCTCAACCTGAACATTTTAGACTCTAGAATTTGTCTCCAAATCTCTAACCTATCATTCACTCTGTCTTGTGTCTCATCAATCAATATTATGTCAACTACAAATAAGATACACCATGGAACCTCCAGCTGAATAGACCGTGTCACCTCATCCATCACTAAGACAAATAGGAAAGAGCTCAGCACAAATCCCTAATGAAGCCCCATCTCAATTGGAAAATATAAATAAGAAAAATATGACACCAAAAGAAATTAGACCACAATTTTTTTCACGGTTGTCGTGTTTCATTTCTTATCTTTTCCTTTTTGCCTCGTCAATTCCTATTCACCTCTCCAGGTTCCATAACTATCTTTTGCCCTTATCCTCATTTGCTTCTGAGGCAAAAGTTGAGCACCATCACTATACCACCGTCTTCTTTGCATCTCCTCTTGGAAGTTGAAATATTGAATAGGTAGGGCTGTTCATGGTTATAGTTAATAAACCAAACCGAACCTCAATCCGATTAAAAAAATCTGATATTGATTTGGTTTGGTTTTAAATTTTGAAAATCGATACTATTTGGTTTGGTTTTAGTTTTACTAAAAAGAACCGCAAAAATAACCAAATTGAATCAAATAATTATATATATAAATTTTATAATTATTTATATAATATTCATAAAGAATATATAAATATTTTATTATATTTTCATTAACTTAGATATCTAACTTTACCATTTATGATTGAAAATTCTCTTGTTAGTGTTTTGGTATATAATTTTCTTGTACCCCTTCCCCGGGTGGTTATTTGATTGTTGAGCTTGTGTTTTTTCCTATAAAGATTTGATCTTTGGTATATAATGACGTTAGGATGCTTAACTAAATAACTTAGTTCGTGTTTAGTAACTTTAGTATTGCTTAACTAAATCACTTTGTTCGTGTAATAATAGCTCTAGTAGTACTGCTTAATTGAATCCACAGTAGCTTTTTGTGGATTATTCATGTACTAGGTGTTTGTGTCTATCGAGATGTGTATGCCATCAACAAACTTTGTTACTTTCAAATCGAAAAATAACCAAAAAAATAAAATAAAATAAACAAAATCGATCCAAATCGAAAATAACCAAACCGACAGTAATTTCTTTTTATTTGGTTTGGTTTGGTTTTAGAAATTTAAAAATTGACTAAATTGGTTTGGTTGTGGTTTTAACCAATAACCGATCCAAATCGAACCATGAACACTTCTATGAATAGGTATGTCCTCATCCGACTTAGAGCACAGAGGATGTATCCTTTTCCTTTGCCCTTTTTGAAATATTTAAAATAATCATTTAATGTGAAAGCCTTGGAGCAAATGTAAAGTTGTCTCCATGTGACCTGTTAGAATAGGAATAGGGAAATACAATCCTACTTAGAATAGGATTAGGAATTACAATAGTATATAGAATCCTATTTGGAAAAGGATTGTATTATAGTATCCCAATTGGAAAAGGAGTCTAATATAATATCTATAAATAGGGTCTCAATGTAATAATGTAGGCAACAATTCAATAATATTCTCCCCCAATATTTCTCACATGGTATCAGAGCTTCTTCGGTCCTGGTAGAAAATCAAAGAGCTTCCGCTGCCGGCGAGCGGCTATGGACCTACATATGCTGCCCGTCTGGCCAATACTTATATTAACAAAGTAGGGTTAGTGATATATATATGATTCTCATATTCAAGGGAAGAAAATTCAATCAAACAAGTCGTCAATTTTTGGTGTCTTTCTAGGGTTGTTTTGTGTCAACTCCACATCTTTCAGTGTTTGTGTAGCATCCATCATTCCGGTGACTACTTCTTTTTATATCTAATTTGGGTAGCACCGTATCATCTTTTCGGTGACTGTTTTTTTTCATATTTATCATGTGTAGCACCGTACCATCTTTCCGGTGACTACTTTCTCATATTCGATTTGTGTAACACCGTGCATCTCTCCGGACTACTCATATTCAATTTGTGTAGTACCGTGAATTTTTCGAACTACTTTCTCATATCTGAGTTGCATAGCACTGTGTCTTTTTTTGGTGACTCATTTTTTATTTGCGTAGTTCCATTCGTCTTTTCGGTGACTCATCAAATCTAGTTTGCGTAGGGTCGTGCCATCATTCCGACCCTATCCATAAAATTTTTCTTTTGCAGTTGGGTCATGTCGTCAATATGATCCTACTTATATAATTTCTATTTTCTAGTAGGGTTGTGCCATCATTCCGACCCTACCCATTTAATTCTCTTCTCTGTAGGGTCGTGTCATCATTACAACCCTTCTCGTATAATTTTATTTCTTAATTGGTGACCATTTTCAGCCATCAAATCTAATAATTTGGTGCATAAGCAGGTCTCGAGAAGTTTTGAAGTGACTTTCTTAGAGTAATTTTGAGATGATCCATATTGTCATTCTCCATTGACCTTTTAATCAGTTGAACATTAAGAGTGATTTTCTCTATAATGATCTCGAGGAAGAAATCTATATGGAGCATCCACCTGATTTTGTTGCTCAGGGGGAGTCTGATAACCTTGTATGCCGGTTGTGTAAATCATTCTATGGTCTAAAACAATCTTCTCAAGCTTGGTTTGGGAAGTTTAACAATGCAATCTCGGAATTGCATGAGAAGACTAAGACATTGAGATTGACTGTTAATTTTGTGAAGATCAACTTGCTGATATCTCAACACGCTCGTCATCGATTCTCGTATTAATTACATATGTAACAAGCTAGGTACATATGACGTGTATGCACTAGCTTGAGAGGGAGTGTTAGAATAGGAATAGGTAAATAAAATCCTACTTAGAATAGGATTAGGAATTACAATAGTATATAGAATCCTATTTGGAAAAGGATTGTATTATAGTATCCTAGTTGGAAAAGGAGTCTAATATAGTATCTATAAATAGGGTCTCAATGTAATAATGTAGGCAACAATTCAATAATATTCTCCCCCAATATTTCTCACATGACCTATAGGTCACGAGTTCGAGCTGTGGAAGCAGCCACCAACGTTTGAATTAGGACATGCTAGCTGCATCAAAGGGGGCGACCCTTCGCTGGACCCTGCTTACGCGGGATGTATTGTGCACTGGGCTGTCTTGCCATTAATTAATGATTTAATTGGAAAATGATCATGTCATAGTATTCAAACTCGTGAGATGAAATTTTGAAGTAATCCTAGCTGAGATAGAGTGTTGGGTGTTGCACTCAGCTGTAGTAAATTGCTTGAAGGAAATAATAGTTATTTCACGTAACGTAGTCGCTTATCTTAGGGTCCAATTTGAAAGACTTTTATTGTTAATTTGGTGTGCAAAAAGAGAGCACTAAATATGCTGCTAAAGTGCAATATACTAGTGGAAGAGAGAAGAATTTCAAAAATTAAATTGCTTATTATATATGCTTTGTATGTGATTATGTTTATAAAATGGCTGAAGTGTATGAACCAAAATGGCTAAAGGCTGAACCCATCGAGAGACACCTAAAGTTGACACCAATAGTTGCAATTGTTGTCTCTCGATGGGTCTAGCCATGATTAAAATGTGCACATACATAGAATATCTATATATTAGGGCGATCAAGGACATGTACGACGGAGCCAAAACTCGGGTAAGAATGGTGGGAGGAGACTCAGAGTATTTTCCTGTTGAAATGGGACTCCATCAAGGATCTGTGTTGAGCCCTTTCCTGTTGGCCTTAGTGATGGATGAGCTGATGCAATCTATACAAGAGGAGGTTTCATGGTGTATGCTTTTTGCAGATGACATAGTACTGCTTGATGAGACTTGGACTAAAGTTAATGATAGGTTGGAGGCTTGGAGACACGCCTTGGAGCCCAAAGGATTCAAACTGAGCAGGACCAAAACAAAATGTTTGGAATGCAAATTCAGTGTTGCGAGGGGTGAAACAAACATTGATTTGAGGCTTGCCACTCAACCTATCCCCAAGAGGGAAAACTTTAAGTATCTGGGGTCCATCATCCAGAGTAGTGGCGATATCAACGATGATGTCACACATCGTATTGGGGCAGCATGGACTAAATGGAGGCTTGCCTCTGGAGTATTGTGTGACAAGAAGACACCACCTAAACTCAAAGGTAAGTTTTACAGAATGGTGGTTAGACCATCTTGTTGTATGGGGTGGAGTGTTGTCCAATAAAAACGGCACTTGTTCAGAAGATTCATATCGCAGAGATGAGGATGTTGAGATGGATGTGTGGTCACACAAAGAGGGATAAGATTAGGAATGAGACCATTTGGGAGAAGCTAGAGGTGACCCCCGTGGCTGAAAAGATGAGGGAAGCGAGACTGCGACGGTTTGGACATGTGCAGAGACGGAATACAGATGCCCCTGTCAGGAGGTGCGAGAGGTTGGTTTTGGGAGTTACACGGAGGGGTAGAGGTAGACCGAAAAAGTATTGGGGGGAGGTGATCAAACAAGATATAGTGAAACTAGAGCTCACCGAGGACATGACCTTAGATAGAAAGGAGTGGAGGTCGCGAATTAGAGTAGCAGACTAATTGGTTGGTAGGGTTATGTGGAGGTGTAGTATGGTAGCAGGAGTAGGCGTGTTCTATATCTGTCGTATGTGTGTTAATTCTATCGTATTTACATATTGACATGTGCTTTTTGTCATATCTAGTTTGTTCTGCTTATGGGTTTTTGAGATGAGGGTTCTCAGGATACAACCTTTCTACTTCTATGAGGTAGTGGTAAGGTCTGTGTACATTCTACCTTCCCCAGACCCCATTTGTGGGATTCTACTGGGTATGTTGTTATTAAGTATTTTTATTAAGTTGCCATTCTAAAAGAAAAATATTTTTATTGAAAAGTTCATGGAGGCTTTGGTTTTGGGGAGAGGAATGGAGGTGGGACGTCTCTTTTGGATTTTGCCAAAGCCTTTGAGTTAGTTATTGCTAACTCATGTTTTCGGAAGAGGGAAAACCATTTGATTACCTTCCGTAGTACGATAGCTAAGACTCAGATAGATTACCTACTTCTCCAGAAGGGCGATAGAAGTCTATGTAAGAATTGCAAGGTTATATCGGGTGAAAATATTTCCACGCAACATAGGCTTCTAGTGATGGATTTAGAGATCAAGAGAGAAAAGAAGAAGGTTCTTTATGCCCAAACGAGGATTAGATGGGGATGCCTTACTCTTGCCCTCTCCCGAGAGATTGAAGAAAAGTTGAAAAAATTAGAGGCTTGGAGTAGTGGCGGAAATGTGAACAATATGTGGGACTGTACTGCTGGTTGCATTAGAAAGGTAGCTACCGAGGTACTAGGGGTTTTGAGAGGGACCTTTGGTGGACGTCAGGGCGATTGGTGGTGGAATGAGGAAGTTCAGGCCAAAGTGAGATAAGAAGGTTGCTTACACGAAGTGGTTGGAGTGTAGGGATGAAGATGAAAAGCGAATGCTTAAGGAGACATATAAGACGACTAAGTCAGAAGCAAAGATGGCGGTGACGAGTGCTAAGACAGCAACGTTTGAGCGCCTATATGAGGAGCTAAGTGTAAAGGCGAGGACAACAAATTGTATAGGCTCACTAAAGAGAGAGAAAGGAAAGCTCGCGACTTAGACCAGGTGAAGTGCATCAAGGATGAGGAGAGTGAGGTGTTGGTGGATGACACTTCCATTAAACTAAGGTGGCAAGTTTACTTTCATAAACACTTAAATGAAAAAGGGGAGAGAAATATTGAGTTAGGTGAGTTGGCACACTTCGAAAGTCACTATGATTTTGGTTTTGTAGGTGGTTTAGAGTTGAGGAGGTTAGAATGACTATTAGTAGGATGAAGAGAGGGAGGGCGGTCGAACCCGATGAGATTCCAGTAGATTTTTGGAAGAACATGGTGAAGGA
Organism: Solanum rostratum; assembly: GCA_029948455.1. Classification (NCBI taxonomy): domain Eukaryota; kingdom Viridiplantae; phylum Streptophyta; class Magnoliopsida; order Solanales; family Solanaceae; genus Solanum; species Solanum rostratum. The sequence continues at coordinate 56,077,316 of CM057049.1, forward strand.
TGGCATAGAGTGGTTGACGAGACTGTGCCATTATGAAGACTGCCAAGATGCCTGATGAATGGAGGAATTCCATTGTACAAGAACAAAGGGGATATTCAAAACTGTAACAATTACAGTCGATTCTCCTGAGAGGTCACAGTTGCCGCGAGCAAAGATATTAATGACGATGAAGGTTTTTTGTTATGCTACTAATACTTGCTCTGCTATTCTGCCCAAGCCTGGTCGAGGAAGAGTTACAGGGATAAAACAAAAAAATACGCCGGTCGGGCATACTATGTGTAATGATTCCCCATTCACGATAAATAATAAGATGAAAAGAAAAGCCATTCCATTTCGACAAAAGACCCACACCCAAGTTCCATAGCTTTTGGTTCGCTATCCCGACCATGATTTTCCTACCCCCAAAGGGAAAGGTAATTCCCTTTTGGGCCGGTTGTGGGCGAGGAGGGATTCGAACCCCCGACACCGTGGTTCGTAGCCACGTGCTCTAATCCTCTGAGCTACAGGCCCCACCCCATCTCCACTGGATCTGTTCCCGGGAGTACGCTAAAAAATAGGAACCTTTCCTCTCCCCAACCATTTCGAGTTAAGAAGATGTGAAAGCACGTTTATCTCTATAAGTCTATAAAAAGGGTGTGTTCCGAGGTGTGAAGTGGGAGAGAAGGGATGTCACAATTGGGGTTTTGAATAAAACAGAGGTATCAAGTTGTTAAGTTACATCAGTTTGGATTTATGACGGGGCGGTCGATTACTGAAGCAATTCATCTTGTTCGGAGATTAGTGGAGAAAGAAGGACCTTCATATGGTGTTCATTGATCTCGAGAAGGCCTATGACAAATTTCTGAGGGATGTCCTATGGAGGTGTCATAGAGGTGAAAGGTGTCCAATGGCATATATCAGGGCGATTAAGGACATGTACGACGGAGCCAAAACTTGGGTATGAATGGTGGGAGGAGACTCAGAGTATTTTCCTGTTGAAATGGGACTCCATTAAGGATCTGTGTTGAGCCCTTTCCTATTGGCCTTAGTGATGGATGAGATGACGCGATCTATACAAGAGGAGGTTTCATGGTGTATGCTTTTTGCAGATGACATAGTACTGATTGATGAGACTTGGACTAAAGTTAATGATAGGTTGGAGGCTTGGAGACACGCCTTGGAGTCCAAAGGATTCAAACTGAGCAGGACCAAAATAAAATGCTTGGAGTGCAAATTCAGTGTTGCGAGGGGTGAAACAGACATTGATTTGAGGCTTGCCACTCAACCTATCCCCAAGAGGGAAAACTTTAAGTATCTGGGGTCCATCATCCAGAGTAGTGGCGATATCAACGATGATGTCACACATCGTATTGGGGCAGCATGGACTAAATGGAGGCTTGCCTCTGGAGTATTGTGTGACAAGAAGACACCACCTAAACTCAAAGGTAAGTTTTACAGAATGGTGGTTAGACCATCTTGTTGTATGGGGTGGAGTGTTGTCCAATAAAAACGGCACTTGTTCAGAAGATTCATATCGCAGAGATGAGGATGTTGAGATGGATGTGTGGTCACACAAGGAGGGATAAGATTAGGAATGAGACCATTCGGGAAAAGATAGAGGTGGCCCCGATGGCTGGTAAGATGATGGAAGCGAGACTGCGATGGTTTGGATATGTGCAGAGACGGAGTACCGAAGCTCGTGTTAGGAGGTGCAAGAGGTTGGTTTTGACAGTTACACGGAGGGGTATAGGTAGACCGAAGAAGTATTGGGGGGAGGTGACCAGATAAGATATGACAAAACTGGAACTCACCTAGGACATAACCGTAGATAGAAAGGAGTGGAGGTCGCGAATCAGAGTAGCAGGCTAATTGGTTGGTAGGGTTAGGTGGATGTCTGACCTTGAAGTATAGTAAGATAGCAGGAGTAGGTGTGTTTTATATCATGTGTTGTCATTATCTGTATGTGTGTTACATATTGACATGTGCTTTTCGTTAATAGTCGCTCTTTCTGTTCCCTTTTCTTTCCTTTTTGTCATGTCTAGTTTATTCCGCTTATGAGTTTTTGAGACGAGGGTTCCCAAGAAACAATCTCTCTACTTCTATGAGGTAGTGGTAAGGTCTGCGTACATTCTGTCGTTCCCACACCCCACTTGTGGGATTCCACTGGGTATGTTGTTGTTGTTGTTTTATTGAAAAGTTTATTAAATATATAATACTAATATTTACTTGGAAATCAATGTTTTGATTGAAATATTAGTATATTACTACATATAAATGTAATGACTTAAAAGAAACCCATAAAAAGTTCACACAGTCTTTAACCCCCCCACCCCCCCGGGAAAAAGAAAAGTTTAACAGATTAATTTAAAAAACAAAAATGAGAAAGATCAGGTCTAAAGCAAAAATAACAATGAAAATCCATCCACAGGGATTCACTCTTACTTATTATGGGTAGATCTTAATCCCCTTAACTGTTGCACTGTGTACTAGTGTTGTGTTGAGGTTTTTTTTTTGATATATATGCACAAATCGCAAATTTGATCCTATATACACAGTATAATTTTCGAAGTGAGGGGGTTTGGATGAACCCCTTCGGCTCCATGTAGGTCCACCCCTTTCTTTACATAGATATTATGAATGTATTTTAATGTTGTTAGTTAGGGTGGCCAAACTACAAGTTTTTCATTTATCCTCAATTCTACTGAGATGTCTAATTATCATGATAAATGCATAAATTGGCTTTCCCTCCCGTTTGAACTTAATAATTTACCCAAAGGTAAATTTATTATTCTATGAGTGGTGTGAACCAAAGGTATTCTATGAGTGGTGTGAACACTAAGGGGGGAAATAAACTTTTTTTGTCATATATATTTACACATCCTGAGATATTTGGTGTGTTTGATTAAGAATGTTTTATTACCTATTGAGGATAAAATAATTTGTTTAATACCTTTTTTATTCTCTTTTTCAATTGTTCCCTTTTCTGTATTTCTGTTTTGCTCTTATGGATAAATAAACAAATGAGCATTTTTATTGTTTTGCAAAGAAATAAAGAGATTACGGTGTAAATCATTAATGTTTTGCATTTTGATTTGTTTTTTTGGGACACGTTAGAGGTGCTTAGCAACACATGCTTAATCTGTATTAAAAATTGTGCCAGATGTTTCTGATAGGCACATATGGACTGTTCAGATGTTCAATAAGAACAAGGCTAAGTTCAAGTAATCAACCTCCTTGAAAGTGACGCCGCATATATCAATTTCTCCATGGCCAATTCAAAGTCAGCTAAAACAAAATTTAAAATGTAATAAGACTACCATTTATCGAGACACCCCTTAGAAATTAAATCAAACATTTTCAGAAAATGAAGACATATTTGCTAAACCAAATCCTTAGAAATGCTTGGGATGTAGACGTTGGAATTAGTGTCTTTTGGTATTTGCAGACATTGGATGAGTTGCCACTTGAAGCTGAGACAGTTGAAAGAGGCTACAGCATAGGTACTGACCCAACAGGCCTACCAAAGATTCATGGTCTTCCAACATCATCCCTGTATAATTCCAGTGGCTCAACTGATTCATACACTGCTGCTCCTAAAAACCCAAGATCACGCAAATCATCCCATTCTGGTGAACTACAGTCACCAGTGTATGCTGGTGCAGATTCAAATGGTGGTGGGCGTAATTCTCTTGGTCTTTATCCAACAGTTGATATGTAGGAGATTTATCAAATGCTTTGGGCTGCTAGGCATTTGGAACCTCACCCGATCTGGTGCAGTGAAGAGCCATTATATATTTGATTGGTTCAGCCACAATGAAGATGATGTATGACGATTGTTTCACTCTACTCAGTATTCTTTATTTCTACTGTTCAAATAGAATGGTTTTAAAGCTGTGCAAGGAATAATAAGGAGTCAGTCATCTTCAGCAGGCTGCAGCTAATATCTTTGTTTTGTTTTGATAATAGCAAGTGTAACCGGCTGCTCTATTTTAAATAGTCCCCATTTGCATACAAGTTTCCCAAGGAGAGGGAAATGACAGGATTTGTAACTTTGACAATGAGCTTGTAGCACTGTATAGTTTGCACTTATTTAGGAAAACACCGACTCTGTATTTTCAGTTCCGGGGATTTATAAACCCCCAAGTATATGAAGTTCTTTCAAATGATGTAATTCAGAAGCGACAAATGTGCTTTGAAGTCTTCTTGATATGTTGTCTTAATGAGGTTATTTTTTAATTCATTGAGACTTAGAAGGTGCAATGTAAAAGTCATCTTTCGCATTTACCAATGTTCTCTTAGTTTGCTGGTCACTGAAGTGATCCGATTACAATGTTGGAATTTACATTCCTGAAATGATTTTGCCCCTCTTGGTTGTTGCTCCGAATCACATTTGATCAGTTCATGGGGTTAATTTAAAATTTTCATTGAGAAGTTCATGAATTTGAGAGTTTTTGAGTTATAAAGATTTAAGTTGTTGAAAAAGTGGTTTTTGCCATCAATTATAGTTATGAATATCAGAATTTGATTTTAAAAAAAAGCAAATTTGGCCTAAAGGGTCGTTTCATTAAATCAATATCGGTGTTGCATTTTAGCCATCTTGCATGTGTAAATGTCCATTTCACAGGATAACATATAGCTTAGGCCTGTACATCTGTAGAACTCTTATCACGCCTTCTCAATCCTTGGCCACTTCAATTCATGGATACTTCTATTTGATTAAATAGTATATCATTTGCTGACTATGATGAAGAAGACTACTAAAGTTGACACCTTTTTCATGTGTCTTAGCATTTCTCTTTTTTCAAACTTCCCACATCAGGATCAATCGTATAGCCTTTAGGATTTCTTTCAATTTTGTTGAGGCCTCTTTCTTCCACCATCTGATGATGAGTTGTTGTCAATAGACTTTCTCCATGTTTATCCCTGCACAAGAAGGAAAAATTTTCATAGCTTTTGTGCTATGGAAGCAGTTAGAAAAAGGTGGGACACAGTTTCCTGCTCAAAATTCTTACAGCAATAGCACAAAATCTAGATGCCAAGATTACCATCCTCTTTAATTTGTCTTCTGTAGCAATTCTTTTCTTCCCCACGTTTCACTGAAAGAAGTTGATTTTTAAAGAAATCTTTTTTATCTAAATATTATAAACCCAATTCAAATTTCGCCTTTTCTTCCTCAAAACTTTCAAAGGCTGTTTCAGTTGAGAAGGATCATTTGTACTTCCCGTCCGCCAAGATTTATCATTCATCGCTTCTATGAGAGCAGGACTAACATTACTTAAGATGTAATCCGTCATTTCCTCTGATACTAGTTCCTCTAGTTTAGCTCTATTCCAATTTTCAACCCTAATAAAATCCTCGACTTCCCATTTACTCTTTTCTCTTTAGAAAAATATAGAGCCCCTTGGTTTGTCCTTATCAAGTCAAAAGCTACTATTTTTAGATATTAGTTGTCGCCAAATGTCATGTTCAACTTCTCTCTGATTATCACTATTTACTTTAATACATATGGTCCACCGAAACCTTTAGCAATACAAGGATGATCCTTTTTATTGTACTTGTTCCACATAAAGGTACTCCATGGAGATGAAGTTGATGTTTTGAAGTTCCATCGTAATTTAGCAAATAGAACGTTAGACATATGCATAGATCTGAATCCAAATCTGCACTCCTTTAGAAGATAACAAAGCTTATCCCAAGCCACCCAATTTTTACCTCTTTTCCTTCTAATTTACTCAAAAAAAAAAGGTAGCAAAAATTTGATGAATCCACTAGATTACCCTTTTTAGGAGGATTAATAACTAATAAAAGATAGATTGATGTTGATTGTAGAACATGATTGATCAAAACTAATCTTCCACCAAAAGATAAAAGTTTATTTTGCCAGCTCCTCACTCCTTGTAATTTTTCTCATTAGGTCCTCATAGTGTAATGTATTTGTTCTCCCATAGAAAACAAGACACCCCAGATAAATGGAAGGAAAAGAACCCATCCTAATTCCCGTAATCTTCCTTATCCTTGTTCCAACAACCAGTGGAGTGTTATGATGTAATTGTTTATCATCTGCCCTGAAACACATTTATAATCTTGAAGGACCTTCACCATTTTGATCATTGACACCTTATCTCTTGAGCCAAACAATTGTATCATAAAATAAATGGTTAATTTGAAGACTCCACTTCGACATTCCAAATCCTAAAAATTCTCTGTCTTGATGTAGATCATTCAACCCCCTTGATAATAGTTCCACAATAATAATAAACAACGATGATCCGAGATCTTTTTGCTTTACTCCTTTGAAAGATTGAAAAAAAATGATATGATTATCCATTTGCCAACATTGAACACCAATTATTATTAATTAACCTCCATGCTGTATCAATTATTACTTATGAAAAGACGAACTTGCTTAAAACCTTTGTAAGGAAAAGACATGAACTCTGTCATAGGCCCTGTCCATATCCAACTTCATTACCACGTTATGATTCTTGTTTCTTAAATTAATCTCCCTATGTCTACTGGGCCAGAAGAATATTATTAGAGATATTCCTACCCTTGAAAAAATCTAATTATTTTAGAGAGATAATCCCCGTAATAACTACCAACAACCTTTCATGAAGAATTCTACATAAAACCTTATGAACAAAATTACTAAGGGTAATGGGTCTAAAGTCCACCAACTGCTTCACATTAAGAAGCTGCTTCACATTATCTTTCTTAGGGATTAACACTAGATTTGTATGATCTTGGTATTTGATGACCACATACGAAAAACTTTTCCATTTTAATGATATCCTTGCCTACAAAATCCCAACATGACTAAAAAAAATACTATTGAGAAACTATTAAGACCACTAACACTTTCACCATTAGGCTCAAAGACCACCCTTTTGACTTCCTCCTTATCTGACAACTTAATCATCTCTTCATTTTGTTCTCCAGCAATCAAGGATTGAATAACATTTAACATACTGAGATTGAAATTTCTACTCTCCTCTCTAAATTGCTCCTCAGAAAAAGAGTCTGCTTTTGCTCAAATATATATCCCTGAGCTAATAAAATATCTTTGAGTTGTTTGAATCTCTGAAATACTCAATCTTTTCCCTTTTTCAATTTACATAGGAATGAAAAAGAAAATCTAGTGTTCTATCCCCGTTTGAGAACCATCTCACCCCTGGCTTCTATTTTCAAAACTTCTCACAATGCTGTTATTTTTAAGATCAATATTCACCTTATTTAGAGATAATTTATTCTCCATAGTAGCATTCATCTCCAATTGAATTTCCTTCACTTTTACGTCTTCCTCCAAGGTAGAAATCCTTTGAAAAATGTTCCCAAAAGTGCCTCTACTCCATTTTATAAGAGCACCTCTCACCTTCTTCAACTTATCATGGAATTCAACAAAAGAGTCTCCTATGAAATCAATCTTTCAATTTTCTTCCACCACCTCTCTAAATTTGTGTTGCTTAGTCCAAATAGTAAGGAATTTCATAGGTTTTTGTATAGGTTTCTCCTTAGAATTACACAACATGGAGAGGTGCATGATCTGACCCTTGTCTTAATAAGTGATATACCTTGAAGGATGGCAATATATTTGGAAACTATTGATTGACAAGTACCCTATCCAGTTTTTTGAAATTACACTTCTTTTGCACTTTGCCATTCCACCATGTGAAGATACTCCTCTAAAATTTAAGCTATATAAGTGGCCATGCAGAAATGCAGCTAGAAAAATCCACTGCCTTCGCAATTGTGAAAGGTAAAAGCTCCTGCTTTTCCTCCTCCACACGAATCACATAAAGTCTCCCTACTATCCAAAGCAGTTGGTTATGCTCTGCTATAGGTTGAAGTTCCTCCTATAACTCTAGTCTTTACAAATTACATCTAACATATACTATTGCCACCAAGAAATTCATATGATTATTAGTAAAATAAAAAGTGTTTTTTTGCCCCAGAATATATCTTGAGTCTTCCATTCATTATTCCAAAAAACTTTATATCTTAGCAAGACAATTACAATAAGAATTTTGGAATCCCAGTCTTCTTTTATATTGATCTATCTTTTGTGAGTCTTGAAATTATTCCATTAAAGCTATGAATGATTAATATGCCTTCTATCAACATCTATTAATCTCTCAGAGGCCTCTTTAGACTTAGTAGATCTTATATTCCAAAGAAATACTTTTCGAATTATTTGTCACTATCAATAGATTTATCCTTACTACTCCTTATTTTCACCTATAAAGGGATTATGGTCTGTGTTCACTTAACCCATTTCTTCAAACTGTCTGTTTGACAGGGTGATAGATCTTCTTCTTTGTCAACATTTATAATTTTCTTTTCAAAATTCTCATCCTTCTCAATGTCTCCTTTTTGTATCTATTCATTTGACTTCTCCCATATATCTAGAGGTTTCTACTTTTGATTATCCTCCTTTTGTAGTTGAGTTATTGTGCTATTTGATTATCCTCATTGACTATGTCTTCTTTCTCCTTTTTTGTCCTAATAACATCTGTTACACTCTGTTCTGTTTTCTGGCCTTTTGATCTATATTTGTTTCCACCATCCCAATTGTATCTATAATTTCTACTTCCACCTCCTCTTTCTCGTTCCTTGCTACCACACATTCCCGTTTTTCCTAAACTTTTCATTGACCCAATCTTTTGTAGATCTGATAATACTTTCCCTTCTTGATCTTGTCGTTCAGTTTGATCTTTCGTCTCTTCCTTGTTCTCCAACACGTCAAATTGATTAGTAGTTTTCCACCTTAATTTTTTCTTCTTAGGAATTTTAAGATTCCATACTTCATTACGTCTTCTCCTAACCTGTTGTCAACCTTTATTGTTGCCCTTCTTACTTCCCTATCTTTGGATTGATCATCACCCATACTGCCCTGAATTCCTTCATCAACAATCTTCTCTTTATGATCTTCCACCTAATCACCCTTTCTCTCCTCTTCCTTCTTCTTTGAGAATAATTCTAGATGAATGACATAATATTTTTGCTCATCATGACTTTGGATTATACAATGCTGACAATATTTTGAGACATAATTATAATTGATTTTCACCCATTTTCAATCACTTCCTCAATTTTTTTCCTTAAAGATAATGTTGTTTGTTTTTGGAAAATCCCTCAACAGATCTACCTCCAATTTCACCCTAGCACAACTAGGCCTAGTTTGACTTCACGTGTCCACATCTACATGTAATGGTTTTTCAACAGCTATTGCAAGAGAAAATACTACTTCTTTACCAAAGAAATTGGGAGGGAGTGCGAGGAATGATATCCAGCTATTGCAGTAGAAGTTTTCTCCTCCATGTTGAACAATGGATCCCACTTTAAATTTCTCAAAGTACACGTTCAATTCTTACGAGTGATGCAAGAAAAAAAGGCTTTGGTAGAAGATTAGCATAATCCTCCAAATATGACACTCTAATCAGAATGTGGTTATTACTCAATACTCTAATATTACATTCACCCTTCAGTTCACATTGTTTAGGTATTACCACCTCATATGTAATGATCCAACATAGGGGCCTAGTCATCACACGATGAATGAGATACTTGAAGGTACCTCACCCAAGCCATTTTAAGCATCTCAAACATTCAATTAACATTGCGGAAAATAAGGGGAAAGGGACTATGGACCTTTTTAAAGAAATGATGTAACATTAAAAAACAACATGATAACTAACATACTTTGTCCATAAGCATACCAACTAATACATAGGCAGACGGAACTGGTATGGTTGGTTTCCATCAATAGAAAAGACTCTATGATTGTGCAACATAGAAAGTCAATGCCTCAAAGGGCCATAAGTACATCGTCTTAAAATACAAAACACAAGCTAGAAGGAAAATGGCAGAGTCCCGAACTAAGGGCTCATCACAAATAAAAGTGCTAGTCTTGAATGCTTAATACTAGCCATAAGCTAGTGGAGGAGTGCCTGTTCTTACATGGTTAAATCATGCAGGAAAAATATGCGTTAGTATGTTGAAATGTACTAAGTATGTGAGATGCAATGCATGTATGAAGTTGTAATACCATCATTCATAAATATAACATATAAGTGCATATGAGATGAAAGGGTACATGAAGTAAGCTTAAGCATGCGCAAGGAATGTAACTCAATATGAATACGAGTTAATGAATGAGAAATCACATGTAATGGAAACATATCATAGGATCATAAACTTGTGGGAGAAGACCTTAACCGACATATAACACCATGTGAGCTACTACATGAAATCCAACATAACCCCTACATTGACACAGGGAGACCACGTTCCAGGTGGAACTCCGTCAACTTCACATGCATCTTAATAACATAAATGTCCTACGATGATCCACTAGCCTAGCCCACAAGGGATCCTATGGTGGCACATAGTTAGGGACTTTGAGATTAAGCTTTTATAGGTCATATCTCAACTAACGGAATGAATCCCAATCTCAAGTCCACTCAGTGCTAAGTCCTCCCACAGAATCCTTAAAATATTACTTAGAACCATAAGTAACAATCATATGAGTTACTCAAACTTTAGGAACCACTAAGTGGGTATTATCTTTTCATCTTGGGGACCTTTCTTAAATATATTTAAGGCAATTGTCACTATGCTTATGTCTTTGACAAATCATTACTTTAGAACGTAATTTTAATACCCTAATCATCATCATAAATTATGCAAAACTTTACTTAAAAACTAGGTGGACTAGGCTTTTAAATGGAACAATCATAAATCACATAAATTATGGAAATATACTTCTTTAGAAACATGTAAAACAGCCCACAACGTATCAACAACAAAATCATCATTGGGGTCATCATCAATAGCTTAAATACATGCATATACTTAGTATAAATATCATAGGATATCATGAATAGAATTTAATAGCATAAAACATCATGAAATCATCATAAACATGCATAATATCTTAAAAGAACTTTAAGGAAAGGTAAATACTTAAAAGAGGACTTTATGGGTAGAAGGGTACCCATAAATCAACTCACATACCGTAGAAGACTTGGGAAGAATGAATTTGGAACCTTTGGTGAGGAACTTTGAAACCCTAGCTTTGCCTTGCCCTTTTCTTGAGAGAGTAATGCCTTAGAGAAATTTGAGAGTTGAAAGAATAAAAGGAAGAATAGGGTATTAGGGAGGGTCCCTTTTGTTCCAAAAAATGACAGGGTATAGGAATAGAAATGACGAAAATGACAAAACTACTCTTCATTAAAAATTATCAGATTTAACCTATGAAAGCCCGTTTACGGGTCGTGGAATGAACATGAACCGTAGGTCCTGCTTGTGCTGTTAACTTTTCCAAAATCCCTAAAACCATTCTCCTAACCAAAACCATAAAACCTCCTTTTACGAGCCGTATATGGACTTATGGGTCATGGTTGGACTTGTAGAGTCCTTCCATACTTAGTCATTTTTTGCACTTTCCTGGACCCTATCCATGAAGGATTTTTGCAGGCCGTGCTTTGTTCTATAGGCCATACTGGTAGCACGTAGATCACTTCCAACAAACTCCAAATTTTCTTCATGTCCGATAGTCTCACTCACGACCCTATCAATAGACCCCCGTCCTTTCCACAGGCCGTCAATGGGTCCGTGAGTTACGCCATACTAGGAAACTTTTCCTCTTTCTTAAAGTTCATGTTTAAGGGTCGAATCTGCAGGTTGTATCTCCACCTATAGGCCGTAAGTCACCCTCGTGAACTTGACTTCAGGTCATTTTCTATCCAACTTTTCTATACTGAAGGCTCCTAAACTGTGGGTCATTTCAATATCTCCCTCTGAGGAACATTCGTTCCCGAATGTACTTAAAGGCAGGCTCCAAAGAATAAATCATCAACTAACAATACAGTATGCATGCAAAAATACAACTTAAATATCATTTCACAAAATTTTCAAATTCCACACTTAAATCATGTCTCAAAACAGTCCATAAACATAAAATAATTGCATGCACCATGTAAACCTAAAATGCAAGAAATTTAGAGGTTCTATGAAGAATTTCGTAATACCTTAGGCTACAATAGGGTGGAATAGATACGAATAACGCCTCATCATATCCGCTTCCACTTCCCATATAGTATCCTCAAGTTGTTGATTTCTCCAAAGCACTTTGACGGATGCAACTTCCTTGTTTCTTAGCTTTTTCATTTACCGGTTTAGAATTTCAATTAGTACATCTTCATAACTCAAATCCTCTTCAATGTTCACATTATGCAAAGGAACTATGGATCTTGGATCACCTATGAATTTTCTTAACATCGACATATAGAAAACCGGATAAATCAAATGCATCTCATTGGGTAGATCCAATTCATATGCTACTTTTCCAACTCTTCTCACCACCTTGTATGGCCCTACATACCTAGGCCTCAATTTCCCTTTCTTACCAAACTGGATCACTCCTTTTATTGGAGACACTTTCAAATAGACCAGTCACCAACTTGGAACTTAAGTTCCCTTCTTCTCATGTCGGAGTAGGACTTTTGTCAGCTTTGGGCCGTTCAAAATTTTTTCCTTATGATCTTAATTTTCTCCATACCATTCATTACCAAGTCTGGTCCTATTAATGCCACCTCATCAATTTTGAAAAACCATCAACTTCTTAGGAGTTAGATAGGTTTGGAACCCTATACGAGGGGCTACTTGCTGCTCGCCCCTATCTATAAAGTGCTTATGCACTTCACTTGTTACCACTAAACGACGACGCTAGGAGCGGAAGGAGGGACTTAAACCCTCAACCTCAGCCTTAGCAAGGCTATGATACTTATCATATAAAATTAAATACCTAACAATAAATATTTATCATATACCTACTAATACATAATGATTACCTGCAAGAAAAGGGAACGTATAATAGTAATAATATGATATATACTATTTTAGTGGATAAGATCTCCACCTTCAGGTGGCCTCTTTTATTCAAGATAAGACAAGATAAGAATGAATTGGTTGCTCCGAGCAAAGCAAGCCTGGCAGGATATGATGAAAAGCTCTCACCAGGATTATCTTTCCAGATCGATTGATCAACATTTCCCCGAATTTGGTGCCTAACCCGAAGATAGACGACGTTTGCATGATCTTCTAATTCCCTAAGAGTACATTGGACGTCTTCTTTTGTAGCACCCATGCCAGGTTCTCTCTTCTTTAGCAGCCTTGCTTTGTTAGCTTCTTGTTAGCAATACTAGTTTGTAGTCTTTATTGACCTGGAACACAAGCTTTACCAGCCCCCCATCTGACCTTCAAAACTCTCTTCTCTTTACTCCTCATTTGTTGTTCCAGGCGTACTCCAGTTAGCTCTACAGAGCCTTGTCTGTTTGATTGCTTTTCTTCGACACTGAATATAATGTTGACCTGTAAGAAGTGAGCCAATTTTGTCATACTGTCAACTATCACCCATATAGAGTCAAAACGCTTTTTGGTCTTCGGTAATCCCACTACGAAGTCCATGTTGATCTCTTCCCACTTTTAAGTAGGAACATCAATGTCTTGTGCTAGGCCGCCCGACCTTTAGTGTTCAATTTTGACTTGCTGGCAATTATCACATTTGGGCACAAATTGAGCAATGCCCTTCTTCATTCCATTCCAACAATAGATATCCTCAAGTCTCTATACTTCTTTGTAGTGTAGGGATGAATGGAATATGGAGAGTTATGAGCTTCTTAAATGATCAACTTTTTCAACTCGCCATTATTGGGCGCACACAACCTCCCTTGATATCAGAATACACCATCTCCCCTTTGTGAGAAAACTTCTACCTTTCCCTCCTTCACTAAGGCTTTCGATTTAACCAAGGTGGGATCAAGGTCTTCCTTAGCCTTAACCTCCTTAACCAAAGAAGATGCGGACCCATGGAGAACTATTGCACCACCATTTACGGACTCACTCAATTTTACTCCCAATATAGCCAACGTATGAACATATTTGTCCAACTCCCTTTTTCCAGCATCCTCAAGGTGCGACATACTGCCCATGAAAACTTTAACGATCTGACCTAGGGCCTACTCATCACCCAAGCCATCGTATGTATCATAAGCATAAAAACACAAAGACGAAATAGAAAACTAGGGGAAATGGGGCTAAGGGCTACAACTTGAAGAATAAATCTGGAAATAAGAACTAGATACAATCATGACATGTGTCCAACAATACCTCTAACATTTACTTGGCGGGGGCTAAGACATGTTCAAACTCACCCTCAAATACAATCATAGCAAAAGAAATATACAACTGGAAACTACAATTTCTTAATACATCAATCTAGAACGAAAGCTATGATATTGTCCCTGAACTAGAGGACTCACCAACTCTTGTCTTCAATGATTCAAAGTTAGCCACATGGAGGATATCAAGAAATGCCCGTCCCTACATGGTTAAATCATGTAGGCATAGAGTATATGTCAGTTCTTTAAATGTACTAGTATGTAGGTATATGATGCATGACATGAAAACAATGATGAAATGATTCATGCTTAGTCTCATGTTAAAATCATACATTTACACGAGCCTCAGTAAATCAAAATCAAGCCAATATTATTAAAACATACAAAGGCAACTTTACTTAAGAGACTACATAAATGGACATCGTCACGAATAAGGAGATCATATGTGGTCATGTACAATTTCAATAGTAGTATCCTTAGGTGAAAAATGCATCACTTTACATAAAAGACTATTTTATTATAAAAGAAACATTAGTAATCATAATGGACATGACTTTACATAATTGAATACGTAATCATATACCTTTAGGAGAAGTACTGTTTGAACTTGTAAAACCATGATTTATAGGAACTTTAGAACACTTTTTGTAGTATTAGACATCTTTGGACATGATAAGAGGGAACAATCATAAATCAACATAAGAGGACATCTTGGGGACACGAGAAGAATATGAATATATGTGGGAAATACAATGCAACATTATATTATAAGCTTCATAAACAATATGCATAAACATATACAATAGAATATAAGCTCAGATGACATGCATGAGTATGCTTTAATGAAAGCTTGCATGAAACATAACTTCTTTATATCATACGTATGTGGGAGAAGACCGTAAGTGACATAGACGATGTGAGCTACTATATGGAATCCAATAAACTCCTTCCATTGGGAAAAGGTCAATGCATTCCTTCCATTGCGAAAAGGCTAATGAAGTCCTTCCATTGGGATAAAGGGAATCTACTTGCCATGGTAGATATGCAAAATTTTGGTAACTTTGCAATTGAATCTTTAAAGAACATTATAGCTTATGTGGATCCACTAGTCTAAGCATAGCCTACAAGGGCTCCTATTGTGGCACATAGTTAAGGAGACAAAGGGTTGCTATTAAGATTCCCTTACCGAATGCCACCACATGCCTCACTCGGTGCTAAGTCTTCCCACAGAATACATTTGAAACATATATATAATAATAATAATTATCATAAACTTAAAAGCACAACTTTAACATCATATATATATATATATATATAAGAGTAGCTCATCTTAACTTTAAGATCCACATATAGGGCTTGCCCGCTTTTAGAAAGGGATCTATTTTTAACATAACTTTGAGGGATTCAAAATATCATAACTTTAACTTTCATATCGTTATAATTGAATCCTCATCTTTGGAGATCCTGTCTCCCTTTCATATTTTAATGTGATGATTGGGTAGATTTCATGCATATGAACTTTAAATCATGCAACTCAAGAGAACAATGCATCAATGTACTGAAAACCATCAACTTACAAACCATTCTTAGACAACCCACCACATTCATACATATCATCTTTCATGCTTAGACATAGAATTATGAAATTCATCTCATAAAATCAGTAATTAAATCACGACTCGTAGTAGCTTAACTTTCATAGCTTAATAAACATAAGATAGCATCATAGTTGAAAACCCCTTAATATTAAAACATTCATATTCTCACATATCATAGAATGGGACTTTCCTTCTTTCTTAAGACATTCTTTCACATAGATTAGGTCCACAACTTGAGCTTCATGCTCAAAGACTTGAAATTATGAAATTTGTATATACATCATGCATACATAAAATATAATATAATTATTTAGAACCATTCAAATCAACTGAACATGATCCTTGTAAAACTCTAACTAGAATAAATATGAATATTAACTCAATATTCATTATAGACCGTAATATGATACTAATATACTTCATATAACTAGGAATGCATCATAAACTTCATAATTAAATCGATTTCACCAAACTTCACAACATACATAAATCTTGGACCCAAAGTAAAATAAAAAAACTCAAGCTTCGTGGAGGGAAGGACTCCACAAACCAAACCTACATACTTGAGCCAAAGATTGATGGAGAAATCATGGACTTTGAAGAAGAAAACTTGAAACCCTAGCTTTGCCTCCAATGGAGGGCCTTGGGAGGTTGAGAGGATTTAGGTTTTGGATTTTAGAAGAATGGTTCAGGAATGGGGGTTAATAGGTAGTATAAAACTGATATAGGGCATTATAGGAGTCAAATCGACATAGTATTGGGTTTAGAATTTGAGAAAATAATGAAAACAACCTTTTTAAAACTGGTTGGATTGATCCACAAAGGACCAATTATTGGCTGTAGATGGAAGCACGATCCATACTTTGGGGTTTCGTAGGCCTTGGCCCCCTTATTTTTGCTCTCGGAATTTCATTCTATGAACACCTTCTACGGTCGATAATTGAGTCCACGACCTATCCTGCATATCATGAAACAAGATCTAGAAGACTTCTTAACGGGATCCAAAAACCACGAATCATTCCACGATCTATAAAACGTTCCTTGAGACGTAAAACCCCGCATAATTCCATTCTACACTTGGAAAAATTTCCAATTTCTAGGACCCCATCTACGGTCCACCCTTACGACTAGTAAGACACTACATGAGTTGTAAACCCTTCTCATATTTCACTTCTAGTCTTCAAACTTTCCCAACATTGAATCTACGAGTGATGTGCTGTCACAATACATCACTTTTGATGCTTAAAACTTAGAATTTCGTGCGTTTTCAATGCCATTAGTTGGTTTTATATGTTTTTGTGTTATATTTGCAAGATTCTAGGGTTGGCCTTGATTTTGGAAAGAAATACAGAAGTTGCTGATTTTTGATGCAGCACGAGCTCTTTACGGGTCGCAGGTCATTCTATGGGTCGTGGAGTGGTTTTGTGGATAATTTCAGTGAAGGGCTAATTTTCTGAAGTTGGTTTTACGAACATGCATACGAGTCATGCAACGATTTATGAGTTGTAGAAAATGGTTCGTACCCTGAGGATCAGAGATTGGGACTTTTTGAAGATTCATCAGACGAAATCTCCCTACGGGTCGTAAACCACTTTATGAATTGTAGAGGGTGTGTCGTAAACTTGAAGCCCAGAATTCTAGAAGCTTTGTAAGAGACCCCAATTACGGGTCGTGGAATGCAATACGACTCATAAGCCAGTTCGTGAGGCGTGCCGACCACGCTATCCTATTTTGTTTAGGATATGTATTTCAAATTTTATAAATAGATTTTTAGGTTATTTTTCAGAAGTTTTCATATAGTACACAAAAAACTCAGTAATTAAAGAGAGAAAACAATTAGATTACATTGGAGAGTATTAAGACCACTTGTACCTTGATATTATCTTTAATCTTGCGATTCTCTTTGAAGTTGGATTTGCTTTTTCTTAATTCAATTGTGTAAGTGATCTATTATGTTGTTCCAATTTTGTCACGCCCCAAGAGGGTACTCGAGATGTGGCCGGCACCCAGAGACTATTGCTAGTCTCCAAGCGAACCACTTGGCCTCACCACATCATTCAATCCAACAACTCTACAGATCAGCTGAAGTAAATAAAAGTAAATGGGCCCATCTCATTTAATGTCTCAATTAATAATAGATAAATAATAAAGGCTAGTAGGAAAAAGTAGCTGACAATCTCGACATCAACGTCCGACTATCATCTATGAAGCCTCTACCACTAATCAAGTCGCTTTTCAGTCACTATCACAACACTACAATAATGAATACAATGTCTATTAAGACAAAAAAAATAGAATAATAAATTATGAAATATTTGAAGAAACAATAAACATAAACATGCATATTCTTCTTTTTCTTTTTAAATTATGAAAACTCAAATTCAAAACCCTAGCTACGGAGAAATATTTTGTTTTACCTCTATCACAATGACAATGTTGATAAAAGAGAATAAGTCTACAATGAAGATGAAGAACAAAGCACGAGACAAAGGAGACGAAGATGAGGAAGAACTTCTTGAGGAGAAAAACTTTTTTCCTTTGAAAAAAAGAAAATAAAAGATGAAATAGAACTTATTTTTTTCGAAAAAGGAAGAAGACTTTCTTTTCTAGAAAGTAAAGAATCACTGATTTGAAATGGTCAGTTATGGGGTTCAATAAGAAAAAAAAAATATTTCAAAAAATTAAACTTTTTAAAAAATTCAATTCACCCCATTTAATTTAATCTCTTGATTAATATAAAATTTGACTTGCCTTGATATAATGACCCTTTGAGTCAATTCTGTGTTTGTGTAATATGTCTGCTGCTTTGAGCTTCGATACGTTAATTTTAGACCATTTATGACTTATTGGGATTGTCAAGTTGGTTATTGGGTGAATTGATTGGGAGTTATGAAGTTTTTCGAGATAGCAAGAAGTTATCACTGTGAAAATGAGATTTCAGATAAAATCGTAGCAAACAGTCTCAGAATGAGATTCTAATGGTTTCATCAATTCTAGAATGGCCGATTTAAGCTAGGAATATAGTTGGTTCAAGGATGAAGGGTCCCAATATGATTTTGAGCTAAAAGTTGCAAAATGAGTTCACCCGGAAGCTAAAAAGTGCGCTTCTATAAAAAATCGAGGTAAACACGTTGGGAATGTAAACTGACGGCTCGATCAACTTTGGAACACTGAAAATATTCTAAAATGGCCCTTCGTCATTTGATAGATGCATCTGGTTACATTTTAAGCGCTTCAGTTCTTTTACCTAAAATTAGTCGAAAAGAAGTGGGACCCTCGTTTTTTCGTAGGATTGTCCGTAGGAAATTCCAACTGCACCATTGGATCTGGATGTCAACATACATGTGGTTTCACTCTTTGTTTGAATAAAACAGACACCGGACACCCCGGGGAAGTTTTGGGCTTAGCTAGTGCATCACCAGGAAACTTTACTCGTCGCGTTCGCGGAAGGCAATGGTGTGTTCCCGGAGTAGGGCCTGGTTAAAGATCCGCATTCATGGGCTCCAGCCCATGTTCATGGAGTTTAAGAATCCTAAATCTCCACGTTCCTAGAGCTTAGCCTGCGTTCGCGAAGAAAGGACATGTGGTCTATATAAGTGCTTCAGCACTTTGCAACCAGCCATAAGTTAAATCTTCATAAGCTTGTAACTTTTGCATTTCAAATCTATTTTTGGCAATTCAAAAGGCTATGTGACTCAAATATTTGCAGGTAATGTTGTGATGAAGTCAAATTCAAGATTTGGTGTGTATTTTGAGGTAAAATCATTGTTTTAGCTTATTATATTCTCGAAATGTGTGAAAACATTTTGCTTTAATTAAGTGAAATTTAAGTCTAAATTATTCTATATTTCGAGAGAAACACTGTGGTATGTTGGGTGTTCACTGAATTCAGTCCATTTTTGAGAATTTTGATAGAGAAAGTTTTGAAAAGAATATTTTTTCGGTAAAGTTTTTAACTTCATTTTGGGGCTTTTTTGGGTCTCCTGGGGTCCGTTTTGGGTTGAATTTTTGGCTATAGAGTCAGGTCATCATGGGGATCATTTTTTGGATTTTGTTCAAGATTTTGGGCGTGGGCCTTATTTTTTCCGTTTTAGATGCTTTTGGCCTAATTTCACCTGTTTTTCAAGATGTTACAGCCAATGTGACCGTGTTAATATTGTGAATTATATTTTAACAACTGAGCAACATTGAAAAGCTATGAAAGGGGAAAATCTCAGGCGGGTTAACTCAGGACGCGAGGAATCGTCTATTAAATAGGCTAGACTTCTCTTAACCTTAGACTGAGTTGAAATGTATGTGTATTTGAGCTGGAATATATAGAGATGTACTGTTTATGGATTGAGTTGTGGAGTATCCATTGTATATGACTGGATGTGATGTATGTGTTGTATATATATATATATGATGTTATGGGATGATAGTTGTTGTATTGAGGGTTGTATAGGTTGTAGCTGCTATACTAGTTGAGTTCTTACACTGTTTGGCTACGAGAAGGGACATAAAGGGGTTGTATGGGCTAAGAACATGTGACAAGTATGTACACTGAGATTGGCTCTTGCTTATATGTGTGTGTGTGTCCTGAGATTACTAAAATATACTCACTTATGAGGTTGATAAATAATTACATGCTACTTTGTGCACTGATTCTGGCATTTATATATGTTATGGATACTTGTGGGTGTCTAGATTATGGTAGATTTGCCTAATTTGACATGATTCTGTTCTTCTCTATGACTTATATGATCTTGTATACTGTTGTTATTTATTATGTACTCAAGTTACGGGTTAGTGACTGGAGAAACACACCATCTTCTGGGAATGGTTATAGTTGTACTACTAAGGGAGCCTTGTATTCTGTGATATGAGAGGTGTTGCCACTGAGCCACTGGCATGTTAGAAATGGGGGTATGATCCTGGTAGCGAGGAGCATGCTATATCCTACGGACTTCACGAGGCTATCTGCGAAGAAACACTGGCTTTGTGGGTTAGTCTTGGGAACTGGCACCCTATTTAGATGATTTGCTGTAAAAATACTGCACTGTTGATGCTTAAAACTCGGAATTTTGTATGTTCTTAATGTGATGTTAGTAGAATTGATGTGTTTATGTGTTTGTTTTGAAGGATTTTAGGGTTGGCATTATTTTTGGGAAAAGTGTGTAGAAGTTGTTGTAGATGATGATCCGCGAGGCCCTTTACAGGTTGTAGAGTATTCCATGACCAGTAAGGGAGGTTTTGTGCAATTCCAGTGAAAGGTGTATTTCTGAAGTCGAGTCTACGAACATGCAGACGAGCCGTAGACTTAGTCTCGTACCTTGAGGATCAGAAGATGACGACTTTCTGAAATTCCATCAGACGAAACCCCCTACGGGCCGTAAAACCTTTCACGGGCCATAGAGGGGTGCCGTAAAGGCAAGTCTAGAATCAAAGCAACAATTCATGAAAGCCCGATCACAAGCCGTAAACTACTTCATGGCCCATAGAGTACCTCCTAGAGCCTGTCGACCCAGTTGTCCTATTTCATTTTGGCTTTGTATTTTAAACACTATAAATAGGTTTTTTACGTTATTTCAGTAAAGAACGAAGAGAGAGACATTAGAGAGTTTGAGAAACACTTGTAATCTTTAATTTTTATCTTCTAATTTCAATCTTGTGATTCTCATTGAAGAGTTGGATTTCTTGTGCTTAATTCTCTTGTGTAAGTGCTCAATTATATTATTCAAATTCATAAGTCTTACATTTACAATGATAATGAGTAGTTAAATCCACAACTAGGGTTGTGGGAACCATGAAGAGCTAACAAGGTAAAACCGAATAATTCGTAATTCTTGAAAAAATGTGCATGTGCATGTATTAATTAATTTTCTTTGATTTGAATTCTTTCTAATGGTGGCCAATATTAGAACCCACCTAGTGTTACTGACTAGACCAAGGTAGTAATAAATAAGAAAAGAGATTAATTAATAGGATTCAATCGATGTTTCTCGTCTAATCAACCGAACTGGGCCAAAAGGAGGTTGTATTGGGACAATAGGTAAGGTTAGAAATGTAACAGTATTAGGATGGACCAAATCCCATAGTGAAATTCATCTTTAGCCTGGGCCAAAGGGTTCGGTGAACTTAACCTACCATTTCGCATGCTACTGGTATTACCGAGTTAGGGAACTATGGAGAACGGAATACCCTAGTTATTCTTCATATTGGTTTAATACTTGTTTTAGGTTAGAATTTCTTTTACTAGTTATTATGAACCCCCTCCCCCTTTCAAGAGATAAGTTGGTTAGTAAACCTAAATTGCAATTGAGTTCTTCTAAGTCTATCTTATTCCCTGTGGTATTCGACTCTAACCTTGGTTAGGTTATAGATCTTGACAACAACCGCTTTAGCCTAAAAAGGAGGTGTATCTTGGGTGACATCAAGATTTTAGCACCGTTGCTGGGAAATACGGCTAGACTTGTCTAATTCAAGTAACTTGGGAATTAATCCTGATTCCCTCATTTTACGTATTTTGTTGTTTTTGTTTTCTTTCAGGGTGTAAGTGTAGTGTATTCCCAACACGCAAAGGTGAGGCATACTCTTGACTCCTTTTGACCTAAAGATCCAGAGAAGACTTAGAAGAATGGCCCAAGATAATGAAAATAACACGGCAAATGCAACTCTGAATTAGTATAAGAATGAGAATGCAAATAATGACAACCTACCTCCTCCTGAGGATATTGCACCACAACCACAAGACTTCAATGCCGAAGCTTATCAGTGGAACAAATATCGGCTGAACCCTATGGCTATAGAGGTTACTGGAGCTATTGTGTTACCACCGCGACTGGCTGACACAAAGTTTGTGGTCTCGAGTGGGTTGCTTCAGATGCTGCAGAACCGCGGGTAGTTCATGGGCCTACCATCAGAGGATCCGCATAGTCATCTACATAATGTTGCAGTTATCTGCTAGAGTGTGATGGGAACACAGACTCTTTCTATGGATGCTATGGGACTTCATGTCATTCCATTATCCTTATAGCCAATGCAGCACTATAGCTATCCGAGTTCCCGCAGAGTTCGATCACCAGTTGCGTTGAGTTGCAGAAGGCC
This sequence comes from Solanum rostratum, assembly GCA_029948455.1. Lineage (NCBI taxonomy): Eukaryota > Viridiplantae > Streptophyta > Magnoliopsida > Solanales > Solanaceae > Solanum > Solanum rostratum. The sequence goes on from CM057049.1 coordinate 56,100,159, forward strand.
TTTTTGGAGAGGTACTTCCCGAGATCGAAGAAGCTCAAGTTGAAAGATTAAATCAACAACTTTGAGCAACTTCCTAGTGACTCGATCAGTACTACATGGGAGTGGTTCACAAAATACTTGAGGAGTGTCCCTAACGACAAAATTGTTGATGATGCCTTGGTGGAGATCTTCTACCGTGCCCTGGACGAGAATAGACAAGCCTGTGTTGATACTATTATGGGGGACATGTTCTTAGATCAACCATTTGCAAGGATCGCGGAGAGGATGGAAAGGGTGGTCAAGACAAATTGTGCATGGGGAAAAGAGACAAATCATCTACAAAAAGTTCATGCACTGTCAGTATCGGTTCGGAGCAAGCTAAAATAAATAAAGAGATTATGCAAGAGATTGCCTGAATCCATACATTTATGGAGGTGATAATGAAGCAGAATCAGGAACGAGTTAATGCAGTGGTTCATCAGCCACTGCGAGCACCCATGTATGATGATCCTTACTATGAGGAGGAAACTTGCTTCATTGTTTATCAGAAGAGGGTTTCCAGACCAACGCCCAAGGGTCGAATCAAGACTATTGGCGCCAAGGTCAAGGAAACTTTGGTCAAAACTTTAATCGAGATGGAGCTTTTAGATACAAACATAGACGTTACTATGATAGGAATCGAGGCCAAGACAGAGATGCAGATTGGGGCTGCAGAGATGGCTACAGAAATGGTCCTTATGGGCCACCACACAACCTCGACACAGGTGCTAGTAGTTCTAGAGTTTAGGAGATGTTTGACCTCCTGTTGAAGAAAACTGAGACGCAGGATGAGACTTTGAGGGGGATGAAATCTGACATCTCCAGCATAAATCAGGAAATTGAGTCTCATTCTGTTGCTATCAAACAACTTGAGCAACAGTTTGGTCAAGTGTCAACTCAACCAGTATTAGAGAGGTACATTGCCTAGCAACACAGTTCAAACCCAAGAAATGAAGGCCAGTACATGGCGATGACTACTCGTGGTGGCAAGAGTGCCATTGATCCTCCCATGCTAGTAGATAAGGTAAATGTTCGAGAGGAGACAATTGAGGTTAAATATGCAGATACCAAAGATGATCGTGGCAAGAATGAAATGAGTGATATTGCAGAGGAGCCATAGAAGTTGAAGCCCATTCTTAGGCCTCTTCCTCCCTTCCCTTAGAAAATTAAAAAGAAGGAGGAGGAGGGCAAGTTCAAGCACTTTCTCTCCATGTTGAAACAATACTCTATCAACATAACTCTTATTGAGGTGTTGGAGAAGATGTCAGGGTATGTGAAGTTCATGAAGGACCTATTTACAAAGAAGCGCACCGTGAGTCAAGAGCTCTCCCAAGAGCTCCAACCTTGCAGTGCCATTGCTACGAGATCCTTGGTATAAAAGCGAGAAGATCCTGGCACGTTTACCATACCATGCACTATTGGAGATATGGAGTTCGTAAGGGCATTATGTAATCTTGGTGCTAGCATAAATTTAATGCTCGTTGCGGTCTTGAAGGAGCGAGGACTGGGAGCCCCTACTCCGACGAGCATGCGGTTGTTGAAGGCTGATCACAAGGGAAAGAAGCCTGTGGGGATACTTTATGATGTGCTTGTTAAAGTTAAGAAATTCATATTCCCTGAAGACTTTGTGATCCTAGATTACAAAGTTGACTTTGACATCCCAATCATCTTGGGTAGGCCATTCCTAGCCACTTGTCGAGCACCAGTGGATATGGAAGCTGGTCAACTCAGGTTTAGATTGAATGATGAAGAAGTTGTATTCAATATCTGTCAGTCAATGAGAGGTTTGGGCACTTGGTGAAGTCTGAGTACCGAAGTTGTCTATGTCGTGCCGTGACAATAAATCAAGCGCTATTGGGAGGCAACCCAAGGTAGAAACTAGTGCCTAGGCACCCAGGTATGTTTCTTTTGACCCCGGTACTTTATTTTCCAATTTTTGTATGCATTGAGGATAATGCACCTCTTTTTCTATAGGGTGTGGGTAGTTATAGGCCTCAGTGAAGTCAGAGTAGCCTTGGCCTATAACTACCCCAATTTTTGAATCCTAGGAGTTTTCTTGAATGTGTTTTTTCCTATGGATATTCAATTTCTGTTGAACCGACATGTTTAGGATGTTTAGGTAGTATTGGTAGCATATAGTTCTAATATATGTGTTTTTGTGCTTTTTGTGAAAAAAAGATATCCACCAAATCTTTTATTAGTTAGTCTAAATAGCAACCATGCATGTTTAATTCTGTTGACAATGCTTTTTCTGATAAGTGAGGATAAAATTGAGATAAAAAGCATGATCTGAGAGTCTGTATTGATAATGTGATCAGTTCCATGTGAGTGTGAGCTTAATTTGCTAATTCATGTATTGTGTTTCAATTCAGAACTTATCCTATGACTCTGATTTAGACTTTAGGTTAGTTGGTTAGGAAAGAATCTTCGACCATTATTCATAACAGTCCATATAGCCTATATAACCAACCAAATGTGTGAAATATCTCTTGATACTAATTTGACCCTGACATGTACCTTTTCTTTGTTACAACCTAAGCGACCTAGCCTTATTTGATATAAATTCCTGAAATTGGCTCTGGTCCTCCCTTGAACATTATGCACCTTGACTGAGGCAAAAAGCCTAAGGTGAGTATGGCTACCAAAAGTGGCCCTGGTTTTGAAGTTGGATAATATGCACCTTTACTCAGGCCAAAAACCTAAGTTAAGGGTGGCTAGTGTAAGAGTGAAACACAAAATAGGGGGAGGGGGTTAGTGATACATGAAAAAGGAGAAAGAAATGTGTACTGGGTGCAAGAAAAATGTGTGATGCCTTAGTTATGAATCAAAAAGAAAAATGAAGTGAAAATACAAGGCAAAAAGTTAAAAAAATAAAGAGAAAGCACCCAGAAAAGCTTGAAATAGGAGAAAGGGAGAATGGAATAAAAAGTAACAGTGTTTGTAGGGAAAAAGTGTAAAAAAAACGTAGTATCAAGTAGGGCCTTTAGTCACTATGTCCCAAAACATCATACCAAAGCCCCCAAAGCCTATGTTACAAGCTAGTAAAGTCCTAAAATGATCCTAGTCCAAGTAGTCAAAGGTCTTAGTCATAAGTATTAGGGCAAGCATATGGTATTTAACATGATATATGATTCTTCTGGGAGAGTGAATAGTTTGCATAGACCCAAGGTTATACATGAAAACATCATTGTGAATGAGATATGGGACTTCTTTCTCTGAGGGCAATTGCATTGCATTTTTAACATTAGACTCATTTAGTGATTGTGGCTTATTGATGGTTACCTCGCTTGTCATAGTTGCATTGTCGCATAGATTGATCTGTGTTGGTTTGTTGGATAGCTATATGATTGTGTTTTAAAAAGTGGTATGGGTATTTGTGCTTAAGTTTGATGAGGTGTATGCCATTAAATTGAGGTCTGTGTGTTACTGTGTTGCTTATATAGATTAAGTTTGTCGCTTGAGGACAAGCAACAAGTTTAAGTTGAGGATGTTGATGTTCTGTAAAAATACAACACTGTTGATACTTAAAACTTTGAATTTTGTGTGTTCTCAATGCGATGTTAGTAGGTTTGATGTATTTTTTTTGTTTGGAGGATTTCAGGGTTGACATTATTTTTGGGCAAAGTGTACAAAAGTTTCTGCAGATGATAATCCACGAGACCCTTTACGGGCTGTAGAGTATTCTACGATCCGTAAGTGAGATTTTGTGTGTAATTCCAATAAAGGGTGTATTTTAAAAGTTGAGTCTATGAACATGCAGATGAGCCGTAGAAGACATTATGAGCTGTAGACTTAATCTCATACTCTGAAGATCAGAAGATGAGGACTTTCTGAAATTCTCTCAGATGAAATACCCTACGGGTCGTAGAACCTTTCATGGGCCGTAGAGGGGTGTCGTAGAAGACAAGTCCAGAATTAAAGTAGCAGTTCACAAAAGCCTAATCACGAGCCATAAACTGCTTCACGACCCATAAAGTACCTCGTAGACCCTGCTGACCTAGTTGTTCTATTTCGTTTTGGATTTATATTTCAAACACTATAAATAGGTGTTTAGGTTATTTTTTATAAGGAGTCACTAGAGAACGAAGGGAGAAGCATTAAAGAGTTTGAGAAACACTTGTAAACTTTAATTTTCATCTTTTAATTTCAATCTTGTGATTCTCATATTTTATCTTAATTCTCTTGTGTAAGTACTTAATTATGTTATTCAAATTCATAAGTCTCGCATTTACACTGATCATGAGTAGCTAAATCCACAACTAGGGTTATAGGAACCATGAAGAACTAACAAGGTAAAACCAAAAAATTCATAATTCTTGAAAAGTGTGCATGCATGTATTAATTAATTCTCTTCATTTTGAATGCTTTCTAATGGTGGCCAACATTAGAACTTGCCTAGTGTTACTGACTGAACCAAGATAGTAATGAATAGGGAAAGAGATTTATTAACAAGATTCAATCGATGTTTCTTGTCTAATCAACTGACCTGGGCCAAGGGGAGGTTGTACTGGGATAATAGGTAAGGGTTAGTAATGTCACACTACGGGTATGGACCAAATCACGTAGCGAAATTCGCCTCTATCCTGGGTCAAAGGGTTTGGTGAACTTAATGTACCGTTCCGCATGCTACACATTGGAATTTTTTTTTATTATCTGGTATTACTGAGTTAGGGTATCGTGGAGAACACAATACCATAGTTCCTCTTCATATTGGTTTAACACTTGTTTTAGGTTAGAATTACTTTTACTAATTATTATAACCCCCCCTTTGGGGAGATAAGTTGGTTAATAAACCCAAATTGCAATTGAATTCTTCTAAGTCTACCATATTCCTGGTGGGATTCGACCCTAACCTTTGTTAAGTTATGTATCTCGACAACGACTGATTTAGCCTAAAAATGATATGTAGCTTGGGCGACATCATTAGAGAGGGTCACTTTATCAATAGTCCAACACATGGTTGCCGTAGGTGGGATCCCTTGTAGCAGCTGGTCTGCGATGTGATTCTGGGTTGGTGACATCCTTTAGATTGTATAGCTTCTTGGGCCTTAGGTGAGGTTATACTGATGCTGCCCTGTGAGTTGCTTTATATAGAAAAGGGGCCAATGCAAGGGTTAAATATGGGCTAGTACCATGGGACAAACATGTGTCCTGACTTGACTCGTATCTGTATGAGTAATATGCTATATAAATACAACACTTTTGATGCTTAAAACTTAGAATTTTGTGTGTTTTCAATGCGATGTTAGTTGGTTTTATGTGTTATATTTGCAGGATTCCAGGGTTGGCTATGATTTGGGGAAGAAATGTAGAAGCTGTTGATTTTTTATGCAACATGAGACCCTTTACGAGCCTTAGGTCATTCTACAAGTCATAGAGTGGTTTTGTGGACAATTCCAATGAGGGGCTTATTTTCTAAAGTTGGTTCTATGAATATGCAGATGAGTCGTGGAATGATTTACGAGTCGTAGAACATGGTTCGTACCCTGAGGATCAGAGATCGGGACTTTCTGAAGATGCATCAGACGAAACCCCCTTACGGGTTGTAAACCACTTTACGGGTCATAGAGGGTGTGTCATAGACTTGATGTCCAGAATTTCAGCAGCTTTGTACGAGACCCCGATTACAGGCCGTGGAATACAATACAGTTCGTAAACCAGTTCGCGAGGCATGTTGACCTGACTATCCTGTTTTGTTTAGGACATGTATTTTAAATACTATAACTAGGGTTTTAAGGTTGTTTTTCAGAAGTTTTTGCATAGTACATAGAAAATTCAGTAATTAGAAAGAGAAAATAGTGATATTACATTGGAGAGTATTTAGAACGCTTGTACTTTGATTTCATCTTTAATCTTGTGATTCTCTTTGAAGTTGGATTTTCTTGTTCTTAATTCAATTGTGTAAGTGCTCTATTATGTTGTTCCAATTCATAAGTCTTGCATCTACACAAAGTATGAGTAGCTAAATCCACAACTAGGGTTGTGGGAACCATGAAGAACTAACAAGGTAAAATCGAATAATTCATAATTCTTGAAAAGTGTGCATGCTCGTATTAATTAACTCCCTTCATTTTGCATGTTTTCTAGTGGTGGCTAACATTAGAACTCGCCTAGTGTTACTGACTGGACCAAGGTAGTAATGAATAGGAAAAGAGATTAATTAACAGGATTTGATTGATGTGATCTCATCTAATCAACCAAACTAGGCCAAAGAGAGGTTGTACTGGGACTAATAGGTAATGGCTAGTAATGCACACTATAGAGATGAGCCAAGTCACATAGTGAAATTCACCCCTTATCTTTGACCAAAGGGCTTGGTGAACTTAACTTACCGTCCTACATGCTACACACTAGAAGAGAAGTAGGTTATTCGGTGATACTAAGTTAGGGAATCATGGGGAACACAATACGCTATTTTTCTCCATATTGATTTCACTTTTGTGTTTGTTAATTTTATTTCTCCATTGATTATTACAAACCTCCCTCCTCTTTGGGGAAGTAAGTCGGTTAACTATTAAAATTGCAGTCATTGAATTCGCTTGAGCCTACATATTCCCTTGAGTTCGATCCTAACCTTGGTTAGGTTCTATTTCTTGACAAAGACTGCTTTATCCCCAAAAATAAGGTGTAACTTCGGTGACATCAATGAGTGTGTGTAGCCTGATGCTACCGAGATATGTTGGTTGTGAGACTGGTCATTGATTATACGTCATTCTATGGCCTGGTTCTGGTGTAAACATGACTTTTCTAGGTTGGGTTGTGTAGGCTACCTACGTTATGATTATTGTCACCTATGTTGATTCTGGGCATGTGTGGTTGACAAGGTTATGTTATACTTGGACTTAGTTAGGCATGACTCTACTGTGACCTGTGATACATACACTCTGATGTACTGCTGATAGTTGTTGTATATAGGTTCTTCTTATTTGATGCTGGGGTATTCGTTGCTATCTGAGGGTTGGTGCTAATTACGATTATGTAGGTTGGATTGAGATTGTGAGATACCTATATTGTGAGTATCATCGCCTACGTTCACTCTAGGCACGATATAACTTTGGAGTTCCGAATCTGGATAGACTAGTTAAGGGAGTAACTGTTTCGATACCTCGAGTCCTAGATGATGCTCCCTGCTATTGTCAAGCTCCGATGGCCACTCCAAGTGTTTGAGACCTAGGTGATGCGCCCCGTGGTCCGAGTATTTGGTGACCATAATTGAGAAATCAAGTGGCGGATGTTGATTCTAAGGTCCGAGCACCGTTGATATTTTGGGTCGAGGACCCAACTGATTACATTTTTGGTTGAGGACTCCTCTGATTCCATTTGGGGGGCTAGGCCTCGTGATTGATATTTTGAGTTGAGACACTATTGATTATGCTAGGGGATTCTTTCTCTCGCGGGGGATATGTCCCACCATTACGCATGTATATTTTTAGATGGGGTGCCACGTTTCAGCACATGGTTAGAGACCCAGTTGACGTGTGATTGTTGGGGGAGAAGCCCAATTGATTACTAGTGGATCCACACATCTATTCACACCCTAATCATATATGGGTGTACCCTCTGGGCTTATGGGGGCTCAGGGGGCGTTCAGGCTTAGATCTAGGGTCTTATACCCACGTAAAACTGATATGTGATTACATGATATGGAGAGTTAGGTTCTGTTGTGATTGGTCGATCAGATTATGTGTGGGTGCACCTTCAAGGCTTATGGGCACCCAGTCGATGTACAAGCATAGATAGTAAGGCCTAGTACCCACATACAGTGCTCGTTTCAGTTGGGAACGATTGTGTGTATGGGCCTACTCAGTCTTCGTCGGTCGGTATCATTGTTCATCATTTGGGTTGGTTCAATCAGCATAATTCATTACCTTGGTTGGTTAAATTGTGGTTTTAGGGTCTCCAGAGATGTTACGTCTCGATCTGAGTTCGATCTACTACATTTGTTGCAGTTCTCTATATGCTCAAGAGCTTTCTATATGTTCACTATCTCACTCAATCGACCGATGATATTTACTGGGTGCCTCTTTCTTGTACTCACTTTAATGACCCAAAAGGTCATTTTTGAATTTTTTTTAATCAAATTACGATTTTGCGCCTCTCAAAAATTACCTTGGATCATTTTTTATTAAGTCTAAAAGTCGGATTTTGAAAATATTGCAAAAAGTTGGAGTTTTTCCAAAAGAAAGAGTTTTTAAAAGGCTTTAAGTTGAAAATTTTGAGTTTCGAAGTTATTTCTAGTTTTATGCATCAGAATTCAATTTCGTTGATTCCATTAGCTTTTGGGAATACCGAATCTAGTCTAGGAGAATTTGTAGAACTGAATTTGGAGTTAAAACGGAGATTTTAGACTCAAAGTTGCATTTTTAGTTCATTTTGAAGCATAGGTTTAAGTTTGGTCAACATTCGAAGTTCGGGGGATCATATCAAAATTCCGCCAGTTCCCATGGTTTTGGATGGTAAAACTGACGCTAGAAATAACTTTATTGTAATTTTTAGAGCTTCCGTGAATATTTTGGCATTTTAAGTTTTAAACTAGTTTATTTGGTCGGGCCCTTCCTCGGACCCTACGCATTGCGGGAGCTTTAGTGCATCGGGCTTACCCTCTTTTTTATTTGACTTGAATCAGTAATTGTGTCCTGAAAGCCTCTAAATTAATTTTTGATGATTCCCTTGAGTCCGGATCATTGTTTTTAGTATGGATACACATTTAGTTTGTGAAATTCTGATTCCAGATGAGTTCTGAGTGTTTATTCTGAGTTTTGATTTTAGTTGTGCATTGCTGGTGTAAGTTTCTGGTGCAGCCCCCTCTTACTCTCCGCGTTCACATAGGTGGACCTGGTTCTTCTCTGCATTCGCAGTCCAGGCCTCTGCGTTCGCAGAGGTGAACGTGGTTCTTTTTCGCACTTGCGAAGTGTATTTAGTCCTTGAACAGTGCCAATCATTAAAAACACGTTTTAAAACCTATTTTCACCATTTTTACACTTTCAAGCTTTATTTGAGAGAGAGAAAGATTTTGTGGGTTTTCAAGGCAAAGTGATTGGTTAACTATTTTTCAATCTATTTCATTGATTTACATTGATTAATTTGTAATTTTAATTTCTAATTTTGGGATTTAAATGGTGGAATTTGGGGAGTTTGGGGACTTTGATTCCTAAATTTTAATTGATGATTTCTCTCTCATCTTAGCTCTTTTTTTAATTAATTTTCACCGTTGGAATCCTCATTATGAGGAGAACATTTTGATGTAAAAATTTCCATATTCTGACAAATTTTTCCGACATGAGACTTTTGACCATTTTACCCTTTCTCCCCAAATTAATTGATTCGTTACATGATTGTGATGCCATATTTGAATAGATTGTGGTGATTTGGAGTACTGTAGAAGGGGAAAAGCCTTGATTTCGAGACTTTATTTGAGGCAAGTGGACTTCGAACCTTTTGTTAAGTATGGATGAACCTTGTATGCTCCTATGTGCATGGATTTGAGTTGGGGGTAGAATTGTGTCATCGTAGGTTTAATCATAATATTTTGGAGTGAATGATTATCCTTATGGTAATATACTGACTAATAAATTAATTGTGGATTCGTACCATGTGTGATTTATTGAATCGGTTGTTATTGATAGCGAGATTGTGCTTATATTGTGGCATGATTGATACATCAATACCGTGGTAATATTGAGACACTTGAGAATTATTTGATTTCTATTATTGATATACATGATGCATATGGACATCTTGCATACTCTATTTCCTTGAACCTGATTAATGTGTCATTATTATATGCATGTTTGATGATCTATTGATGATGAAAAACCGAAGGGAAATGGTTTCAGATAGTGAAAAAGAAATGGAAGAAAAGAAATGAAAAGCTGAAGAAAAATGGTTCCGACTAGATATGAAAGTTATTGCCGAAGGGAAATGGTTTTAGCGGATACATGGTTCATGTGTGCCCTCCATGGGTTCCGACTGAGGCATATATATGTTCAACGGATGTGTATCATAGTGCAGACATGCATCACAATTATTTGACATTGCATTGTATTGTGTACATCTCATGGAATCTATTTCATCTCATATCTTATCCGATTGATGTAGTTGTATATTGTTTATGAGATTGTGCACTTGTTGTAACCCTGGTCTTGTTGTAAGTGTTGGATCTATTTATATACTACTGTGTTGACATACTATGCTAGAATATGAGCATGTCTATTTTACTATGATCTGTATATTATGTTATGCTGGGACTTTTTTGAGTGCAGGGTTGTAGTTCGACAGATTGGTGGTTGGGATTTACGGAGTTACTTGTATTCTTTATTGCTTTACTTTAGGTTAGTTTGATTTGCTGAGTTTCCCGGGGTATGGTTCTCAACCCTTGCTACATTTTTATAGATTGTGAGCTCGGTCCATCCTGCTAGACTTCTTTCTTATTGGATCGAGCTTCCAGATTTCTTGCAAGGTAGCTGCCTACTACAACAGGCCTTGAGAATTCCATTTTATGTTCTTGTTCTCTTTGAGGACTAGACATTATGACTTGTATTCATTTGAGTAATCTATACTTAGAAGCTTGTACATGTGACACCATTCCTTGGGATAGTTGAAGTTAGTTATCTTTTGCTTATCTATATTATTAGACTGTTATCTTTCGCTTTTATCTTAATGGTTAAGTTGTTTGGGCTTTGGGTTGACTTGTCTTGGTTGGTTAGGTGAGTGCCATCATATCCAAATTTCGGTTCGTGACAGATTGGTATTAGAGCCCCAGGTTCATAGGTCTCACATGTGTACAAGGTCCAGTCGAGTGGAGTCTTAAGGATTGGTGTGAAGATGTCCATTACTTATTCTTGAGAGGCTACAGAGATTGTTAGGAAATTCCCTCTTATTCTTTCAATTCCTATCGTGTGTGGTTATTGTTGGGTTTCTAAATATTGTGTGACCGTATGCCTATGGTTGTGCATGTATCTACCCCCCTAGGTGATCCTTTAGTGGCGGGAACTCATGCTTAGTGTTCTGTGCGGGAAAATAAGATGTGATTGTGTGGCTTGGAATTTGATCCAGCTCTAAGAAAGAGGTAGTGGACTTAATGGATGAATGCATGGTCAGCCTTGGATTGTCCAATAGTTCGAAAAGATTTGAGTATAGTTGAGGTCCGATGAGGTATGTCAGAGGTAATGTATAGGAAGGTGAAACTAAATTATGGGAGCTAAAGGAATAGCTCCAAGATCTCTTGAGTAAGGGGGTTCATACGCCCTAGTATGTCTCATTGGGTGCTCCTATTTTGTTAGTGAAGAAGAAGGACGACTCTATGAGGATGTATGTTGATAATAGACAACTGAACAAGGTGAAAGTTAAGAACAAGTATCCTCTCCCTAGAATTGATGATCTTTTGACCAGTTTCAGGGTGCATCCATGTTTTCCAAGGTTGATTTGAGATCCAGACATCATCAGCTAAGGACTAGGGCTTCTAACATTCCTAAGACAGCTTTATGGATGAGATATGGGAACTATGAGTCCTTGTGATATCATTCGGGCTAATTGATGCCCCAGCCGCATTTATAGAGTTGACAAATGATTTCTTTCGACCATATTTGGGCTTTTTATTTTTGTTTTCATCGACGATATATTGGACTACTCCAATGCCAGAGAGGATCATAAGTGGCACTTGAGGATTGTACTCCAGCAGCTTAGAGGTGAGAGGTTATATGTCAAGTTCTTTAAGTATGAGTTCTGACTGAGCTCGGTAGCATTCCTTAGTCATATTGTGTCTAGGAAGGGTATTTGGGTTGATCTACTCCATATTGAGGCGGTTCGAGGATGGACTAGGCCTGCTTCAACCATTGAGATACGTTGTTTTGTGGGCCAAGTTGGTTATTACAAACGATTGTTCAGGGATTCTCTTCTATAGCAGCTCCATTAACCAAGCTTACTCATGAGAATGCTCCATTCTTGTGGTCGGATGAGTGTGAGAAGAGCTTCCAAAAGCTCAAGTATTTGTTGACTACAACTCCTATTTTAACATTGTTAGAGGAGAGGGGTTGATTTTACAGTCCAATGTGATGCATCTGGGGTTGGTTTGGGTGGAGTTTTGATGCAGAAAAGGGAAGATGATAGCTTACGCCTCTAGATAGTTGAAGATTCTTGAGAAGAACTATCCTACCCATGACTTGGAGCTAGCAGCGGTGGTGTTTATATTGAAGCTATGGAGGCACTATCTTTATGGGGTTCATTGTGTTGTCTTCCCTAATTATCGTAGCCCACAATACAAATTCAGTCAGAAGGAAATAAACTTGAGATGGAGGAGGTAGATTGAGCTTATAAAGGATTATGATATGACTATTTTATGCCACCCAGGGAAAGCCAATATGGTAGCAGATGCTTTGAGTAGAAAGGCTTCTAGTATGGGGAGCCTTGAAACTATGCGGGTTGAAAAGTGACCCTTTTCTAGAGATGTTCAGAAATTGTCCAATGGATTGGTAAGATTACAGATTTCGATGTCGAGGATGGTACCTTCCTTGTCTACTAGATGTTTGAGGCGATTCATAAACATGGTATAGCGGTTAGAGGAATGACTATGTTATCCGTGCAATAATTATGGGATTATAGTTGTTAAGTTGTCCGATGAGGAATTGTTAGTATGGGCAGAGAATGACATTGTGTTCATTGAAATCAAGACCTGTACTAAGTCTTCTTGGATTGGATATGTAGCACGAATGATTATGATACAATTGCTATGGCGGTGCCTATGTCTATTTGTCTAGGGCTATGCGTTTTGCTGCTTCTGCTACCCATCTTGTCTATGGAAGAAGGTATATTGCTTGGTGAGAGATGAAATCAATTCGGTTATGTATGACAGTTATTCGATAAGACAAAATGTGTACTATTCGACCTCGAACATCTTGGAGAGTATGTCCATTCCAGTGGTGAATTTGGTAGGACTTCCGATGTGGTACTGGTAATATAAAAGGATAGGGGCATTTATCTTTGAATGCTGATACTAGTTACTAAGGAGTTATCAATTGTTACACTTACTCAGGTGGTAGAGTTTGGCATTACCGTCATATTTGAGGAGAACCAATTAGTTGTACTATGGATGCTTGGGGTTGGAATAGGTCATAAGGAAAGTTACAGTGGTGAATCTTGGAATGGGTATCAATATGTTTAAGTGTGGATTTCATTCAAGAGATCTATATAGAGACCGGTGACTTTATTGTAAGCCAAGAGGAGCGAGTTGATATTGAGATAGCTAACATATGGGCTAATAAGGTTTGGACAAGTTCACTTGTATGAATGGGAATGGAAATGATAGTAAGAAAGTGCATGTGGATAACTGGTTGAATCATTGAACTTGGCTTGTATGACTTGGGATTGGGTTGTCATATCAACTATAAGTTCCTTTTGTAGTAGGGAATGGTTTTGTTTACCTCATTTGGTATATGGTAATATGTTCCCACTTGTATCATTGGAGTTAAGAACTTGTTGGGTAAGATGTGAAAAAGAAGTCTATGGAGGTTGGCTCAAGTGTGAGAATGGGTTTCTTTATGGCTTTTGGTTCAGTGACTAGTACGACTTAGGTTACTAATAGCGGGCATGATGAGATATATTAGGAAGCGATCGATGATAAACTAGGGTATGAAATCTCTTGATATCTTCAAGTCATGTATTAAATCATGATTGAGAAGGAAATCGATTGCAACGTACGAATCGGGATCCAAGATTTCATGGTAAGTATTCATTCATGATAGTTGATTTTGTCAAGTTATAGATAGTTGGGTAATGAGGTGATTGGTTACGTTGGTTATTTGAGCATTTTAAAGGGGTCTGAGCATGGTTTTGATTATAGACTCTACTACTTTTGATGGTGAAAAAACGTAAGGAAGTTACATTTAAGAAGTTGGTGTGAAGCAAAAGGCAATTTGCTGTGGAGTTCCCTAAGAAATAATGACAATACATGGGTTAGGATCAAGAACATTAGCTTTGGGCATCAAAGAGTTTGAGCATTTAGAACTAGGCCATGAGTATGGGTTAGGCATTCAGACATCCTTGCAGCATTGATGACAGGTTCAAGTTAAGACAAGTGAAGGATATTAGGCATCATATATAGATCTATGGTTCAGAGTTGTAAATTGTATGGATTTTCGCTTTGAGTTTGTGTGATAATGTGGGGTGGGCTGACTCACCACCGACTTATGAAAGATTATAAAACATATTTGACTACAAATTGAACTAAAGAAAGAATGTTGACTATTCGACAACGTGAAGACCGCAATCTCGACTTAGATAATCAAACGCCCATCACGAGTCAAATGGGCACCCCCACCAGATCGACTCCTTTTCGAAAAGTTTGGTATGGGTTCAATAAAAAATAGTGATATGTGAAAAATTCTGCGTTTCATCTTAGGTTGGATCGTTCAACCATAATAGGTGACTCATGGGAGCATTACAGAAGAGACTTAAAACTCTATAGATGTCACCGATGATATTGGATTGGATATGGATACTACTTTGTTGATGGAAGTTAATGTAAACTATCATGATGGGTTATGTTGATACTTAGGGGTAAGTAAAGGTTGTGTGCTTATGGTATATAGAATTCATAGGGTGATCAAGAATTTCTTGGGTTTGGCATGAGGGTGTGAGTGTTGGAGTGTGGATATTGAGGTTTTTCTTTCCTAAATGAGTTAAAGGTGGATGAGGATGATTCCTAATAAAAGTGATTGTGAGCTCATGAAAACTTGTGGTTTTTGATACTTTTAGGTATTCTTGTTGTTTGAGGGCCTAATTCTAGCTATTATTCTAGCATTTGGGTTGTATTAATTGTAGTATTAATTGAGGTTTTATAAGCTTGAGAGTATTTGTTGTTGGTTCCCTTTCCTGGACGTTACCTACCTTTGAGCTAGATTAATTGAATTTTTCTCTTATGAATATGCATTACCCGAGCATTAGAATTGTGTATCTTGAGTTCGAGAAGGATTATGTTAAGAGAATGGAAAGTCGGATGAGGGTTGAGATGGTTGGTATAGTACAATTGGCTATAATTTGTTCAGATTCACTATTGGCCTTCACCAAAAAGGGATCTTAGTTGCCTCATGGATGTGCGGGTGGAAGATTGTCCTGATGAGTGTAGTGTGGTATGAGGGCGTTGGTTCAAGTTTGATTCATTGACTATTTTATTATTTGGTAGTTACTCTTAGAGGCAGAATTTCATGTTGGCTCATAAGTCTTATTCTTGATGGTACTTTTTGATGTTATAACTCTGGGGAATGAGATCATTTAGAAGCGATTAACGGTCTTGAGAATTGTATGACGGACTCTTGGTTACTTCTTTTGAGGCCCCACTTTTTGCCGTATGTTCGTGGACGAACATGGTTTTTAGTGGTGAATGATGTAATGACCCTAAAGGTCATTTTCAGCATTTTCGATCAAATTACCATTTTACCCCTCCCCAAAGTTGTCTTGGATCATTTTTTATTAAGTCTAAAAGTTGAATTTTGAAAATATTGCAAAAAGTTGGAGTTTTTTTTCAAAAGAAATAGTTTTTAAAAGGCTTTAACTTGGAAATTTGGAGTTTTAGAGTCATTTTGAGTTTCTTGCATCAGCTTTTGATTTTGTTGATTCCAATAGCTCTGGAATGCCGAATCTGGTCTAGGAGAAATTGCAGAACTGAATTTAGAGTTAAAATAGAGATTTAAGACTCAAAGTTACACTTTCAATTTATTTTGAAGCATAAGTTTGACTGTGGTCAACATTTGGAGTTTGGGAGCTTGTATCGAAATTTCGTCAGTTTCAGTTGTTCTGGATGGTGAAACTGACTCTAGAAATGGCTTTGTTGTAATTTTTAGAGCTTCCGTGAATATTTTGGTATTTTGAGTTTTAAACTAGTTTGTTTGACTTGCATTAGTAAATGTGTCGTGGAAGCCTCTAAATCGATTTCTAATGATTCTGTTGAGTACAGATCACTATTACTGATATAGATACATATTTGGTTTGTGAAATTTTGATTCTGTATGAGTACCGAGTGCCCATTCCGAGTTTTGACTTTAGTTGTGCATTGCTGGTGCAAGTATCTGGTGCAGCCCCCGTTTGCTCTCCGTGTTCACGATAATGAACCTGGTTCTTCTCCGTGTTTGCGGTCTAGGCTTCTATATTCCTAGAGGTGAACCTGGTTCTCCTTCGCGCTTACGGAGTGTATTTAGTCCCTAAACAGTGTCAGTCATTAAAAACACGTTTTAAAACCTATTTTCACCATTTTTACACTTTTAAGCTTAGTTTGAGAGAGAGATTTCATGGGTTTTCACGGCAATATGATTGGGAAACTATTTTTTCAACCTATTTTATTGATTTACATTGATTAATCTGTGATTTTAACTTCTAATATTGTGATTTAAATGGTGGAATTTGGGAGGTTTTAGGACTTTGATTCCTAAACTTTAATTGATGATTTCTCCCTCATCCGAGCTCCGTTTTCAAATTGGTTTTCACTGTTGGAATCCTTATTACAAAGAGAATGTTTTGATGTAGAAATTTCTAGATTTTGATGATTTTTTCGACATGAAATTTTTGACCATTTTACCTTCTCTCTGAATTAATTGATTTTAGTATCATTAGATTTGTTATGTGATTCTAATGCCATATTTGAATAAATTGTAGTGATTTGGAGTATCGTAGAAGGGGGAAAGCAGCGATTTCTTCTTGATTTCGAAACTTTATTTGAGGCAAGTGGACTTCGAACCTTTTGTTAAGTATGGATGAACCTTGTATGCTCCTATGTGCATAGATTTGAATACTTTGGGTGCAGAATTGTACCATCGTAGGTTTGATCATGATATTTTGGAGTGAATGATTGTCCTTATGATAATATGTTGACTTATAAATTGATTGTGAATTTGTACCCTATGTGATCTTGTGAATCAGTTGTTATTGATAGCGAGATAATGCTTATATTGTGGTATGATTGATACATTGATACTGTGGTGATATTGAGATACTTGAGAATTATTTGATTCCTATTTTTGATGTATATAATGCATATGGACATTTTGCATACTCTATTTCCTTGAACCTGATTAATGTGTCATTATTATATGCATGCTTGATGATCTGTTGATGATGAAAAGCCGAAGGTAAATGGTTTCGGCTAGTGAAAAAGAAAAGAAACTAAAAGCGAACGGAAAATGATTCCGGCTAGTTGAAAAAAAGGAAGAAAAGAAATAAAAAGCCGAAGGAAAATAGTTTCGGCTAGATATGAAAGTTATTGCCGAAGAGAAATGATTCCGGTGGATACATGGTTTATGTGTAACCCCCATGGGTTCTGACTAAGGCATATATATATGTTCAACGAATGTGTATCGTAGGCAGACATGCATCACAATTATTTGGCATTGCATTGCATTGTGTACATCTCATGGCATTCATTTCTTCTCATATCTTATCTGATTGATGTAATTGTATATTAATAGTGATATTGTTCACTTATTGTACCCCTTGTCTTGTTGTAAGTGTTGGATCTATTTATATACTAGTGTGCTGAGATACTATGTTAGAAGATGAGTAAGTCTATTTTACTGTGATATATATATTATATCGTGAAGGGACTTTTCTGAGTGCAGGGTTGTGGTTCGACGGATTGTGGTTGGGATTTAAGGAGCTACTTGTATTCTTCATTGCTTTACTTTAGGCAAGTTCCATTTGCTGAGTACCCCATTGTTTGGTGCTCACCCCTTGCTACATTTTTGTAGGTTGTGAGCCCGGTCCATCCTGCTAGACTTCTTTCTTATTGGATCGAGTTTCCAAATTTCTTGCGAGGTAGCTATCTATATCTTCAGCAGGCCTTGAGGATTCCATTTTATTTTCTTGTTCTATATGAGGACTAGACATTATGACTTGTGTTTCATTTGAGTAATCTATACTTAGAAGCTTATACATGTGACACCAGTCCTTTGGATAGTTGTAGCGGTTAGTTATCTTCCGCTTATCTATATTATTAAATTGTTATCTTCTGCTTTATCTTTATTGTTAAGTTGTTTGTGTTTTGGGCTGACTCGCCTTGGTGGGTTAGGCGAGTGCCATCACACCCGGATTTCAAGTCGTGACACTCACCCCCTACTTTTTGCATCTTCTTATAGTGCAAGTCCAGGTTCTCGCCGTGGACATTGAATTTTTGGGGTTTCGAGAGTGCTCAGGAGATTGTTGGCGAGCACCAATAGCGTCAAATACTTTGCAATCTCCTTCTTTTTTGATGGTCGTCTTTTGTTTCCAGACATTGGCCTTGTACAATAGTGACATGTATTTGTAGGAGCACTTCTAATTTTGTATATTATTATGGTTATTGACTTCCAGGTTCTGGGTAGGTTACAATTATTTGTATTGTCATATTGGTTATGATCGTGACTAGAGAGTTAGGACAGGCACCATGGAGTTGAGTATTTGGCTTGCCTGTAGGTGGGATATACTAGGTGCCACCATGATCGGGACCGAGTTGTGACACTTGATCAAATTGTAATCTTTTTTTTAATTAAAAAAATTTTGTCGCCTTCCTCACAAATTTCTCTAAGTAAGGGAGAATTTTTTGAGAACTTGACTTGCCTTGATCAAATTTTCATCTTTTTCTAATTGAAAATTTACTGTCACCCTCCTCTCAAATCTCTCAGATTGAGAACATTTTTGTTATTAAGAGCTTGTTTGGATGGTGATTTTTGGTGGTATGGTATGGTATTATTAGTAAGAAAATCATGTTTGTTTTGATCGTTTCATTAATTATATGGTATGGTATGGTATGATATGGTTTGGTTCCTTGGTTTCATGGTTGTGTAACCATGAAAAAGCTCACTTTTTGAAATCACCAATTTGGTGGTATCCCATGGTTCTCTTATGTTTTCCCAATAATACCCTTAATTTAAATAATTCTAATTTATCATTTTTTTCTTTATTTTATATTAATATATCTACTGCTTTTGTATTTCTTATTTTCCTCCCCATCAACTTTTGAAACTTCTCTTCTACCTCCCATCTTTTCTTTCAAACTTTAATCTATCTTTTTAGGTTTCTTGTTTTTTTTTAAGTTCATATTTTCTTGTGTTGTTTATATGTATTGGAGATATATTAACTTATATGTTCTCTACTTGATTCTATGTATTTTTTTTAAAAAAAATTACTAAAAATATTGATAAATTTAATATTTATAATAATTAAGGTCATATTTGTAAATTTATACGTTACGATACAGTACCATACAGTCAAATCAAACAACAAATTATCATTAAACAGTGAGAAAAGATATAAAGTCACCACTAAAATTCTCTCAATTTTTCAAAAAGACACCTTAACTTTGTGAACGTCTTATGACCCCCCTAAATTATTTTATATTGATATTAATATATCATTTATAGAAACCTAATGGAGAGAATATAACTCACACTCTCAAAGGAGAGAGAGTCAACATCTTTAATCTATTAAAAGTATTTCCCATTTATTTTCTCTTTTTATTAATTATACTTTTTTATTTGTGCAAAGTGAAATAGTGTAGAATAAATTGAATTGGAGGGGCTATTCTTGCAAATATGAGAAAAAAAGAAGATTTGACAAATTCAGCATTTTTTTGGGCGAAAAAGCATTTTCCGGCAACAAAAAATGACATTTTTCCTCCACCTCCATGATCCATTTCACTACTTTTTCTATCCATGGTATTAATTGATGTGAATTTGGACTAATGACAAATAGATTCTTCTTACTTAATCCTATTAGTCACCATTTTTTCCAACAAAAAAATATTTTTGGGCAACAAAAAATGACATTTTTCCTCCACCCCATGATCTATTTCACTACCTTTTCTATCCATGATATTGATTGATGTGAATTCGAAATAATGACAAATAGATTCTTCTTCCTTAATACTCATCACTTTTCCTACTTTTGTTAAAGAGAATTAGGAACGAGGAAAAGTAGGTAGGTAGAAGGGGATGGTTTTTGATTTTTTTTTCCTTTATAAAAAGTTAGTCTTTTTTTTAAATTTTTTTATGATGTTTTAACACGTGATAATCAAGGATTGGTGCATGATATCACTTCCTTTTAAAAGTGGAGCTAACTAAAAAATGAGGTAATAGTATTACTTATAAATTGTTGTGGAGGGTCATAGGATCCCGACAAAGTTTAAGTGTATTTTTCAAAAATCGGAATAACTTCAATGATGACTTTATATATTTTTTTTTTTGCTTAAGTCATATACATACACTTGAAGTTCTTATTTCACTTAGACATCAACTCAGATTAGTACCTATTGAACACCTTTACTCTTCAAAACATATACCTATTAAATACTTTTTGATGACATGACATCATAAGTGTAAATATACATCACAAAAGTGTGTGAAGCCAAGAAATTGTCTTTGCTATCCAATTAGATAGTGCCATATCATCATTAGAAAAATCAAAATCTAAAAATAAGAAAAGCCGAAAAAAAAAGAGAGAAAAAGAAATAAGGTCAGCATCATCTTCCCCAACTCTTTTTCTTTCTTCAAATTCTGTAATTCCCCAATTAACTCTTTAATCCCACATCCCCGAAAATTCTCATAGACAAAATCCTTCGCAACCGTCCCTACCACATCCCTTTTTTCATATTCTTCTTCATTCTATTTTTGTAGCATCATTTCGTCACCACCAATGTTATCGTCGTCGTTATCTTCACCATAAAAGTATCAACTAAACATATGATCAGCTAAAATAGAAAAAAAAGTGACTGACAAAGAAGAGAATTTTTTATCAAACAAATAAAAATCAAATTGGGTTTAAACATAATTCCGGTAAAACTTCATTTTTTCCAGCAAGATTAATACGAATTTAAAATGATTTTTAAAGTTGTCAAAGAATTCAAATCTTAAATAACTCACAATATAATAAGAAAAAATAAAATCAATAAATTTGAATTGAAGTTTGAGGAAGAGAATGAAATCGGAGAAAATGACATTTATGGTTGTTAATGGATATTGAAATAAATGGATGAAGTAGGTGAATGGGATGGAAAAACAATTCTCCAAGAGGGAAGAAAAGAGATGGAGGTAAGATGATTATTGAAGTGTGTGCAACAAGGGAGGGTATAATGAATAAAAAGGGTGGCCAATGGGAGGGTTCCATTAGGAAAAAGAAGAGTTATTTTTTTTTCTTTTTTCTTTTTCTTGAAAATATATTTTTCCTTTTAATTTATTTTTAAATTATTATTATGGATCCAATGCGACATATATCATTTTGATAAGCTATTTATGCCATGTCATTCGCGAGTATATGACACACTCCTTAATTTTAGCTGATTATTAAAAAATATTTGATAAATATATTTTTTAACTAGTAAATGTATCTAATAGGTACAAATCTGAATTGAAATGTTAAAGTGAAATATGCATATAATTTTACGTGGCCGGATATGATTTAATTTTTTTTATCATACTACAAACTAGGGCCATTTAATTAAGGGTGACAAGTTTCTTTGGAAATTTAAAAAAAGTGACCCTAGTTTTAACAATTAGATGTAGGTGACAAAAATTTAATTAATTGTTAATGATTTAAGACAATGTTCAAAAAGGTCCCCAAGTTCAATTTTTTTTACTTTAACCCACCAATAGACAATATCCAAAATACCCCCAAACCCTCCATCTTTCTCCCAGCTCCCGCGCCCCCATTTCCCGCGACATTTTGTTCCTCCATTTGCATCGTTTCGTTTGGTTTTGTTGTTGTTGTAGTTGTTGTTCTTCTTCTTCTTCTTGTTCTTGTTCTCCTCCTTCTTCTTCTTCTTCTTCTTCTTCTTGTTGTTGTTAGTATTTTCCCACCACAAGATTTGAGCTTCAAATTTGGGTGAAAAGAAATCAATTTTTTTGGGGCATTTGTTTGGGTAGGCTTTGAAAGTACTTGAAAGATAAGTTTCCATCCTTATTATGACTGATATAAGTGTATTTGGTGCTATTTATTTGTGTTTTGTGGTTTTGTTGATTTTTCGGCCATTGTTGCCATTTCTGCACAGTTTGGTCGTTTTGGGGAAGACGCAGCAGCTGCTGGATTGAGTTCAGCAGCTGCTGGATTGTTTAGCAGCTACTGGACTGAATTCAATAGCTGCTGGACTCAGTGCAGCAGCTGCTGGACTAACAAAGTTGGTTTCATATGATGAAGTAGTTGCAATTGTTGTATTTCTGTACACTTTTCTCATGTTGCGCTTTTAACTGTTACTCATATAGGTACCTTGAAGATCATCCATGGGAGACAAAATAGTATTAGGAGTTGATTGTCGTAGTGAATGAGTTGATTCGAACAATCGTTTTATTTGGCGTTGGAAAGACAAAGAAATGGTCGAGACGATAGCAATGATTGTGAATCGAGATATCTCGTATGAGGATTTTGTAAATCAAATTATTTGTAGCTGTGAATTAAATTGTGAGCCGGAAGATATCGTCATCATAATGTACAACAGCTGCTGGAAAATGTACACGCAGATGCTGCACCCGACCTTTGATTTTTCGTTAGTATCTATAGGAAGATGACTATAAGGTGATGGTATCAGCCAAATAAGTTGAGTTTTGTGACTCCGACTTCAAATAAAATATACAATCAACTTATGTAACTAATTGTACATATAAGTGATGGTAATTGAGCAATCTATTGAGCAATTGCATATGTAAGTGCTAGTGACTAAGTAAATTGAGTATTACTTGATTGCGTCAATATATTTTATAATATACAATCCATATGTTTTATAATATATTGCGTCAATATGGCGGTAGTAAACATTTTGTTAGAACTTGTTGTAGCAAGTTGGCAAGCTGCTGGATTATTCTCAGCAGCTGCTGGGAAATGTACAGCATTTGCTAGGAAATGTATAGCAACTGCTGTATTATTCCCAGCAGCTGCTGGACCCGACCTTTGATTTTTCGTTAGTACCTATAGGAAGATGACTATAAGGTGATGATATCAACCATATGTAGTGATAAGTTGAGTTTTGTTACTCCGACTTCAAATAAAATGCTAAATTCACGAGTGATCTTATACATTGCCTTCGCTTACTCACAAGTAATAAACAATCTACTGAACAATTGCATATGTAAGTGATGGTGACTAAGTAAAGTGACTATTACTTAGTTGCGTCGATACATTTTGTAATACATTACTACTTATCTTATGCGTTGAGGTGGAATCAGTAGTGATCTTATACATTGAGATAGTACTTACACAAACAATACGATGGCAGATCTAAATCAGACTTATTTCGGTGGCTTTTTCCATTAATTAGTCCATGTGCTCATCGTTACAAATGAATATAAGGAATTTAGTCCAATTCAACAATAAAAATAACTCGATGGAAAACATTTTTTTAGAACTTGTTGTACCAAGTTGGCAAGCTGCTGGATTATTCTCAGCAGCTGCTGGGAAATGTACAACATTTGCTGGGAAATGTACAGCAGCTGCTGTATTATTCCCAGCAGCTGTTGGACCCGACCTTTGATTTTTCGGTAGTACCTATAGGAAGATGACTATAAGGTGATGGTATCAGCCATATGTAGTGATAAGTTGAGTTTTGTTACTCCGACTTCATATAAAATGCTAAATTCATGAGTGATCTTATACATTGCCTTCGCTTACTCACAAGCAATAAACAATCTATTGAACAATTGCATATGTAAGTGATGGTGATTAAGTAAAGTGACTATTACTTAGTTGCGTCGATACATTTTGTAATACATTACTACTTATCTTACGCGTTGAGGTGGAATCAGTAGTGATCTTATATATTGAGATAGTACTTACACAAACAATACGATGGCAGATCTAAATCAGACTTTTTTCGGTGGCTTTTTCCATTAATTAGTCCATGTGCTCATCGTTACAAATGAATATAAGGAATTTAGTCCAATTCAACAATAGAAATAACTCGATGGAAAATATTTTGTTAGAACTTGTTGTAGCAAGTTGGCAAGTTGCTGGATTATTCTCAGCAGCTGCTGGGAAATGTACAGCATTTGCTGGGAAATGTATAGCAGCTGTTGTATTATTCCCAGCAGCTGCTGGACCCGACCTTTGATTTTTTGTTAGTACCTATAGGAAGATGACTATAAGGTGATGGTATCAGCCATATGTAGTGATAAGTTGAGTTTTGTTACTTTGACTTCAAATAAAATGCTAAATTCACGAGTGATCTTATACATTGTCTTCGCTTACTCACAAGTAATAAACTATCTATTGAGCAATTGCATATGTAAGTGATGGTGACTAAGTAAAGTGACTATTACTTGGTTGCGTCGATACGTTTTGTAATAAATTACTACTTATCTTATGCGTTGAGATGGAATCACTAGTGATCGTATACATTGAGATAGTACTTACACAAACAATACGATGGCAGATCTAAATCAGACTTATTTCGGTGGCTTTTTCCATTAATTAGTCCATGTGCTTCCATTAATTAGTCCATGTGCTCATCGTTACAAACGAATATAAGGAATTTACTCCAATTCAACAATAGAAATAACTCGATGGAAAACATTTTGTTAGAACTTGTTGTAGCAAGTTGGCAAGTTGCTGGATTATTCTCAGCAGCTGCTGGGTAATGTACAGCAGCTGCTGGGAATTTCGTAGCAGGTGCGCGACACCTCCGCGACGCTGACATGTCGCGGAGGATCACTGTTTTCGTGCCCCAAAATTTTGGGATTTTTCACTACGGGCCCCGAAAAATTCACTTGTTATAGCAAGTTGGCAAGTTGCTGGATTATTCTCAGCAGCTGCTGGAAAATGTACAACATTTGCTGGGAAATGTACAACAGCTGCTGTATTATTTCCAGCAGCTGCTGGGAATTTCGTAGCAGGTGCGCGACACCTCCACGACGCAGACATGTCGCGGAGGGTCACTGTTTTCGTGCCCCAAAATTTTTACAGCAGTTGCTGTATTATTTCCAGCAGCTGCTGGGAATTTCGTAGCAGGTGCGCGACACCTCCGCGACGCGGACATGTCGCGGAGGGTCACTGTTTTCGTGCCCCAAAATTTTGGATTTTTCACTACGGGCCCCGAAAAATTCACTGACCACCTACACATCCTTCAAAATATTAAGACATGTTGGTTTAGCAAAAAAAACTCTCAAAAAACCTCCCGGGTCAAATGAAAAATGACGGAACATTTTCTCCACAGAAAATACGCAGGTGCGCGATATCTCCGCGACGCGGACATGTCGCGGAGAGTCACTATTTTCGTGCCCTAAAATTTTGAAATTCTTCGCTACGGGACCCGAAAAATTCACCGACCACCTACACATCCTTCAAAATGTTAAGACATGTTGGTTTAGCAAAAACAAACTCTCAAAAAAACTCCCGGGTCAAACGAAAAAGGACGAAACATTTTCTCCACAAAAAATAGGCAGGTGCGCGACGCCTCCGCGACGCGGACATGTCGCAGAGGGCCACTGTTTTCGTGCCCTAAAATTTTGAAATTTTTCGCTACGGGCCCCGAAAAATTCACCGGCCACCTACACATCTTTCAAAATGTTAAGACATGTTGGTTTAGCAAAAAAAAACTCTCAAAAAAAACTCCCGGGTCAAACGAAAAATAACGAAATATTTTCTCTACAGAAAATAATCAGGTGCGCGACGCGGAGACGTCGTGGAGGGTCACTGTTTCGGGCAAATTATTTTAAAAATTTTTTAGATAAAGGCTCCAAAAATTCCCCGAACAATGGACTACGCTTCAAAACAACAATATTTGTTATTTCAACCAAACACATGACAAAAACAAACCCCGGATTCCGAAAAACAATTATGCTACAATTTTGGACCAAGAATAGTTTATCAACTGTGTCCGCGCGACCAGTCCGCGACGCGGACGTGCCGCGGAGGGTGCGAAATCTCCCGACTGGATTTTTTTTAAAAAAAAAGTTTTTTTATTTACAGATGAGTTCCAAAAGTTTTAAAACTTTACACTACACCCATCATTAACTTAATCACATAATTAACTTAACTAATGACAAGTTTGACCGATCTTGGTCAAACTTGTCACCAATTCTAATTTCCACTCTTTTTTGTCACCCTCCTCTCAATTTTCACTACAAACTACCATCCAAACAGAGGGAGAAGGGGTTTTTAATTAAGGGTGACAAAATAGTTTGAAAATTTAAAAAAAGTGACTCTAGTTTTAAGTATTAGGTGTAGGTGACAAAAGATTAATTAAGGGTTAATGATTTAAGTTGATTTTGCAAAAAGGTCCCCAAGTTCAATTTTTTACACTTTAACCCATCACTACAAAATACCCAAAATACCCCCAAACCCTCCCTTCTTTCTCAGCCTCCTCCCGCGACGCAAAACACCATTCCCGCGACTTTTTTCTCCCCATTTGAATCGGTTCCTTTGGTTTTGTTGTTGTTGTAGTTGTTGTTCTTCTTCTCCTCCTTCTTCTTCTTCTTCTTGTTGTTGTTGTTAGTATTTTTTCCAACACAATATTTGTGCTTCAAATTAGGGTGAAAAGAAATCAATTTATTTGGGGCATTTGTTTGGGTAGGCTTTGAAAGTACTTGAAAGGTAAGTTTCCATCCTCATTATGACTGATAAAAGTGTATTTGGTGCTATTTATTTCTGTTTTGTGGTTTTGTTGAATTTTCGGCCATTGTTGCCATTTGTGCACAGTGGGGGCGTTTTGGGGAAGACGCAGCAGCTGCTGCATACTGTTCAGCAACTGCTGGACTGTTCAGCAGCTGCTGGACTGAGTGCAGCAGCTGCTGGACGGAGTGCAGCAGCAGCTGCTGGGCTAACAAAGTTGGTTTCATATGATGAATTAGTTGCAATTGTTGTATTTCTGTACACTTTTCTCATGTTGCGCTTTTAACTGTTACTCATATAGGTACCTTGAAGATCATCCATGGGAGACAAAATAGTATTAGCATTTGATTGTCGTGGTGAATGAGTTGATTCGAACAATCGTTTTATTTGGCGTTGGAAAGACAAAGAAATGGTCGAGACGATAGCAATGATTGTGAATCGAGATATCTCATATGAGGATTTTGTAAATCAAATTATTTGTAGCTGTGAATTAAATTGTGAACCGGAAGATATCGTCATCATAATGTACAACAGCTGCTGGAAAATGTACAGCAGATGCTGCACCCGACCTTTGATTTTTTGTTAGTATCTATAGGAAGATGACTATAAGGTGATGGTATCAGCCATATGTAGTGATAAGTTGAGTTTTGTTACTCCGACTTCAAATAAAATATACAATCAACTTATGTAACTAATTGTACATGTAAGTGATGGTAACTATTGAGCAATCTATTGAGCAATTGCATATGTAAGTGCTAGTGACTAAGTAAATTGAGTATTACTTGATTGCGTCAATATGTTTTATAATATACAATCCATATGTTTTATAATATATTGCGTCAATATGGCGGTAGTAAACATTTTGTTAGAACTTGTTGTAGCAAGTTGACAAGCTGCTGGATTATTTTCAGCAGCTGCTGGGAAATGTACAACATTTGCTGGGAAATGTACATCAGCTGCTGGACCCGACCTTTGATTTTTCGTTACTACCTATAGGAAGATGACTATAAGCTGATGATATCAGCCATATGTAGTGATAAGTTGAGTTTTGTTACTCCGACTTCAAATAAAATGCTAAATTCTTGAGTGATCTTATACATTGCCTTCGCTTACTCACAAGTAATAAACAGTCTATTGAACAATTGCATATGTAAGTGATGGTGACTGAGTAAAGTGACTATTACTTGGTTGCGTCGATACATTTTGTAATACATTACTACTTATCTTATGCGTTGAGGTGGAATCAGTAGTGATCTTATACATTGAGATAGTACTTACACAAACAATACGATGGCAGATCTAAATCAGACTTATTTCGGTGGCTTTTTTCATTAATTAGTCCATGTGCTCATCGTTACAAATGAATATAAAGAATTTAGTCCAATTCAACAATAGAAATAACTCGATGGAAAACATTTTGTTAGAAGTTGTTGTAGCAAGTTGGCAAGCTGCTGGATTATTCTCAGCAGCTGCTGGGAAATGTACAGCAGCTGCTGGGAAATGTACAGCAGCTGCTGGGAAATGTACAGCAGCTGCTGGACCCGACCTTTGATTTTTCGTTAGTACCTATAGGAAGATGACTATAAGCTGATGATATCAGCCATATGTAGTGATAAGTTGAGTTTTGTTACTCCGACTTCAAATAAAATGCTAAATTCATGAGTGATCTTATACATTGCCTTCGCTTACTCACAAGTAATAAACAGTCTATTGAACAATTGCATATGTAAGTGATGGTGACTGAGTAAAGTGACTATTACTTGGTTGCGTCGATACATTTTGTAATACATTACTACTTATCTTATGCGTTGAGGTGGAATCAGTAGTGATCTTATACATTGAGATAGTACTTACACAAACAATATGATGGCAGATCTAAACCAGACTTATTTCGGTGGCTTTTTCCATTAATTAGTCCATGTGCTCATCGTTACAAATGAATATAAAGAATTTAGTCCAATTCAACAATAGAAATAACTCGATGGAAAACATTTTGTTAGAAGTTGTTGTAGCAAGTTGGCAAGCTGCTGGATTATTCTCTGCAGCTGCTGGGAAATGTACAGCAGCTGCTGGGAAATGTACAACAGCTGCTGTATTATTCCCAGCAGCTGTTGGACCCGACCTTTGATTTTTCGATAGTACCTATAGGAAGATGACTATAAGGTGATGGTATCAGCCATACGTAGTGATAAGTTGAGTTTTGTTACTCCGACTTCAAGTAAAATGCTAAATTCACGAGTGATCTTATACATTGCCTTCGCTTACTCACAAGTAATAAACAATCTATTGAACAATTGCATATGTAAGTGATGGTGATTGAGTAAAGTGACTATTACTTGGTTGCGTCGATACATTTTGTAATAAATTACTACTTATCTTATGCGTTGAGGTGGAATCAGTAGTGATCTTATACATTGAGATAGTACTTACACAAACAATACGATGGCAGATCTAAATCAGACTTATTTCGGTGGCTTTTTCCATTAATTAGTCCATGTGCTCATCGTTACAAATGAATATAAGGAATTTAGTCCAATTCAACAATAGAAATAACTCGATGGAAAACATTTTGTTAGAACTTGTTGTAGCAAGTTGGCAAGTTGCTGGATTATTCTCAGCAGCTGCTGGGAAATGTACAGCATTTGCTGGGAAATGTATAGCAGCTGCTGGGAAATGTACAGCAGCTGTTGTATTATTCCCAGCAGCTGCTGGACCCGACCTTTGATTTTTCGATAGTACCTATAGGAAGATGACTATAAGGTGATGGTATCAGCCATGTGTAGTGATAAGTTGAGTTTTGTTACTCCGACTTCAAATAAAATGCTAAATTCACGAGTGATCTTATACATTGCCTTTGCTTACTCACAAGTAATAAACTATCTATTGAGCAATTGCATATGTAAGTGATGGTGACTAAGTAAAGTGACTATTACTTAGTTGCATCGATACGTTTTGTAATAAATTACTACTTATCTTATGCGTTGAGGTGGAATCAGTAGTGATCTTATACATTGAGATAGTACTTACACAAACAATACGATGGCAGATCTAAATCAGACTTACTTCGGTGGCTTTTTCCATTAATTAGTCCATGTGCTCATCGTTACAGACGAATATAAGGAATTTAGTCCAATTCAACAATAGATATAACTCGATGGAAAACATTTTGTTAGAACTTGTTGTAGCAAGTTGGCAAGTTGCTGGATTATTCTCAGCAGCTGCTGGGAAATGTACAGCAGCTGCTGGGAATTTCGTAGCAGGTGCGCGACACCTCCGCGACGCGGACATGTCGCGGAGGATCACTGTTTTCGTGCCCCAAAATTTTGGGATTTTTCGCTACGGGCCCCGAAAAATTCACTTGTTATAGCAAGTTGGCAAGTTGCTGGATTATTCTCAGCAGCTGCTGGGAAATGTACAGCAGCTGCTGTATTATTTCCAACAGCTGCTGGGAATTTCGTAGCAGGTGCGCGACACCTCCGCGACGCGGACATGTCGCAGAGGGTCACTGTTTTCGTGCCCCAAAATTTTTACCGCAGTTGCTGTATTATTTCCAGCAGCTGCTGGGAATTTCGTAGCAGGTGCGCGACACGGCGACACCTCCGCGACGCGGACATGTCGCGGAGGGTCACTGTTTTAGTGCACCAAAATTTTGGATTTTTCACTACGGGCCCCGAAAAATTCACTGACCACCTACACATCCTTCAAAATATTAAGACATGTTGGTTTAGCAAAAAAAAAACTCTCAAAAAAACTCCCGGGTCAAATGAAAAACGACGGAACATTTTCTCCACAAAAAATATGCAGGTGCGCGACATCTCAGCGACGCGGACATGTCGCGGAGGGTCACTGTTTCGTGCCCTAAAATTTTGGAATTTTTCGCTACGGGCCCCGAAAAATTCACCGACCACCTACACATCCTTCAAAATGTTAAGACATGTTGGTTTAGTAAAAAAAAACTCTCAAAAAAACTCCCGAGTCAAACGAAAAAGGACGAAACATTTTCTCCACAGAAAATAGGCAGGTGCGCGACGCTTCCGCGATGCGGACATGTCGCGGAGGGTAACTGTTTTCGTGCCCTAAAATTTTTGGATTTTTCGCTACGGGACCCGAAAAATTCACCGGCCACCTACACATCCTTCAAAATGTTAAGACATGTTGGTTTAGCAAAAAAAAACTCTCAAAAAAAACTCCCGGGTCAAACGAAAAATGACGAAATATTTTCTCTACAGAAAATAAGCAGGTGCGCGACGCAGAGACGTCGCGGAGGGTCACTGTTTCGGACAAATTATTTTTAAAATTTTTTAGATAAAGGTTCCGAAAAATTCCCCAAACAATGGACTACGCTTCAAAACAACAATATTTATTATTTCAACCAAACAAATGACAAAAACAAACCCCGGATTCTGGAAAAAAATTATGCTACAATTTTGGACCAAGAACAGTTTATCAACTGTGTCCGCGCGACCAGTCCGCGACGCAGACGTGTCGCGGACCGTGCGTAATCAGCCGCCTAAATATTTTTTTTTAAAAAAAAAATTAAATTTTTTTTAAAAAAATAATGATTTTTTTACATATGAGTTCCAAAAGTTTTAAAACTTTACACTTACACCTATCATTAACTTAATCACATAATTAACTTAAACAAACCAATTCTAATTTTAACTCTTTTTTGTCACCTCCCACCCAATTTTCACGAGAAAGTATATAAAAACCAAATCAGTACTGCGAAGATAGATCTCCTCTTCTTTTAACTCCATTGACAAGAACCATGAACGTTGAAGAAGAGGTTGAACGACTCAAAGAAGAGATCAGGCGACTCGGCGTAGCCCAAGATGATGGTTCTTACAAGGTATCTTTTTTCTTCCCCAATTAAGAATCTTGGGATTATTCAATTAGATGAAGTATTAGGACCTGCAGTGGTCACTTTTTCGAACTCGTACGATTTATAAGTGTCTAGAAATTTTTTCCTTGTTGGAACAAACAATTTTCTCATCGTTGATGTGGTAGAAGTGTGCTTCTTGCGTGACCCATTTCAATTAGATGGAGTGAATCGTCGGATCTGTAATGCGTTTTCTCTAAAGGCTCCTTCAGGCCTTTGGAACCCTCTTCCAGTGGCCTTCCACCACCAGCATCCTTTCTCTTTCTCTCTCTTTCAAAACATTCTCTCCAGCAAATGGACAACCGTATTTACTTCAGATAGGGTGGAAATCATATGATATCTCAGAAACAGAGTCTTCTTCTGAAAGGTGGTTTGAATGGGTCTAAAGTGTTAGATTATATACGAAGAGGATGACATTAAGGGGGCTCTGAGCTGGATATGCAGAATAATGTATGAAGCATTAGAATTTAAGTTGAGGTCCTTCAAGATCTGGAAAGTCAGAGATGTTTCCACCTTTCTCTTCTATTCCCTGAAATCTAATAAGTTTGGTAGATTTCTTTGAGCCGAGATTCAAAATATGTGGGCCTTCATCGCCTTTCCAAAGAAACAAGTCTAATGATGGTTGGTTGAGTCTTGCTAACTGCATTGAAAGCTTCATAAGTAGAAAGCCTTTAATGCAAAGAAATGGTCCGAAATTCCCAACTACAGGGTCTCTGGTCCATAGTTTTTAAGGAGAGAACTGAGAAGACAACTGTAAGGAAGCTTTTGAAAGAAGCAGGTGGACTTTGCAAGATCAAACCACTCCCTTTGATCAGAGAACTTCTGCTCCCGGTAACCAGAGGGAAAGAGTTCCTACCAGGTGATGCCTAGTGGGAAGCTTCCCTGAATGCGAAGAGATCCCAACAAGAAATGATGTGATGAAATGGGCCCAACAGACCTGGAAAATTATATATTTCAAGTCTGTGTCATGAATGGGTCCTAATTCCTCTTTGATTTTCTCTCAAAAGTAGTTGCAGAATGCATCATTCTTGGAAAATGGATGAAACAGGGGAAGTCTCTAAAGCTGGATTGGTGGTCGGCGTTGGCTGGTTGGTACCCAGCAGAATACAAATTTTCTCTGTCATGGATTTGTGTTCTTGGCCTTCCTCTCCATCTTTGGACAGCCAACACCATGAAAGAATTAGGAAATAAGTCCGGGGGATGGATTAAAACTAAAGAAGAGACTTTTCTGAGTAATCATCTCCGATGGGCTCACCTCAAAGTTAAAGGCTCCTTCAATGAAATCCCTAGGAAAGTTGAAACCTCAGATGGAGGCCTCAATCTTTCCTTGCCAATTTGGGTAGAAGCTCTGTGTCATGATCCAAGCTAGGTCCTAGATGTGACACGGCGATTAGAGCCTCAAACTACTCCAACTCAGCCTCTTAGCATTCATCACATACATAAGGTAAGTAGAAGCATTAGGATATAAGAGAATATAGAAGAATGAAACTCAAATATAAAGTGTAGCAATAGAAGTAAAAAACTCTAATCAAGGCTCGAATAAACGGGGTACATCAAAAGTTGTGTTTAACATGCCTCTAAGCTAAGACAGGGGAATAGGATAGACCCTAACTCACTCAGACAACCAATGGTAAAATAGTCTAAGCGTAACAAGTAAGACATGGTGGGTTCGTCCTCGAATCATGAGGACTCACAACAGTACTTCAAGTCAATGATCCCAGTTAGCCATGGGAAGCATGAGAAGGAGAGTCAAACCTTAGATTATAATACAATGTAGGCAAAAGAAGTATGCGTTAGTACTTTGAATGTACTAAGTATGTGAGCAATACGCAATGAAGTTAACATTCAGGTTTTCGTAGAACTAAACTTAAGGGGATGTCAAAAGCATGACAACTGATCTTTGGTCCAATAGCTGTCGGGGGGAAGTAGTGGGGGAATCCGTATTATGCGGGACACGTGCGAATGTCTGGGGGAGCTGATTGATACTGGAAACCAATCAATCTTCTGTAAATTCATTGGCATAAACCTATGTTGTTCGGACTCTTCAAAAATGTCAATGGGTGAGTGTCGGATTCTCCAAAAATATAGTGGGGGAATCCTTATTATGCGGGACAAGAGAGAATGGCTTGGGAACTGATTGATACTGGAGACCAATCGATCTTATGTAAATTCACTGGCATAAATCTCTGTTGTTCAGGCTCTTCAAAAATGTCAATGGTTGCATGTTGGATTTTCCAAAAGTATAAGTATTTTTGGAGAATCCGACATGGGTGCAGCGTCAAAAGTGAAGAGTTCGCGTAAAATAGTCATAAACCAGGAGATGACATGGTACCTTAGTGCAGTTTATGCCGACTGTAATAGGGTTATCAGAAGAGATATTTGGAATGAGTTGGATACTTGCTAAACCCTTTGTGAGGGGCCTTGGGTGGTGTGTGGTGACTTAAATGTCACAAGGTTTGTGTCTGAAAGGATAACCTGTAAGGCTGTAACAGGATCACTGGGGCAATGGTTGAATCCTTCGAATGCATCAATGGCTTAGAACTGTTAGACCTTCCTTTCAGAATTGAAAAATTCTGTATTCCTGAATGGGAAGACTCTTTGACTGGGCATGGAGTTCTAGAAATAAAGGAAGATTTTTGAAACTTGTGATTTAAATAAGCTATAGATATTGTGTGGATATAAATTAAATGGGTATTCTAAAGTCGAATTGTCACTAAAGATTGAAAGGTGTCATTCTTTTTGGTACTAAATAAGTTTCAGGTAAATTGGCAAAGAGAGTATTAATCTCACCGGTTATAAATTTGTTGGTTACACTGTTGAGATCTTGATAGCACAAACTGCTAACTCTGAAACTTTATTGCAATAGCTGAAAGTGAATTCTTTGAGTAGAGTAAGTGAAACTCCACTAGTGTGCTCCTCTCTCAATCTGCTCTTTTAGACTAGGTTTCTTGCTCAGTGGAAACTGAATTTCATTTATTATCTAATTATTCCGTCATATTACTTTGAAGCAAGATTGTGATGGATGTCATTAGTCTACTTAAAGCACCTAGTTTCTCTTGTTTATCAAGGTCTTAGAGTTACTTTATTGAAGAAACAGAGAAAAAACATAGCAAAGCCTTAAACTGGCTCTGTATTGCTAAGCTTATATTCCTTCTTGTGTGAATGCCTTATATATCAAATAGAGATCCTTGAAATTTATGCTGTGCTTGTAATTTCAATAAGAATAGAGATGAATCAGCAGGTTATGATGGCACACGATTTTATTTTTTTTAAAAAATCCCTGGGCATATATGATATTTTTTGTACAAAAGTAGCCTCTTTTCAAATCTTAGATAAAACTGGTTTAATCTCCGAAATATTATTATAACAGCAGGTGAAATGCATTTAGAGAAATTACTAACAGCAGGTGAAATTCATTTATAGAAATTACTTCCTACTTTGTTTTCAGTATAATCTCAAGAAACAGATCATGATGATTAAGGGTTAGATAATTGAAGCAGGAAATCCTGGTTTTTGTATCTGAATATCTGACCGTTTGAATCACAAGCGTTTTAAAAGGCTTATTTCATGCCTTTTGAAATTGATTGTTCTTGAAATCTATCGTGTTGTTGTTCAGGAACTAAAAACAATTTTTTCTATCTTGTTGGCTTAGCTTTTGGATGGCATTCCCTGGTGTAGTTGTTTTCTGTTTCTGCTGTCATTAGTAAGTCAGCGATTGGAGAAATGGTAGAAGCATAGGACTTGTGATATCAACTTAACAATAGTTGAATGCAAGTAACGTAAACAGATTTGAGTTTGTGCTAGTCTCTCCCACATGAATCTCTAGCCTTGCTTTATTGGAAGCTGGCTTTATCTTTGTTTTTATTGTTAATGTTTGAAAGTTAGTGTTGGAAAAATTTGATTCAAATTGCATTTAGCCTACCGTCAAGATTATAATGCTTAGGTTTAGATTCTCTCTTTCTCTTGTTTTTTTTTTTAAAAAATGGGGTAGGGGAAGGAGAAATGGGGAGAGGATTACAAGGTGAAAAGTTGAATCCTTACTAATAAGGTGATAGTTCTGGTAGTGAACCAACTGAACTATTAATATTCTTCTATGTTTTCATGCTCAACATGTTTTACCATTATTTTAGGGTTACGTCTTTTTACTAAGTTTACTGATATTACTTGAATTTAGTCACGATTTTTAGCTGA
This sequence comes from Solanum rostratum, assembly GCA_029948455.1. NCBI lineage: Eukaryota > Viridiplantae > Streptophyta > Magnoliopsida > Solanales > Solanaceae > Solanum > Solanum rostratum. The sequence goes on from CM057049.1 coordinate 56,135,797, forward strand.
GTTTATTATTTTCTGATTATTTTATTTTTGGTGTTGCCTTATTTTATGGTATGGTTTTAGCTGGATTAACTTTTTTCAGTAAAAGATCTAGAGTTTGAAGAATGACAAATCAATAAAATTAAATAAGAGGAGAAGAAAGATAAGGAAAATAAAAAACAAATAGAAATGAAAAATTAATTTAAAATGAATGAAAAATGTCATTTGATTGCTTTCTTTGGCGTAGTTTTTTTAATCTTTCACACCACAAGAAGAGGGAAACCATTATGAGTGCCCACTTGCACTACATGGAGGTTTTAAATAGGAAACCTTAGAATTTAAGGTGGGATAGTAGCAACACCCCATAATTAAAGTATAAAAGCTGCAAAAGGCAGATAATTTAGGAGTGCCCTGACTATAATCTAAAGGAATTGGATTTACGTAGTAGAATAGTTGTGATCTTAAACAAATACATGGTGGTGTGATTAACGTTTATTTTGTTTTTGTTGTGAAGGTAACATTCGGAGTGCTGTTTAATGATGACAGATGTGCGAACATCTTTGAGGCGCTAGTTGGAACATTAAGGGCTGCAAAGAAAAGGAAACTCCTCACCTACGATGGTGAGCTACTCCTGCAAGGTGTTCATGACAATGTCGAAATCATTCTCAAGCCACCACTTGTTGCCACTTGATAAGCAAGCAAATGTTGTTGAATTATTCTACTTTTTGATTGGGAGTGTATACAAGTTACTGGTGTGTGTGAAAGATTGACTTGTATATTATTCACATCTCCCGTTTGTGCTGTGTAACAAGTTGGTTAATCCAGACGAGCATATTGAATTGAAGATGTAATAAAGTGAAAGGTGAAGCATGAAATAAGATGAGAAAACAAGTAGTTAGTGGAGTCGAAGTAAGGTTTGGTTAGAGAGACTTGTCGCTTGCTTTGTTTTCCATCATAGCAGCAATGTCTATTTTTATCCCTGCTTCGTTTTAAGCTCTAAAACAGAACAAAACATGACTCTATATTCTACTGCTAAAAAGGTAATATTCCGTTACATGCTAAACTGAGAGACAATTAAAGTCTCACCAAACTTTAAAATACAAGTATTCTAACTTGTCAAGACTATAGACTAGTGGAGAGCTAATTCTCCTATCTAAAATTAAAAATTATATGCTAAAATTCAAACGATACTCCGCGGGAGTAAATAGTATTTGTTTGTTTGAGATTGTACAGTTACTAAAAATATAACTCTCAACCTTTCGAATGTTTCTTTAATTTAATATTCATTGCACATTAATGTATACAACCTTCTCACATTTTTTATTGTGTAAATTTAGATATTCATATTATATCATCTCTGTTTTACATAAATTATGAATGACTAAGCTTTCACAGATTTTGCAAGAGATTCATTCTTCAAAACTCATGGTAAGAATTTGAAATTGGTTTCCTTTTTCCTTTTCTTCATTTTCTCATCTTTGCTTTATTTTTTTTAAATGCAATTTCTGTTTTGATATTGTCATATATATAATTTGTCTAAAGTTTTTCACTATGCTTCATTATTAATGCTTGAATTTCTTTTTTTTTTTTACCACTGAATTCTAATTAATCTGTTGGTAAAAATTACGATTATCAATTGAAAAATAAAACGAAAAAGACAAAAGCTTTTCAGGCTGAGGCACAAATATCTCACCCTCATTAAGGAGATTCAAGCCCGCTGCAATAAATGTTTTCACTGGTCCAATAGTAATCTCTTGACTTGTCCTTTCTAGGATACCACACCCTAATTACAAAGTGTAACTCAACAAACCATGGACAAGAGTTGAGTCTCAGGCTCCATAAAAAGAAGACCTCCCTTCAACTAATAAGAACTCTCTTTTTGACAAAATTTATGCACTCTATGTTATTTCCCATCTCAAAACTAATGAGACCATCACAATTTATAGGTGTAGAAGTCTTTTTTGGGGAGATAATAAAGAAGTAAAGGTAGATAAATGGCCTCGATTTAATGACCCTCCAAGTCATTTCTCTGCTCCTTGCTCTTTTCAGTATTTAGAGCTTTCTTGTAGCGACCCCAGGTCATTTATGACTTGCTGACACTGATAGTTCGGTTGCCTGGTCGTTCGTTTGATTTTTATGCTAGTTTTCATATTTTGGAGCTTTTAGAGTTTAAACGGTTGACTTCAGTCAAAACTCTAGGAAGACAACTCCAAAATGAAATTGTGACAGTTCTATCAACTCTGTAATGGTCAAATTAGACTAGAAGCATGGTCGGCTCGAGTATCGAGGACTTTGGTTTGAGTTTAGACCATTTAGTGTTTTGGGTATTGAAATTTGGCCTAAAGTGGACTTTGGCCAACATTCTTGGGAAACATGTTGGGGTAGAAATTTTGATAGTCTGGTTAGCTTTGAAATGCTTGATCTAGAATGACCTTTCGTTTGACTTTTGAGGCTTCCGGACTCATTCAGAGTCCCTCAGTAGATTTCGGTTAAAAAGGCCCTGGGAGTGGGACCCACATTTAGTCGTAACAACCTCGTATGAATTTTGACTATGCCATTGAGTTTGAAATATTGAATTTGGTGGGGGTGATATAGTTCATTCGCATGCATGGGGTTCTGAACAAATTTTAAGTACCACATAAATTTTTTTAAAGTTGGGATATATCAACTTTTCAACTGATATCTGGTGTAGGACCATTTGTTCTCCATGACCGTGGGCCCCTAGCCGCATTCGCGGAGTTCTATGGATTTGACCTTCACAATCGGTGGTCCCTAGCTACGTTCACGAAGGAGTGGTCTGCCTATACTCTGCAATCGGGGAGTAGCTTCCGCGATCGTGAGGGTCTCCATGCTTGTACTCTACAATCGTGGGGTACTATGCACAATAATCGTGGAGGTAATTTCAGTGAGGTATAAATATTTGTCCTTGGTCGCTGTAAGGACATGGATTTTCGAAAGACTTTATCGTACCTTATCATGTCGCACCGTGAGAAAAATTGACCAAGTATCGCTTCATGGAAGCCCCACACGGCTCGTGTAAGGCCACACAGACCGTGTGGCCTCTAGTGAAGGATGACTTGGCCAAGATTTCGATTACAGGGACTTGGCAGGGTGTTTCGGGCTAAGTATAGGCACACGGCCACCCACACGGTCCATGCGATGTGTCACGGCCCGTGTGACCCCTCGTGTGACTCTCGACGTGAAATTTTTCTAAGTGCAAAATCATTGTCTCGTAACTTTGCATGCAAGAATTTTTTCTAAGTATCATTTCACGCCCATTGGCACGACCCGTTTAGTGTCGCACAGGCCGTGGAGCTGTTCGTGTGAAGTGCCCTCGCGTTGAAAATTCCAAGTGGTGAACATCGCAAAAATTTGTCCAAGTGTCGTCTCACAGACCTTGTTCACGGCCAGTGAAGTGCTTCACAGGCTAGGTCAGTGTCAGTAAAGCCATGACGAATCAATGTTCATGCATCTCATTAATAGCTTTTATGTAATTATGATTTATTTTAAAAGTGTTTTATGGCTTTTTCACTTACCCTAAGCACCTAAATCAGCTGATGTTAATTCATTCTAGTCTATTCTCATTAGAGACACTCTCACACTAAAATCAATTCCTAAAATCCTCTCAAAGTCCTTCTCTTAAGACTCAAGCTAGGAGTCAATTGGGGTTGCAACTTCAAGCTAAATTCTTCTCAGACTCACCTTCCTAATCAAGGTATGTGGGATTGATTCTTGGTCCCTTTCAACCAAGAAGACCCAAACTCTTTTCAATTGATTTTCATGAAATTACGCTTAACTTTAAATATGGGTTCTCATTATTTGATTTTACTAAATTCAATTGAGGTATGATCTGTACCTTATTTATGATTTCAAGTTATTTTAAGCCCTATTATGATGATTTACATTGAGGTTATGAAATTATGAAGATGCGTGTCCCCTTTAAAGCTTGATTTATGCATGAGTGACTTATATTATGATTTAAATGTGGATTTAATTATGAATTTACTTCAATTTCATATTATAATGTTGATTTTAGCTTGAACCTATATTACCCATGCTATTCTTACATCACTCATGGCATGTGCATTCATAGACAATGGATTTTATGGAAATTATGAAGTGGGTTAAGCCCAATTATGTTTTATGAAATGATTTTGATATGATTTTGATAAGGTATTGGTTATGACAAGAATGTGATCACATGTATGTCTATGGTTATGGATCTTTGAGCATCTTGGGTGCTTGCACCATTTTGTATATTGGAACGAGCTATTCTTGTGCATGAGTATCATGATTTTGAATTATGGTTTGGCATTTGAGCCTAAATGTGCATTGAACAGATTTGAACTGAACATTGTATCTCTTGAAAGCACGTATATGTATAAGTATTCTCGTGGGATGCCGACTTAGCACTGATGGATTGAGGGTCCTCTCTCTTTCCTTGAACTATGTGCCTAATATAGGTTATGAGAATTCTATCCGAAATGGGGATGCCCGTAAGGAAGGTTGCTTCATACGAAATGGGGATACCCGTAAGGAAGGTTGCTTCATACGAAATGGGAATGCAAGTAAGGTGAAGTACGATATGATATGGCATACGTGGAAATTCTATCCGAAATGGGGATGCCCCTAAGGAAGGTTGCTTCATGCAAAATGGGGATGCCCGTAAGGTGAAATATGGTTTACCTTTGTCAAGTAAACCACCTCTTTACCAGTGAGGGATATTCATCGGGATTCCAAGTAATAGCTCTCTTGGTCTTGCTCATGTCGATTGAGGTCATATCCCCACTATATATATGAGCATTATCGCACGAATTTCATGGTATATTGTATACTACTCTTCCTTGGATATATGATCCTCTCTATATTATGTGCCCTTGTCATCTAACATTGAAATGTAGTATGCATTACATTCCCGCATACTTAGTACATTCAAACGTACTAACGCATACTCTGTGCCTACATGATTTTACCATGTAAGGACCGTGTGTTACGATCATCCATCGCTCGACGGGTAGCTCAGATTCGGAGAGTTGATACTGAGGTGGGTCCTATCTTCTAGGGACAAACCACCTTCCTTCTACCTATGTTGTTTTCTATTTATCTTCTAAATTGAGGGTGTGCCTGGGATATGTCTTGGCCCCTGTCCCCTCATACGATTAGAAGCATTTTTGGACATCTTGTAGACTCTCGTAGATTCTAAATGTTATGTGTTGTATTTGGAGCTTATGATTTCGATTATCTATCGAATTGATTATGGGAATTGTGATATGTATGTATATTTGATGTGGAAATGTAGAAGATCCTAAGCCCCGTATTGCCCTCATAGAGTGAGTCATACTTACCCGCCCCTTAGTTCTTATGTTTAATGTGCTATGTGAACCCATGTAAACCCCTTTCCCTTCGATATCCCCACAACGTGAGTCCTACTTTCCCATCCCTTAGGACTGTGTGTTTACTATTTGAATGCGCTTCCGAACCGATGATGTGGATTTGGATACTTTGAGGCTTGTTTGGGGACTCTCGAGTTTCCATTCACCGTGTCACTCCTAAGCCCTAGGCGCGGGTCGTGACATAGATAGGTATCAGAGACCTAGGTTTGTAAATGATCCTCGGAGTCCAACATTTCGCGTCAAGTAGAGTCCTATTTATGGGTGTGAAGTGCACCATGCCTATGAGTGGGAGGCTATGAAGGCGTCCTAGGAATCGTCTCACTTCTTCATGCCTTATGTCGTGCTATGGTTTGTGTATTTGGTCTCTGTATCCTGACGGTGTCATTGCTCCATTTCAGAAGATGCCTCGAGGAAGATCCCACCTACCAAGGCCGGCCCCGGCTGATGAGGATCTGGCACCTCAAGGGCCTATGGATGAGCCTATCTCTAGCGGTGAATTCTGTGTGGACTTTGCTATGCTTGCCCAGATGGTGACATCTCCGACTAGGCAGGCGAATCTTCTACGGGAGCCTATTCCAGCTTCTAGGGTGAGGGATTTCACTCGGATGAATCCTCCAGAGTTTTATGGGTCAAAGGCTGAGGAGGATGCTCATGAGTTCATTGATGAGCTCACTAAGGTGTTGAATGTTATAGGTGTCACTTCTGAGGAGAAGGCTGAATTGGCTGCCTATCAGCTAAAGGATGTGGCTCAGGTGTGGTATACCCAATGGTCTATGGAGAGGGTCTGCCGTGATGTCGTCAATTGGGAAGAGTTCAAGTTTGCATTTCTGGACCGTTTCTTTCCACTTGAGCTTAGGGAGGCCAAACTGACTAAATTTATCAACCTCAAGCAAGGGGGTATGAGTGTGAGGGACTATGCCCTCAAGTTCACTACACTCTCCAAGATGCACCAACACTTGTGGCTGATCCTCGTGCAAGGATGCACAAGTTCGGGTATCTCTGACTCGCTTGTGAAAAATGCCGCACCGCCATGCTCATGCTAGATATGGATATTTCTAGACTCATGGTATATGCTGAGCAGATCAAAGGGGAGAAACTCAAGGAGAGGAGGATGCATGATCCTAAGAGGGCTCATTTTGATGATGGATTCTCTGGCTCTTGAGGTGGTTTTGGTCGCTTTCAATAGGGCCAAGGTTCTCGTGCTCGGATTGCTAATGCTAAGGTGCCTCCTACGAGGGCACCGGTTGGTGGTGGACCATGGTATCCTCCATGTGACAAGTGTGGGAAGCCCCACACGGGTGATTTTTGGAAGAATCTTAGTGCCTGCTCTGGGTGTGGTGATAAGAACCACAAGGTTGCCAACTGTCCTAAGAATGCTTATAGGGGTCAAAGTCAGGCAACTCAAGGTGGTCAGGGCCAACAAAGAGCTCCCCAAGGTGTTTCCCTAAGAAACAACAGGTTCTATGCACTTCATGCTCGTTAGGAGGTTGAGGAGGCTCCAGATGTTGTGACTGGTATGTTAAAAGTCTTTGATTTTGATGCTTACGTTTTGCTTGATTCGGGTGCAAATTTGTCTTTTGTGACTCCTCTGTTGGCTGTTAAGATTGGTTTGAGTCCCAAAATTTTGAAGGATCCTTTATTAGTTTATATTCCCGTGGGTGAATCTGTTGTTGCACATAGGGTCTATCCTGGTTGTCCTATTTTTGTGTTGCACAAAGTCTTCCCATGTGATCTTGCGGAACTAGCGATGTTCAATTTTGACATAATTCTTGGGATGGATTGGTTGCATGCATTATATGCCTCCATAGATTGTAGAATCCGAAAGGTCAAGTTTCAACCTCCCGGTGAGCTCGTCCTTGAATGGAAGGGTAGTGATTCTGCTATTAAGGGTCGATTCATTTCCTATCTCAAGGCCCGAAAGATGATCTCCAAAGGGTGCATTTATCATATCGTGAGGGTCAAGGATGTGGAGTCCGAATCACCTACTCTTGAGTCTCTTCCGATGGTGAGTGAGTTTCCGTATGTGTTTCCCAAGGACTTCCTTGGTGTTCCTCCCGAAAGGGAAGTAGACTTTGTCATAGATCTCCTTTCGGATACTCAACCTATCTCCATTCCTCCCTATCGTATGGCGCCGACGGAGTTGAAAGAGTTAAAGGATCAATAGAAGGACTTGTTGGAGAAAGATTTCATTTGTTTGTAAGGAAGAAGGATGGATCTCTTTGAATGTGTATTAATTATAGGCAACTGAATAAGGTGACCATTAAAAATAAGTATCTGTTGCCCAGGATTGATGACTTGTTCGACCAACTTCAAGGGGCTACTCACTTCTCAAAGATTGACCTTTGTTCCGGGTATGATCGGTTGAAGGTTAGGGAGTGTGATATTCCCAAGACAGCTTTTCGACAAGGTATGGGCACTTTGAGTTTGTGCTGATGTCATTCGACTTGATCAATGCTCCGACCATGTTCATGGATCTTATGAATCGGGTGTTCAAGCCATTTATTGACAGTTTTGTGGTTGTCTTCATTGATGACATCCTTATTTACTCCCGAAGTGAGCAGGAACACGGGGATCATTTGAGAATGGTTCTACAAACCTTGAGGGAGAAGAAGTTGTATGCCAAGTTAAGGAAATATGAATTTTGGTTGGGTGAAGTGGCCTTCTCGGTCATGTGGTGTCCGGAGGTGGTGTTAAGGTGGATTCGAAGAAGACCGAGGCCATGAAGAATAAGAATCGGCCCAGACCATTGACGCCTTCGGATGTTCGAAGCTTTCTTGGGTTGGCCGGCTATTATAGGAGGTTCGTTGAAGGGTTCTCATCTATTGCGTCTCCATTGACTAAATTGACCCAAAGGAAGGTTAGGTTCGTATGGTCAGATGAATGTGAGAAGAGTTTCCAAACTTTGAAGGATCGGCTTACATCGACCCCCGTCTTAACCTTACCAAATTGCTTAGAGCGATTTGTGGTGTATTGTGATGCCTCACGTATCGGGTTGGGTTGTGTACTCATGCAACATGGCAATGTAATAGTGTATGCATCAAGGTAGTTGTAGGTGCATGAGCATAATTACCCAACGCATGATCTTGAGTTGGCGGCGGTGGTTTTTGCCCTGAAAATTTGGAGGCACTACTTGTATGGGGTGGATGTGATGTTTTCACCGATCATAAGAGTTTGCAATATATGTTCACTCAAAGAGATCTCAACTTGAGGCAAAGGAGATGGTTGGAACTCCTAAAGGACTATGACATGAGTATTCAATATCATCCCGGTAAGGCCAATGTGGTAGCCGATGCTCTCAGTAGGCTGTCTATGGAAAGTGTGGCGCATGTTGAAGAGGAAAAGATGGAGTTAACGAAGGATGTTCACCGGTTGGCTAAGTTGAGTGTTAGGTTGGCCGACACGAATGATGGTGGTATCCAAAGCGGGGCATAATTTTCCGTGGTGGTTGATGTAAAAGCTAAGCAAGATTTAGATCCATCATTGATTGAATTGAAGAAATTGGTTGCCGAAAAAGATATCGAGGTGTTCTCCCAAGGGGGAGATGGTGTACTCCGATACCTAGACCGGCTTTGTGTTCTGGATATGGATGAGGCTCACAACTCTCATTATTCTATTCACCCGGGGTCTACTAAGATGTATCAGGATTTGAAGGAAGTGTATTGATGGCATGGTATGAAGAAGGACATAGCTAAGTTCGTATCCAAATGTCCAAGTTGTCCACAAGTGAAGGTAGAACACCAAAGGCCCGGTGGCTTGGCCCAAGATATTGAGATTCCCACTTGGAAGTGGGAAGATGTGAACATGGACTTTGTGGTTGGTTTGCCGACTCCATTTGGGTTGTCATTGATCGGATGACTAAGTCGGCTCACTTTCTACCGATCAAGACTACCTTTAATGCTGAGGATTACACAAAGTTGTACATCCAAGAATTGGTGAGATTGCATGGTGTGCCTAGGTCTATCATGTCGGACCATGGTACCCAATTCACTTCCCACTTTTGGAGATCGTTTCAAAAGGGGCTTGCACGTTTTCCACAAGTCAAGGTAGAACACCAAAGGCCCGGTGGCTTGGCCCAAGATATTGAGATTCCCACTTGGAAATGGGAAGATGTGAACATGGACTTTGTGGTTGGTTTGCCTCGGACCCGAAGGCAATTTGACTCCATTTGGGTTGTCATTGATCAGATGACTAAGTCGGCTCACTTTCTACCGGTCAAGACTACCTTTAATGCTGAGGATTACACAAAGTTGTACATCCAAGAATTGGTGAGATTGCATGGTGTGCCTAGGTCTATCATGTCACACCATGGTACCCAATTCACTTCCCACTTTTGGAGATCGTTTCAAAAGGGGTTACGCAAAGTTATACATCCAAGAATTGGTGAGATTGCATGGTGTGCCTAGGTCTATCATGTCGGACCATGGTACCCAATTAACTTCCCACTTTTGGAGATCGTTTCAAAAGGGGCTTGGAACTACGATCAAGTTGAGCACCGCTTTTTATCCTCAAACCAATGGGCAAGCTGAGCGGACAATTCAAACCTTAGAGGATATGTTGAGGGCTTATATGTTGGAGTTCAAGGGTAATTGGGATGACCACCTTCCATTCATTGAGTTTGCTTATAATAATAGCTTCCATGCTAGCATTGGTAAAACACCGTTTGAGGCATTGTATGGAAGGAGGTGTAGATCACTGGTGGGGTGGTTTGAGTTGGGGGAAATGACATTGATTGGCCCGAATTTAGTATCGGAGGCTATGAAGAAGGTGAAGTTGATTAGAGAAAGGTTAAAGATGGCCTAAAGCCGCCAAAAGTCCTATTCGAATGTTAGGAGGAGGGATCTTGCATTTCATGTTGGTGAGTGGGTGTATGTGAAGGTTTCTCCTATGAAGGGTGTGATGCGTTTTGGTAAGAAGGGCAAGCTAAGCCCCCAGTATATCGGCCCTTATGAGATTGTTGAGCAGATTGGGGGCGTGACTTATAGGTTGGAGTTGCCTTAGGACTTGAGTTTCATCCACCCGATTTTCCATGTATCTATGTTGAGGAAGTTAGTTGGTGATCCTAGAACTATTGTGCCTTCAGAGGGTTTTGAGGTTGAGCAGAACTTATCGTATGATGAAGTCCCGGTGGAAATTTTGGATAGGCAAGTGAAGCGGCTCCGTAACAAGGATCTAGCTTCAGTGAAGGTGCTTTGGAAGAATCAACACGTGGAAAGTGCCACATGGGAGGCAGAGTTAGATATGATGGAGTGATACCCCCACTTTTTCGAATCTACTCAAGCCTAAGGTATTAGGTTCTTCCTCTTCTAAGTGGTCCTAATTCTTCCATTCCTGAGTCTCATGACACGACATGCACACATGAGCATTGAAAAGATTTTTATGATGTTTTGAATGATTTTAATATGCTTTGACATGAGTTTTAATGACTTTGTAATTTTCAAGGGGTGAGTTTCGTATTGAATTGTATGTTTGGATATTTCATATTCTAGTCAAGCTTTCAAGCCTTGTCGTTGCACATTCAGGAATGAATGTCCCCAAGGGGGAGATGATGTAAGAACACGGATTTTTGAACGACTTTATCAAACCTTACCATGTCGTTCCGTGAGAAAAATTGACCAAATATCGCTTCATGGGAGGCCCACACAGCTTGTGTAAGGCCACACGGACCGTGTGGCCTCCAGTGAAGGATGACTTGGCCAAGATTTTGATTAGGGGGACTTGGCAGGGAGTTTCGGGCTAATGCACACGATCACCTACACGATCCGTGTGATGTGTCATGGCCCGTGTGACCGCTCGTATGACTCTCGTCATGAAATTTTTCTAAGTGCAAAATCACCATCTCGTAGCTTTGCGTGCAAGAATTTTTCCTAAGTATCATTTTACGGCCATTGGCGCGACCCGTGTAGTGTCGCACGGGCTGTGTGGTTGTCCATGTGAAGTGCCTTCGTGTTGAAAATTCTAAGTGTTAAAATCGCAAATATTTGTCAAAGTGTCATCTCACGGACCCTGTTCACGGCCACTGAAGTGCTTCACAGGTCGTGTCAGTGCTAGTGAAGCCATGACGACTCAATTTTTATCCGTATCATTAATGGCTTTTATGTAATTATGATATATTTTAAAAGTGTTTTATGGCTTTTTCACTTACCCTAAGCACCTAAATCAGCTGATATTATTTCATTCTAGTCTATTCTCATTAGAGACACTCTCACACTAAAATCAATTCCTAAAATCCTCTCTAAGTCCTTCTTTCAAGACTCAAGCTAGGAGTCAATTAAGGTTGCAACTTCAAGATAAATTCTTCTCAGATTCACCTTCCTAATCAAGGTATGTGGGATTGATTCTTGGTCTCTTTCAACCAAGAAAACCCAAACTATTTTCAATTGATTTTCATGAAATTAAGCTTACTTTAAATATGAGTTTTCATTATTTGATTTTACTAAATTCAATTGAGGTATGGCTGTACCTTATTTATGTTTTAAGTTATTTTAAGCCCTATTATGATGATTTACATTGAGGTTATGAAGTTATAAAGATGCATGTCCCCTTAAAGCTTGATTTATGCATGGGGTGACTTATATTATGATTTAAATGTGGATTTAATTATGAATTTACTTCAATTTAATATTATAATGTTGATTTTAGCTTGAATCTATATTACCCATGCTATTCTCACATCACTCATGGTATGTGCATTCATGGACAATGGATTTTATGGAAATTATGAAGTGGGTTAAGCCCAATTATGTTTTATGAAATAATTTTGATATGATTTTGATAAGGTATTGGTTATGACAAGAATGTGATCATATGTGTGTCTATGGTTATGGCTCTTTGAGCTTTTAGGGTGCTTGCACCATCTTGTATATTTGAATGAGCTATTCTTGTGCATGAGTATCATGATTTTGAATTATGGTTTGACATTTGAGTCTAAATGTGCATTGAACGGATTTGAACTGAACATTGTATCTCTTGAAAGTATGTATATGTATAAGTATTCTCGTGGGATGCCGACTTAGCACTGATGGATTGAGGGTCCTCTCTCTTTCCTTGAACTATGTGCCTAACATAGGTTATGCGAATTCTATCTTAAATGGGGATGCCCATAAGAAAGGTTGCTTCATACGAAATGGGGATGCCCGTAAGGTGAAGTACGATATGATATGGCATATGTGGAAATTCTATCTGAGATGGGGATGCCCATAAGGAAGGTTGCTTAATACGAAATGGGGATGCCCGTAAGGTGACGTAGGTTTACTTTTGGCAAGTAAACCACCTCTTTATCAGTGAGGGGTATTCATCGGGATTCCAAGTAATAGCTCTCTTGGTCTTACTCATGTCGGTTGAGGTCACATCCCCACTATATATATGAGCATTATTGCACTTCATGCATCATGAATTTCATGGCATATTATATATTACTCTTCCTTGGATATATGATCCTTTTTATTTTATGTGCCCTTGTCATCTAACATTGAAATGCAGTATGCATTGGATGCTCGCATGCTTAGTACATTCAAACGTACTAATACAAACTCTATGCCTATTTGATTTTACCATGTAGGGACCGAGTGTTACGATCATCCACCGCTCGACGGGTAGCTCGGATTCGAAGAGTTGATATTGTGGTGAGTCCTATCTTCCAGGGACAGACCACCTTCCTTCTACCTATGTTATTTTTAGTTTATCTTAAAAATTGAAGGTGAGCCCGGGACATGTCATGGCCCCTTCCCCTTGTACAACTAGAGGCATTGTTGGACATCTCGTAGACTCTTGTAGATTCTAAATGTTATGTGTTGTATTTGAAGCTTATGACTTCAGTTATCTATCAGATTGGTTATGGAATTGTGATATATATGTATGTTTGATGTGGAAATGTGGAAGATCCCAAGCCCCGTATTGCCCCCATAGAGTGAGTCATACTTACCCGCCCGTTAGTTCTTATGTGCTATGTGCTATGTGAACCCATGTAAATCTTTTTCCCTTCGATATCCCCATAGCGTGAATCCTACTTTCCCATCCCTTAGAACTATATGTTTACTATCTGAGTGCGCTTCCAAACCGATGATGTGGATTTGGATACTTTGAGGCTTGTTTGGGGACTCTCGGGTTTCCATTTGTCGTGTCATTCCTAGGACTCTAGGCTTGGGTTGTGACAGTCGAGAATTGGTTTATTTGATTGTCTTTTAGAAATGAGATCTCTAAGCCTTTTTATAGTCCAATTTGGATGATACAAAGGTTCATTTGAAGGAACTTTCGCGAGGAACGCGTTAGTGAGCTCAGAATTCTGATTAGACTTTCGGTTAAGGTAAAAACTCTAATTTATCTACTGTGTTTAGGTATTTTTGGACTGAATTTTGGAAATTCTTTTGGGAGGTTATAACTTATGTGTTCAGAGTTTCTTTTTAGTGATTTTTGAGGCTATCTTGTGTGAAACTTCGAGTAGAATATCATGGTATGATCAGGAAGTGTGTTGGAGGCTTCGTTGGTAGTAATTAGCCGAATTAACTAGTGTCCTTTTTCTTGAAATTTCCTTTTATTATGAAAATATTTTTGATTCGAATTCCTCCATTTTGAGCCTTGAATTGTTCTTTGTTTTGGGGGTACAAGTTTCTAGTTATGTCGGTAACCTTTTTATGGAGTTATTTTCAAGATTCCATCATGGTTCCTACGACCTCGTTTTGAACTAATTTTGGGTTTGACTCCAAAAATTATGTTCTTGATGTCAAGGCATTTAGTTTGTCATGTAGATCGATAATTTGATAGTTTGGTGGCAATTTGAGGTGTTTCAGGTATAAATAACTATCATGGAGTGGATTTGGAGCACACATAATACACTTCGAGGTAGGCAGCGGTCCATGGTTTTGATTAAGCTCATTTTGATATGTCTACTATGCATTTCATGTTAATTCAGATTGTAATTGTCTTATATCTCATTTCTTCCCATTCTATCTCATTCTTGTGATCCCTGGTTGAACCTTAGGCTAGAAAAGTCCCTTTTGACCTTGGTTTAGTATTTGGATTGAGTTATATATTGATTGGCGTATGGTACCCTTTTGAGGAGAATGTGGGTGGCCTTAGAATGAGATTAAGTTTTAGTGCGTGGTTTTAGACCCTTATAGAGGTTATAGTTTGTCTGGACTTTCGATGGTACTTATTAGTGGTGACATGTTTGAGCTAGTAGCTGAGTTGTTGGTAGACTACTGTAGCCTTAGGTTGACTTATTGGTACTTTGTTCTAGGTTGAAAATCATGGTATTAGGGTGAGGCTTATTGTTGGGTAATGTACCCGGTGTAGATTCTAAAAAGCGAGAGGCTTATTGTGGCTATAGACCTGTTCAGCTGGCTCAGTTATGGACTTGATTTGGGTGATGATTATTCAGATAGTGTTCATCTCTTTTCTTGTGTTTCGCCACTTGGAACTCCCTAATTGTATCTTTAGTTGATGGTTCATGATGTTTCCATGGTCTCTCTCTATATATAACTATTATTTTATTGTAATCTGTTGTTGGGCTCGAGACCTTAAATTTGGAGTAACTAAACTCTAGGTTAGTGTTCTCAGCCTTCACCTCTGTAGTGGTACAAGTTCATTTTCATAGATCTTGTGTGACTTGTTTGGATACTGGGGTGGATTGCATTGGTTGTTCATACATACTGTTTTTGTGATACAATTCGGTCATGCGTTGATTTTTCATTGTGCACGAAGAGTGAGAACTATGAAATAGTTTTTTGTACTACAAATATGGTATTATGTTTAGAGTGCTTTATGGGATAAATACTACTAGATCTGTAACTAGTTTTATTGGACTTTGTACCACCTTGACCACATGTTCTTTAGACTTGATACTTTAAGGAATGGAGGACGTACTCCTTTCCACATTGAACTGTAAGGGGCATCCGAGAGGGCCTCAGCTTTTATGTTTTGACTAGCTGGCGCGTCGATGCCCTTTCTGAAATTTGTTACTATTATTCCTGTACTATCACCGATGAAGATGATTATTATGATAAAACCTGGTGCAGGCCCAAGTAGTGTGTACACCTTTCTTGAGTCTTTGTGGAACTCCTTACCGATGACACACTAAATTGGATGGATGGTGCCACATGTCTTACCTTGCGGGCTGGGATGGGAGGTAGGTCATGCAGCAGTTGGTCATACACAGCGGAGAGATATTATGCATTGCATTCACATGCATCATCATCCTCATTATATTGTTTGTTGCTTGGTCCCCCGATAGTATGGGATGCTGGTCAGGGTTCTATTTGCTACTTATACCACCAGTAGTATAGGACGTCAGTTGGTTTTGTTTGCTTAAATTTGTATTGCTTGCGTTATTTTGTTTTGTAGGGACTCGATAACTATGGTAGGTATGCCTGTTCTTTTTGAGTTTTAGTGTGTGCCCATCTAGGTTGGCTCAAACTAGTTCCTAGGTTGATGGATTATCCCAAACTCTATACTTATCTTTCATTGGTTTTGACGATTTGACTTTGGGACCTGTCTTTCAGGCTAGAAAATTCTAGACCTGATCCTCCCAGGTATCCTTCTTGTCTTCTTTTCATCATCTTGTATACTTTAATTGCTTGTTATTTTGGCTGATATCCTATTACTTGCGCTTTACTTGTCTTACTCATAATATTTATACTTGCTTTATCTGTGGAGCTTAGTTGGCCTATGCATGATGAGTACCATTTGTTTGATACTCATGCTATACTTCTACCCCTATAGGTCATGGTGCTAGTCCCCACTATGGACTTCCTTTCGTGCACATCTAGCTAAAGATTTCAGAGATCATGGTGACCTCTTGGCGTCCGGAGTTCCCAATTTCAATCTTACTGCTATTGGACTTATCTTTACTTTATATTCTGAGATAGTCCATACTGCTGTTGTATTTGATATGTTATTTTCTTCAATGTCTATATTTATTACCTTTATTATGGCAGCTTATACTTATTAGGATTGTCCTCCATTGGGTAGCCTGTTACCTACAACATTAGGCCACTGGATATGCTTACCTACCGATGGGTTCGGGTAGGTGCCATCACAACCTGAAAAATTGGATCGTGATAGTTTGGTATCAGAGCTCTAGGTTGACCAACATCATTAGTATGAGAGCATTGCCTAGTAGAGTCTTGTGGATTGGTGCAGAGACATCCGTATCCTATCTTCGGGAGGCTATAGGGGTAGTAATAAAGAATTCAGGTTTTTGATCCCTTGCATGTGCTTTTACCTGGAATAATCCTAAAGATGCTCTCTTGGATCCCACTATCCCTTAGATAGATAGCACGAGTTCGTCGGTAGACACGTTTGAGGCACCAACATATTCGATTAGAGCTGGTGTGGGTAGTTCTCAAGCTGGAGATGGATCAACAATTCCTCAACAGGGTTTATCATCTATTTTAGACTATTTGCTTAGATTTCTTGAGTGGGATGGACGTACCCCCACCTTTTTCCCTATATAGTAGAATTTAAAATAGGGGTTTGTTAAGGGGTTGACTTTACAACTTTGCTTGGCATCGGAGCATTTGGTAGCAACAATACCTACTTTTTCTCAAGTTATGTGAGGGTTGTAGAGTAGGCATGTTTTAATACCTGCAGTGACGGTCATCAGACTGGTGATAGATCTCCTCCACATTGATTCACCGGCTTTATAGTAGCAGTGCCAGGAGGTTTTGAGACAAGACATACTACTCACTATAGACATAGCTCAGGCTTGGGTTCCCAGGATTTATCATGGACACTCAAGTCATGGGATAATATCGGTTTAGGCTAGGTCTTCTCCACAATCTCAATGATAAGTCTGATAGGTTTAGGGTCGGGAGGCCTTAGTTCAGTCAAATAGGGGTGGGTCGTTAGGTGTTAGAGACGATTCTCAGGTTGTTAGGAGAAAGGACTTCTATGATAGGTCCCACCAACATCTAAGTAGGGTGACCTCGGACAGGATAGTGCTAGCTTGAGCCAAGTTTTGAGGGGTTCTAATGTACTTCCTACCTAATGTGATCAGATTATTACGAAGCATTCGACATCAAGTTGTTTTATTTGTGGGTTGTATGATAATTGGCACTAAAGTGCCCAGGTAGGGTTCGATTCTTCAGGTAGGAGTTATTGGGCCTTGTCGCTTATGCAGGGAGATGGGCCACCATGCTAGAGAGTCTCCCTAGTGTAGGGCAGTTGGGCAGTTCGCTCAGCCAAACCAATGTTAGGGGTTCATATGGCATCCTTCCGGAGATGGTGTTGAAGTATGGCTGGAGGTAGTTTGGGTATTCAGGCTGAGGTCGGTTATGATTCTTTTAATGCTTTTGCAGGCCAGGCAGAGGGCGAGGTTCCAGGTATTGAATATGATTGTGTAAATGCTTTTCTACATCCTTCTTTGCTTGTATTATGTGGTGTTAGGGTCTCCGTACCCATCGGTGCTTACTTGACTTGACTTGACTTTTTACATTCATTGTATGTTGTTGTTTTAGTTTATTTGGGCTTGTGTGTATCTTGGTGTTATAAGTTAATTTATCTTTTTAGTAGTGGATTGTCTTGATATTGGATTTACATTTGTTATAGTGGTGAAATATTACTACCCTATTTAATTTTTCATTTCAGCTTTCCAGTTATGTTTAATAGAGAAGATTATTCTTCTTATGGTTATTAGCTGGTGTGAGGTTGCTGCTGAGAGTAAAATGTGTGATAGGTGTGACCCTTAGGGTGTGTAGGTGGTTGGGGACCCCTTTGATTGAGTAGTTGGACCTAGTAGGCTCAGACCTTGCTTTAGTTTCATGTTATTCTCTAAGATTTTTAGGTTTAGAACTGGCGGCTATAAGTGACATCGTGTTAGATTTTGATAGCCTCGGTAGATCACTTCCTTCCTTGCCATAGTCCTTTCCTCAGTTGTGATATTATGTGTCTCATCTATTTGGGTTCCCGAGTTCTTCGTTTCAAATGTTTAGCGAATTGGGTATGGCCAGCTGGAAGTTATGAGTACGATTCCTCTGGTGTTTCTCATTAATGTTGTGGTTGGTTCTCTATATTGGTGGTGGTAGTGTCCCTTGATTGCCTCAATCTCTAGAGTCTTGGGAGTGGTCGGAGGATGGAGTTGCTTAGAAGGTCATCTACAAGACGGGGTCAACAAAAATCGTGGAGCATATGAACTTGTGGTTGCACTTGGGAAGTTGTGGCGTGCTTGACAATTGTGGTGCTAGTTGAATAAAATGGGTGTTATTAGGCCATTATTAGTGAGTTGACTATATATGATCGATTGCCGACCTGTTTAGTAGATCTTGGATTGGAGCAGTTTGTTTTGATTTTCACCGGGGTGCTTAAACTATGAGGGCAGATTGGTTAGTTCAGGAAGTATTGTGTCAGCCAGAGTAAGTGATTTTCTGGGAAGAAAGCATGGTTTTGGGTTTTTGCTCTAGTCAGGTTTCTTGTCCTGATTGTTGTTGTTCCCTAATCTTCAGACGTTGTGTATGATTCTTTCGAAGCTGGTGTTGTGGAGTTTGTTAGATGAATTCAGACTACGTTTGAATTGTTCATAATAGATAAGGATCGACAAGATGCTTCTAATAGATAGAGATGATGAATTTTAGAGTTAAGATTGGTACTTCATATGGTAAGGCTGCTTAGGTTCCTTCTAAGGTTTTGCATTCCTAAATTCAGTGGTTCCAGTATGGTTTTGGTTTTCTTGGGTGGTTCTAGTGATTTTAGATATTTTGGTACAATTGAGTGAAATGTGGTGATAGAGAGGGTTTTGGAAGAGTTTTTGCTGTTGTTAAAGTAAGTTTGGGATCCAATATAACCCCTTACGTTGTCATGGGGAGACCACTTGCCGGATGGAACCCTGTCAACTTATGCATGCATATCTTAACTTTGTCTTTGCTATTGTGGATCCACTAGCCTTGATCTACAAGGGCTCCTATAGTGTCACATAGTTAATAAGACAAGAGGTTGCTTCTAAGATTCCATTATCGAACCCCACCTCAATTCCCCATTCGGTACTGAGTCAAGTCCCACGGTATATTTATAACATACTCATATATATAGATATTTGTAAACTTCGAAGCATAAATTTAATATCATAGTAATAGATAATTAACTTAGGATTCCACTCAAGTGAGAATTGCTCTTTCACATTGAGGGTCCATCTTAAACATCATTAAAGGGCTTCATAAAATGCTTATAACTTCCATATCATTCATACACTTTCATAACATATTTGAAGGCCCTTATCATTCATAACATAATTCTTATAAGGACTTAGTTTAAAACTTAGTGAGCTTATGCAAGTGAACTGACAAATCATGCAATAATATGAAACAATACGACAAAATTTCCATTTTAAAACATTCTTATTATCTCACTTTATGCATTCAAAACCTTAGATAGAGCCATCATTAAATTCAACTTGAAGACTATGGAAATTCGTAGCATATCTTTATATTGCATCAGTATAGCCAATATAATTAAAAATATATCATTATTTAAGCAAACTCATGAAAACCTAGAAATTTCATAACTTAAAGAAAAGGTAAAAAGGGAAGATTGTTGGACTTTGTGGTTAAAATAAATCGACAAATCAAACCCACATACCTGATTGAGAAGCCTAAAGAAACGTGAAGTTGGAAGAGAATTTATGAAGCACTAGCTTTCTTCTTCTTCCTTGGAGGGAACTTTTGCCTTAGGAAATTGAGAGAATTTGGAGTGGGAGAGAATGAGAGTGTTTAGGGTGAATTAGGCTGATATAAGAGGGAAAGATCTCAAAATAATGTAGTATTAGGCTTAGGGTATAAGGAAAGGTCCAAAATTCCCTTCATTAAAACTATTAGACCCTAACCATGACCCCTATCTACAGGTTGTAGAATGGACCACGGTCATAAATATGGAGTTTTATCATGGTTACATTATTGGACTTCTAAAATTGCCTCTGGTCCACCATCTATGATCCCACTTATGACTTGTAGAATGAACTACGGGTCACAAAACCCTTTCATGGTTCTTGTCAACACTTAGTAAAATTTTCAATCTCTGGACCCCATCTACGAGATCATTTTACGACTCGTAAACAAAACTACGACTCGTCCTGTTTGTTTGTAATCTAAAGTTCAAATATCAACTTTTGATCAACCGTGGCCCCATTCTATGAACCCCTCTTTATGGTCTGTAGTTCCTTTTATAGACCATAAATACCACCCGTAGGTGGTCCATATACTTAATAAATTTTCCACATTGGCTGATTCCTTCCACCAGCTTTATCTACGACCCATGGTATGAACCACGAGCCATAAATGAGGATCGTGCTTTGATCTGCGAATTTCCAATTTTACTTTTTTGGCAGTTTCCCACTTTCTAACTTGCAAAGCGTTGCAATGTCTCTCCCTTGGAAACATTCGTCCTCGAATGTGCTAAATGAAAGCTCTAAGGAATTAAAGAAGCAACTATCAACCTAACATGCATGCAAAAATACAATTTAAACTTCTTTTTTCATAAAATTTTCAAACTCATGCTTTAAGTATCATTCAAAACAGTCCCATAAACTTGTAAGTATACATGAACATGAAAACTAAACCGCAAGGAATTTTAGGCTAAAAGAACTTAATACCTTTAGCTTGAGTAGAGCAAGAAAGATAAGGGTATTACTTCATCATGTCTGCTTTCGCTTCCCACGTTATATTTTCAACTTGTTGGTTCCTCTAAAGAACCTTGATGGATGTAACTTCTTTGTTTCTCAACCGCTTTACTTGTCAGTCTAGAATCTCAACTGGTACTTCTTCGTAATTCAAATTCTGTTCAATACTCATACCTCCTACAAAACAATGAAGTTTGTATCACCCATGAATTTCCTCAACATTAACACTGTCACGATCTTAGTCTAGGGCCTAGGCGCGAGACGGTGAATGGGGGATCCAAAGGGACCTCAAACAAGCCTCTTGAGCATGCATGTCACATCTTTAGTTGAGGAAGCATAATTAATCGACAAGCAAATAATTCAAAAGGAAGTGGGACTTTGTATTCAAGCTATGGGGATGTTATAGGGAAAATGATTAGCATGAGCACATGCAAATAAACACTAGGATGGGTGTAGTATGACTCACCCTATGGGGGCAATAGGGACTTTGGACTTCCACATTATATCAACGACATGCATTAACACATAAAAGGGGATAAGGGCTAAGGGAAATCTTCACTAATTACATAAGAATAATAAGAGTCAAGCTCATGACATACATATCTATATCCAACAACACCTCTAACATAAGTGGAATGGGGGCCAAGACATCTCCCGGGCTCACCCTCAAACACAAATGTCCAAAAGTAAACAAGTTTTAATAAAGCATGAAAGGAAGGTGGATGTTGTCCCCAAAATGGATGAATCACCAATAGAAATCTTCAACAAGCTGACCAGCCACCAGGAGGATGAGTAGGAGCTCCACTCTCTACATGGTTAGATCATGTAGGCAAAGAGTATGCATTAGTACTTGAAATGTACTAAGTATGCACGGTGCAATGCAACAAGAGAACATAAGCCATAATTAAGCAATATGTTTAATTATAATCAATGGACATAAGGTCAATATAACATGTATGACCAATGCTTAAGTCAAAACATGCATGGAGAAATCAAACTTGCATAATATACCATACATATGTGATAGGAGAGCTTCACCGACATATAAGAGCAAGTGAGCTACTACTTGAAATCCTGATGTTGCCTCCATACCAGAAAAGGAGGTTTACTTGCCAGGAAAACCATGTCCCACATTATGGGTAAACAAACCTATATGAATCCACTATTACAAAAGCCCATTTAGGAAAAATAATACAAACTTATGGTAGCATATAGTTATGGGATCGGAACTAAGAATTTATATAAGGACCCTTGGGATAGTCCCCCACTCCACATCCCATTCGGTGCTAAGCCTAGTCCAACAAAATACATAACATAAGCATTAGTATAATCATAACTTGAATAACTTTTTAAAAAATATCATCATAATAAGAGTAGCTCATTCCAAATACCTAACCCCTTCAAGTGGGCATTTTCCCGCCACATGAGGGTAAGCAATTCACAATAGAGCTCAAATCATACTTATCAAATCATAGGATCTTTCATGAGTTCATAATATACATGGTAGCCCCTAAAATCATCATAACATACTTGTCTTCCATTTTACGATAAATCTTTCATCAACATAAAAAACCTCAATATGTAATCTTGACAAAATATGGTGGGAGTATGCAATTGAACTTAATATCATGCAAATCAAGAGTATGAGACATGACTAGAGTAAAACATAGTCATTTGGAAATCATTCAATGCAACCCACCAACATTGTAATAAAATCCTCAATTTGGGTATCATGCAATCCATTCGAAAATCCATAACCTTTCATAGTTTTTCAAGATATCATAGCATGCATAGTATAAGCACCACAAGACATTCATAAATGAAATCCCAATAGGTATTCATGCATAATAAAACCAATACTTGATCAAATTCAACTTAAATCATGCTTCTAATGAATAATAGAAATTACCCCTACAGAAATAATATTTGAAGCTAAGAAATTCAATTAAAAAAAGAAAAGGTTATTGAGATCCACGGGTGGAAGGATCCATGGATGAAGATCCCACGTACCTTAAACCAAAATAGAGAAGAAACTTGAAGAGAATCTTGGATTTGATAAAAAGCTTGGAAGAAATTGAAGCTTGTTCTTCAATGAAGGATTTGGATCTTCTTCCTTGAGAGAAAAATTTAGAATGATAAAGGAGAAGATTATTTAGGCATGAAAATAGGCTTACAAAAGTGTATTTAGGTTACATGGGTTGAAAATTCCATTTGGGAATGTAAAAATATCATCAAGAGTAAAAAGAATGATGTTTCAAAGTGTCCCGGTGGCGAAATCGCTGGTCCAGAGATCCCATCGCTGAACCATTTAGAGGTGCACCAAATGGGACATTCAGACCACCTTTCTGAAAGGTTTCAAAATTTTACAGAGTGATTTAGCAGTCAATTTGGCGGTATGCGAAAGGCATTCCACTGATCGTCGCCCTTTTTGACAGCCCAAACAAGCTTTAATGAAATGAGCATAATGTTTTGCTCTAAACTCGAAATAAGGCAAAATCAGATGTGTTGGGAAGCTAATTCAAAGACCTACAATATGGTATATAGAGGTCATTTGATTCATTATGTGATAAAAAATATGACCATTTGAAATTTACCCTTGTATGAAATCTTACCGAAACGCAGTTGATTGGAATCCTTTGGTCTTGGCTCAATATAAGAGAAACCTTATGACCCCAAATCATAGGTAGTCAACTTTGGATACCTAGAAACTGATCCCACCACACTAGAAGTCATCAAGTTGAGCCTATGAGGAATGACTCAGGTTTTAGCTTAAGATTTAGGGCATTATAGACATATGAAACATAAGATGAATCATATTCATCTCCAATGGCAACTCTATTTCATAAGCCATCTTGCCAACCCTCCTAACAATTTTATAAGACCCTACATATCTAGGGCTCAATTTCTCTTTATTATAAGCCATCTTGCCAACCCTCCTAACAATTTTATAAGACCCTACATACCTAGGGCTCAATTTCTCTTTATTTCCAAACTGGACCACACCCTTCATAGGTGATACCTTCAAATAGACCTAATCATTGATATTGAACTCAAGGTCCCTTCTCCGAACATCGAAGTATGACTTTTGGTGACTTTGAGCCATCTTCAACTTTTTCCTTATGAGTTCCACTTTCTATGGCATCCATAACCAAATCAGGTCCAATTAAGGCCATTTCACCAACTTTAAACCACCCCACTAGAGATCTACATCGCCTCTGGTGCCAATTTTGAAACGACCCAACCTAGGGCCTAGTCGTCACACGATGAATGAGATACCCGAATGCACCTCACCTAAGCAATCTTTAATATCTTAAGCATTCATAGGCATAAATTGAAGCATTTGCGGAATAAAATGGGGAAAAGGTCCCTGGTACCAAATTATGACAATGAAGCAGCATTAAAAAGATGACATCAACATTTGTCGATAAAGCATACCAAGTCAAACACAGTTGGACATAATCAGTAATGGTCGATTTCCATCAAATTAAAAACACTCCATACAAAGACAACATAGAATTTAAAAGCCTCAAAGGACCAACATATACATCAATGTCTCAAAAGAAAATACAAGATAGAATAGAAAAATAATATAGTCTCGAACTAAGGGCTCACCGCAAAGGTACTAGTCTCGAACATATGAAAACTAGCCATGAGCCAGTGGAGGAGTACCTATCCTTACATGGTTAAATCATGTATGAAAAATATGCATTAGTACGTTAGAATGTACTAAGTCTGTGAGATTCAATGCAAGTATGAAATTGTAATGTTATCTTTCATATGTAAAACATATAAATATACATAAAGTAGTAAGGTACATAAATATGAGCTTAAGCATACACAAGAAATATTATTAGAGTCAATGCATGAGAGATCATTGGTAATGAAATCATATCATAGAATCATAAATTTGTGGGAGTACACCTTCACCAACATTTAAGACCATATGAGCTACTACATGAAAACTAACATAACCCCCTACGTTGGCACGGGGAGACCACTTGTCAGGTAGAACTCTATCACTTTGCATGTATCTTTATAACAAAAATGGCCTATGTGGATCCACTAGCCTAGCCTACAAGGGCTCCTATGGTAGCACATCGTTATGGGAAAATGAGATTCATCTCTAACAGGTCATGCCTCAACTAATGGAATGAACCCAAATCTCAAGTCCTCTCGGTGCTAAGTCATCCCATGGAGTCTTTAAAAATATATACTTAGTCAATTCATGACACTTAGAATCATAAGTAGCAAATCATAAGAGTAGCTCAAACTTAGGATCACTAAGTGAGTATTGTCCTTTTATCCTGGGAACCTTCTTAAACATCTTTTAGGAAAATTTTCAACATGCTTATATTTTTGACAAATCATGACCTTAAAACTCATCTTTAATGCCTTAATCATCATCATAAATCATGAAAAGCTTTACTTGAAACTCTGTGGGCTAAGCTTTTCAGTTGGAACAATCATAAATCACATAATCATGCATAAATCACGAAAATATACTTATTTGAAACATGTAAAATAGTATACACTTCATCATTACAAAATTCATCATTAGGGTCATCATCAATAACTTAAATACATGCAAATACTTAGTAAGAACATCATTGGATATCATTGAAACCATTTAATATCATAAAGTATCATAAAATCATCATTTACATGCATATTTACTTGAAGGAACTTTAAGGAAAGGTAAATACATTATAGAGGACCTTGTGGGTGAAAGGAGAACCACAAATCAAACTCACATAACTCACTTAGTCTCCAAGAAGGAAAGCTTGATCCTTTAGGAAGAATTTGAAATCTTAGCCCCGCCTTGACCTCTAGAGAGAGTATTTGCCTTCGGTTTTGAGAGTAAGAGAATAGGAGAATGAGTAAGGGTTCTAGGGATTTAAGGTCTGGTTTAGGCCCCTATGAATCCCAAAAATGACGTAGTATAGAAATAGGATTTGTGGAAATGACAAAACTACCCATTATTAAATCTGCTCGAATGAAATCACAAAAGCCCGATTACAGGTCGTGGTTTGGAGCGCGAACCATATTCCTCTCCGCCCTGTTCCCTTTTTTTTTAAATCTTTAGAAACTATTTTGCTGACCCAAAATTACAAAAGCCTTTCTACGAATCATTCTCCCCCTCTACTTTATTTGAGGAAAATCCAAATGTCACATGGGCCGAGGGTGCCTCACATTTAGGAACAAGAAGGAGTGTGAAAGCAGTTGGCCGAAGACTTTCCAACTCCAATCTTATGTGCTCCCTATCAGGGGTGTGCCTTCTTCTGAGGAAAGAATGTTTATGAATGGCTAACTAGAAGGATTGATAGGTAGCCCCTTTTCCCTTATTAAATAAGAGTAGGATGCAAGGGAAGTCCAGTCTTATTACTTGCCGAGGATGGGCCAAGTGCTCTCCAGTCAGACTAAGTCGAAGACGATGGGCCCATGGGATTCCTACTTGATATCTTCCATAGAGTGAGTAATGAAAGCCAGGCGTTTAAGGGGCAGGTATGCCTCTTTGATAATGGTTGAGTTTTATTTGGTCTGATGCTTTTGGAGTTCGTTCATATCGAATTGTCGAAAAGCTCATCAACATGTCTGAGAGATGATGAAGGCGATGCCATAAGTGAACAATATGCATATCATTTGAAAATGAGTAGTTCGGATAGAATTGAACTTTTGATCGATCCGAGTACTTTTGATCCTATGGATGAAGACAAGTAACCCAAAATGCATGCAAAAATACAAATTAAACATCATTCTATGAAATTTTCAAGATCCACATTCAAAACATGTCTTAAAACTATCCATGAACATAAGAATGAGTCTACGCATCATGCAAAACTAAAATAAATGGAATTTAAGGTTTTAGGAAGGATTTTTTAATACCTTAGGATTGATTAGAGTGGAATATATATAGGTAATGCTTTATCATATCCTCTTCCACTTCCCATGTAGCACCCTCAACTTGTTGATTCCTCCAAAGTACTTTGACAGATGCAACTTCCTTGTTCCTTTGATTTTTACTTGCCGATTTAGGATCTCAACCAGTATCTCTTCGTAACTCAAATCCTCTTCAATGTTCACATCATGCAAAGTAGCTATGGAGTTTGGATCACCTATGAATTTTCTCAACATCGACACATGAAAAACAAAATGGATTAAATGCATCTTATTAGGTAGATCCAACTCATATGTCACCTTTCCCACTCTTCTCACCACTTTATACGATCCTAAATACCTAGGGCTCAATTTCCCTTTTTTCTCAAACCAGATCATACCTTTCATAGGTGACACCTTCAAATAGACTCAATCACCAACTTGAAATTCAAGGTCTCTTCTTCTTAAATCAGAGTAGGACTTTCGCCGGATTTGGCCATTTGCAATTTTTTCCATATGCTTTTAATTTTCTCCATAGCATTGCTGACTAGGTTTGGTCCTAGAAATGCCACCTCATTGACTTCAAACCACCCAATGGGTATTCTATACCGTCTCCCATACAAAGCCTCAAATAGTGCTATCCCAATGCTTGCATGATAGCTATTGTTGTGGGCAAAGTCGATAAATGGAAAATGATCATCCCAACTTCCTTTAAATTCCAACACACAATTTCTCAACATATCTTCCAAAGTGCGAATAGTCCTCTCAGCTTGTCCGTCAGTTTGGGGATAAAAAGCGATACTCAACTTCACCTTAAGACCAATTCTCTTTTGGAAAGATCTCCAAAAGTGAGAGGTAAATTGGAGACCACAATCCTATATGATGGACAATGAAATCCCATGCAGCCTCACTAATTCCCGAATATACAAATACGCATAATCTTCAGCATTTAATATAGTTTTGACTGGTAAGAAGTGAGTCGATCGACTTTGTCATACGATAAACTATCACCCATATGGAGTCAAAATGCTTCTTAGTCTTTGGAAACCCCACTATAAAGTCCATATTGATTTCTTCCCACTTCCAAGTAGTAATATCAATGCCTTGGGATAGGGAACCCGACCTTTGATGCTCCACTTTGACTTGGTAGGCAATTGGCATACTCAGACACAAATTTGGCAATGTCCTTCTTCATTCTATTCCATTAATAGATCTCCCTCAAGTCTCTATACATCTTTGATCATAGAGAATAGTCCTCTATTCTCCCAACTTCCTTTAAATTCCAACACACAATCTCTCAACATATCTTCCAAAGTGCGAATAGTCCTCTCAGCTTGTCCGTCAGTTTGGGGATAAAAAGCGATACTCAACTTCACCTTAAAACCAATTCTCTTTTGGAAAGATCTCCAAAAGTTAGAGGTAAATTGGAGACCACAATCCTATATGATGGACAATGAAATCCCGTGCAGCCTCACTAATTCCCGAATATACAAATAAGCATAATCTTCAGCATTTAATATAGTTTTGACAGGTAAGAAGTGAGTCGATCGACTTTGTCATACGATAAACTATCACCCATATGGAGTCAAAATGCTTCTTAGTCTTTGGAAACCCCACTATAAAGTCCATATTGATTTCTTCCCACTTCCAAGTAGTAATATCAATGCCTTGGGATAGGGAACCCGACCTTTGATGCTCCACTTTGACTTGGTAGGCAATTGGCATACTCAGACACAAATTTGGCAATGTCCTTCTTCATTCTATTCCATTAATAGATCTCCCTCAAGTCTCTATACATCTTTGTAGTGCTGGAATGAATGGAATATGAAGAGTTATGAACTTCTTTCAATACCATCTTTGTCAACTCACTATCATTAGGTACACACAACCTCCCTTGATATCGAAGTACCCCATCTCCCCTTTGTGATAAGACTTTTATATTTCTTTCTTTTGCTAAGGCCTTCAACTCAACTAAGGCGGGATCAAGGTCTTTCTTGGACTTAGCCTCATCAATCAAAAAAGATTTGGACCCATGAAGCACCACTGCACAACCATTTCTGGACTCATTTAACTTTACCCCTAACCTAGCCAATCTATGGACATCTTTGGACAACTCCCTCTTTCCATCATCTTCAATATGAGATACACTACCCATGGAAACTCTACCAAGGGCGTCCGCTACTGCATTGGACTTTCCCAAGTGATACTTCACACTCATATCTTAGTCCTTGAGTTGCTTTAACCACCTTCATTGGCTCAAGTTGAGATCTTTTTGGGTGAACACATGTTAGAGGCTCTTGTGGCTAGTGAAGACATCAATGTGAACCCCATACAAGTAATGGCACTAAATCTTCAAGGCAAACACCACCGTTGCAAGCTCAAGATCATGAGTTGGGTAATTCTTCTCGTGTACTTTCAATTGTCTTGAAGCATATACAATTACCTTACCATATTGCATTAGCACACATCCCAACCTAATCCTTAATACATCACAATACATAGAGAACCCATCATTTCCTTCTGGCAATGTCAATATTGGAGCTTAAGTTAGTCGATCTTTCAAAATTTGGAAGCTTTTGTCACACTCATCCGTCTATAGAAATTTTGCTTTCTTCTGAGTCAGCTTGGTGAGTTGGGAAGAAATGGAAGAGAATCTTGCACAAACCTTCTATAATATCCAACTAGGACTAAGAGACTCCTTATGTCTGTAGGAGTCAATAGACTTGGCCATTTCTCACTACTTCGATCTTCTTAGGATCAACTTTGATACCCTTACTTGATACCACATGCCCAAGGAAGCCAACCTCACTTAGCCAAAACTCACACTTGTTAAACTTTACATAAAGCCTTTCTCCCTTAGGGTTTGCAGTATCACCCTCAAGTGTTCCATGTGCTCTTCCTCACTTCTAGAGTAGATTAGAATGTCAGCAATGAACACCACTATGAATATATTGAGGTATGGCTTGAACACCACATTCATAAGGTCCATAAATACAACCGGGGAATTAGTGAGACTAAATGACATCACTATAAACTCGAAGTGACCATACCTAGTCGAAAATATAGTCTTAGGAATGTCACTTTCTCTCACCCTCAATTGGTGATA
Source organism: Solanum rostratum (assembly GCA_029948455.1). Taxonomy (NCBI): domain Eukaryota; kingdom Viridiplantae; phylum Streptophyta; class Magnoliopsida; order Solanales; family Solanaceae; genus Solanum; species Solanum rostratum. The sequence goes on from CM057049.1 coordinate 56,165,747, forward strand.
CTTGGACCTCATGTCAACCTTGGAAAAGTGAGTGGCCCTTTGCAATTGATCAAACAAGTTATCTATCCTCGAAAGTAGACACCTGTTTCTGATAGCAACCTTGTTGAGTTGCCGGTAATCTTATACACTAGGAATTCTCTCTTGTGGAGACTTCCACACTTGGGGCAACTTAGGATTTGGGGCTTAGGAGCTACCCCGTTATCCTTAGGATTCCAGCGAAGAGGAGTGTTGGTAGATCCTTGTCCACCTTGCTTTTGGCCACCTTGGAACTTTGGGTCTCCACTTCTTTGGTGAGAATAGCTCCCACCAGCTACTCGAGCCCTTTTAGACACCCTTGTCCTCTCTCTTAGCTTCCCTTCTCTTTAATTTCTCCATATAAGTCATCAATAGGGAGATATCCATCTCTTTTACTAGTATGTCCATCTTACACTCTTTGGACACCAAGTTGGATACACCGTAGATAAAATTGCTCATACGGGCCCTAGGATCTACAACTATGAAGGGAGCATACTTAGAAAGCTTAGTGAATTTGAGGGCATACTCCTCACGCTCATGGACCCTTGCATGAGGTTGATGAACTTTTGGACCTTGGCCTCCTTAGCTCAATAGGAAAGAACCTATCCAAGAAGGCACACTTGAACTTTTCCCATCCGAAGAGACCCACTTCTTGAGCCCTCTCATCTACCCATTGCTCGTACCATATTTTTGCTAACCCATTGAGTTGGTAGGTCACCTACTCGACTTTCTCCTTCAAAGGGATAACCATGACTACTACTCTTCGGTAGGCTTACTGTAATGACCCCCAGTTTAGGAGCCTTGAGTGTAGCAAAGTTGGCCTTAAAAATGACATGAAGTCTAGTTTACGAGGGAAACTTATGGCCCATAGGAGAACTTATGTCCCATAGGGTTGATCCTTAAACATGAGACTTCAGGAAAGGGAATAGTTTCCAAGTGTGGGGTAAACCATGGACTAAGTGATGGCCCATAAAAAACTTTATGACCCGTAGGAAGGGTCATGAGTGAGAATATCAGACATAAAGGAAATTTAGGGTTTGCTGGGAGGTGATCTACCTGTTACGAGATGGCCCATGAAACAGGATACAATCGATAAGGAGTCTCATGGAATAAGACCTAGAAAAGTAAGAAAATGGTTAAGTGTGGAAGGGCTCTATGAGTCCAACCATGAACTGTACGTATTTAAATGGCTCATAATAGGTTTTCATGGTTTTAAGTCCAATAAAGTCAATTTTCAGGAATTTTAGATATGTTACTAGACGAAAGGGACCTACGGCCTGTAAGCGGGGTTTCGTAGGTCGAGTCCGACAGTTTTATTGAGGGATAGTTTTGTCATTTCTATCCTTTCTATTCATAAACTATGTCATTTTGGGGATGGGAAAGGGACCCTGTATCATCCTTTAAGCCCTAATTCCCTCATTCAATCCCTCATCTTCACTCTCAAAATTTCTAAGGCAAAAAGGCTCTAAAAAACAAGCTAGGGCAATGGCTGGGGTTCGAAGGTTTCTTTTTAAAATCTTAAAGTTCATTTTTCCCAAGTTTCCCCTAAGTATGTGGGTTCATTTACTGGTATACTTTCACGCATAAAGTTTCTTATTAAGTATTTTACCTTTTCTTTATGTTCCTTAAGTTAATGTGCATGCTTATGATGAGTTCTAGATATTTATGTTATTAAATGCTATTTATGATATCCTACCACTATTTTACTAAGTATGTATGCATGTTTGAACTATTGATGATGACTCCATGATGAGTTTTGATGGTGATAAATATTGGGCGTTATGACGTTCCTTAAAAGAGAAATTTCCTTATGATTATGAAATTTATTATTGTTCCATTTACAAAGCCTAGCCCACCTAATTTTCAAGTAAAGCTTTATGATAAATGATGATTAATAGGGCGTGAAAGTTAAGTTTTAAGTAATGAATTGTCAAAGATATAAACATGTTCACATTTGCCCTAAAAGATGTTTTAGAAGGTCCCCAAGATGAAAGGACAATTCTCATTGGTGGTTCCTAATGTTCGAGCTATTCCTATGATTGAGCTATTCCTATGATTGCTACTTATGATTTGAAGTTGTATTTTAAAGAATTCTTTGGGATGATTTAGCACCAAGTGAACTTGACTTGGGTTTCATCCCATTAGTTGAGGCATGACCTATTAAAGTTGAATCTCAATGTCCCTAACTATGTACCACCATAGGAGCCCTTGTAGGCAAGGCTAGTAGATCCACGTAGGCCATTTATGTTAATATGATGCATGCAAAGTTGACAGAGTTCCACCCGGCAAGTGGTCTCCCCGTGCAAATGTAGGGGAGTTATATTGGATTCCTTGTAGTAGCTTATATGGTCTTAAATGTCGGTTTAGGTCTACTCCAAAAGGTTATGATTCTATGATATGCTTTCATTACATGTTACTTCTTATGCATATACTCTTATTCATATTGAGCCATATTCCTTGTACATGCTTAAGCCCACTTTATGTTTCTTTCACTTACATGTACTTATATGTTATGTTTATGAATGATGTCATTGCAATTTCATACATGCATTGCATCTTACATACTTAGTACATTCCAACGTACTAATGCATATTTTGCCTGCATGATTTAACCATGTAGGGACAGGTACTCATCCACCTGCTCGTGGCTAGTACTCAATATTCAAGACTAGATTTATTATTTATGGTGAGACCTTAGTTCAGGATTCTTTCACTTTTTATTCTATCTTGTATCTTTGTTTTATTTTGAGATGTTGTATTTGTAGCCTTCTTGAGGCATTTACACACGTAATTCTTTAAAATACAACTTCGAATCATAAGTAGCAAATCATAAGAGTAGCTCAAACTTAGGAACCACCAAGTGATAATTGTCCTTTCATCTTGGGGACCTTCTTAAACATCATTTTTGGCAATTGTCAACATGCTGATATCTTTGAAAAATCATGACTTTAAAACTCATATTTAATGCCCTAATCATTATCATAAATCACGCAAAGCCTTAGTTGAAACTAGGTGGCTAAGCTTTTAATTTCGAACAATCATAAATCACATAGTCATGCATAAATTATGAAAATATACTCATTTAAAACATGTAAAATAACACACACTTCATCATTAACAAAACTCACATTGGTGTCATCATCAATAACTTAAATACATGCAAATACTTACTAAGAACATCATAAGATATCATTGAAACCATTTAATATATTTAAGTATCATAAAGTCATCAATAACATGCATAGTTACTTGAAGGAACTTAAAGAAAAGGTAAAATACATTATGAAGGACTTTGTGGGTGAAAGGAGACCCACAAATCAAACTCACATAACTCACTTAGTCTCCAAGAAGGAAAGCTTGAATCATTTAGGAAGAACTTTAAACCCTAGCCTTGCCTTGACCCCTTTGAAGAGAGAGTATTTGCCTTAGGTTTTGAGAATGAGAGAATGGGAGAATGACTAAGGGTTCTAGGGATTTAAGGTCTGGTTCAGGCCCCTTTGAATCCCAAAAATGACGTAGTATAAGAATAAGATTTGCAGAAATGATAAAACTGCCCTTCATAAAAACTGTCGAAATGAAACCACCAAAGCTCGATTATGGGTCATGGTTTGAACCACAGACCATAGTCTTATCTGCCCTATTTCTTTTTTCAAAACTTCAGAAACTATTTTGCTGATCCAAAACTACGTAACCCTTTTTATAGATCGTCCTTTAACCTATGACCCATGGTTGGACTCGTAGAGTCCTTTCACACTTAGCAAATTTTCTCATTTTTCTGAGCCCTATCTATGAAGGGCATCTACGGGCTGCCATTAGTAGTAGGTCACTTTTCAACAAACTGCAAATTTCCTTCATGTATGATACTCTCATCCATGACCCTTTCTACGAACCATCATTGGGTACGTGGGTTACCCCACACTTGAAAACTTTTTCCCTTTCCTGAAGTTCATGTTTAAGGACTAATCTACAGGACATAACTCCACCTATGAGCTATACATGGGCCTCGTAGACTAACCCTAGGTCATTTTCTGGCCCACTTTCTCTACACTCCTAGGCTCCTAAACTAGGCGTCGTTACAACAAGGCTTCAAATGGTGCCATCTCTATATAAGAGTGATGGCTATTGTTGTAGGAGAATTCTATACGTGGTAAGTGGTCTTCCCAACTTCTTTTAGACTCTAACACGCAAGCCCTCAACATGTCTTCAAGTGTTTAAATTGTCTACTTGGCTTGCCCTTTGGTTCGATGAAGGAAAACGATACTGAACTTTACGTTAGTGGCAAGACCCGTTTGAAATGACCTAAAAAAGTGAAAGATGAATTGAGAACCACGATCCAATATGATAGACAATAGAACCCCATGCAATCTCACGAACTCCTAGATATAAAACTTAAGTGAGCCGACTTTGTCATTTTATCAACTATCACACAAATAGAGTCAAAATGCCTCTTGGTCTTAGGAAAGCCAACCACAAAATCTATGTTGATCTTTTCCCACTTCCAAGTGAGGATCTTGATGTCTTGGGCTAGGTCACCCGACCTTTGGTGTTCAACCATAACTTGTTGACTATTGGGACATTCGGCCACAAATTTTGCTATGTCCTGCTTTATTTTGTTCCACCAATACATCTCCCTTGAGTCTTTATACATCTTCATGGAACCGGGATGAGTAGAATATGATGACTTATGAGCCTCTTTAAAAATCAAGTTTCTCAATCCATCCATATCCATCACATGCAATCTGCCTTGGTAACGAAGTACTCCATCCCTCTTGTGAGAAAACCTCCACTTAGGTCCTTCTTTATTCTGTTCCACCAATACATCTCCGTTAGGTCTTAATACATCTTAGTGGAACTGGGATGAATAGAATATGTGAATTTTGAGCCTTTTTCAAAATCAAGTTTCTCAATCCATCCATATCCGATACACACAATCTACCTTGGCAATGAAGTACTCCATCTCCCCGTTGTGAGAAAACCTCCACTTTACCTTCCTTCACAACTCAATTCAACCTAAGTGGCATCAAGATCATGCTTAGATTCGATATCCATAATCAATGAAGACTCAGACCCATTCAATACCATCATTTCTGGCAATACTCAATCTCTACCCCAATCTAGCCAATCTATGGACTTGTCACGACCAAAAATCAGATTGCAACTAAAGAAGATAAAGTAAAACGGAAAGACTCACAACGTTTAATCCAAATTCTAAAACCTGGAGTCATGAGTACAAGAGCATCTAAAGTAGTACGAAAGAGTAAATACATTTTTCTTGAATGAAAATACAACGATGTCTGATAATGTCTAATACAAAGTCTAAAAAAGAAACAACAATAAAGGAAATCTCAAAGCTCCACGTGACTCAATGTTTGAACCTCACCGCTAAGATCTGAATATATGGAGAAAAGCTCTGCTAGAGTGAACCAACTACTCTATACAGGTCCCTGTGCTCGACTTGTAGGGACAAAATAAAGTAGGGCCGAGTACATCGAAATGTACCCAGTAGGTTTAATCGACTGGGTAAGAGAAATCGAATAAGTATGCGATAACGAAGAATACTACCACCTGCAAAGAAAGAGTTGTGCACAATATAAACATATATAATGATAGAACATAATAACAATGGCCATCAATGATGTAATGCACATGAAGTGGATGAATGTGATGCATGAGGTGGAATCACGGCAGACTCTAGTGCTAGTGTATACATCTACCGAGCTAAAGCTACCAGGCAGAACCTATGGGGGTCTTGTCAAATCATGTACAAAATTTCCTAAGTGTCATGATGATCGCAGCTGTCGATGACACCTTGGTGGACTCTACCTCCAGTATCACGACGAACTTTGGTGCTGATGTTACCTCGAAGGGCTCTGGCGCTGGGATGGAGATATCAGGTAATACATCTGTATCAAGGATAACACAGTATAGATGCAATGCATACCAAGTCATAATATCAAAATGTATATCAATAATAATATGCCTAAGCGGACTCTAGCACAATAGATCTCAAGTAATACGATTGCCTCAAATATCTCATTGTCTTAGTGGTACAGATACAATATGAGATGTATACATGCCAACGCCACAATATGAGTACATATATGCAATAGGACATGATAATTAAAATAGCTATAACATCAGAAGGCTGTGTCAAGTGCATCAAGTAGTACCACCAAGGCCATCCACAAGTCTCATATCATAACCCTCTCGTCAATAATCAGAATAACAATGAAACCGGACTCTTCAAGTCCCAAAATATGCTCATATATCTCAACGGTATCACAACTATCATCAATTTATCAAATGACTCTCCCGAAGGGTATCACAAGTCTCATATTACCACATCAATATCTGACATGTCTCAATTCTCAAGATTTCATCTTAATATATTAGGAATCACAAATTGCTCAAATTTTGGCATAACTAGTATCACATTTTCATCACAGTTCTATTATATCAATCCGATTTTTCATGAATCAATCTATATCTTACAATCATCACATGTACATATTCAATAACTCAAATCCAGTCCCAAAAAGGTTAGCTGAACCTACCTCGATGCTGAAACAACACGTGGACAAGCTTTCAATCAACTCAAACCTCCAAACGATCCTTGGATCGATCTATCACTATCAAAAATAGATACGACACGTCAAGAGGTGCATTTTGATACTTATATTGGCACGAATTAGGCTTAGGGGCAAAATAGTCAAATTAAGGCTAAAACTCAAAGTTCTCGAATTTAAAAATTGACTTTAAAATCAGGTTTTACATAAAAAATGGAGTCCATGGGTAAAAATTTCCATTATAATCGAGTTCAAATCGAATGAGAAATCACCATTTAAAGTTTCAAAATCATAGATCGAAAATCAACAATTGTGGACATTCAAAATTAGTAAATTCAAGACAAAATCAAGATAAAAGTCATGAAAATCAATAAAAATAGTGTTTGAAACACTTACCAAAAAGAAAATCTGTGAAAAGACTCGTCTAAAATCGCCCCCAAAAGCTTGAAGTTAAAAATATTGAGTAAAAATGGTAAATTTTAAACCTGATACAGGTAAAATACACTCCGTGAACGCAGGTAGGGTCCCGTGAAGGCGGAGGTGAAAGTCCATCAGTGCTCTACGAACGCGGAACTAGTCTCGCAAACGTGGAGGGTGAGCAACACTGACCTCCACAAATGCAGAGACCTTGTCTGCGAACACTTATAAAGAGCAGGTGTACCTCCACGAATGTGGAACCCAGGGCGCATAAGCGGAGAGTAAACGGGGGCTGCACCCAAAAACTTGCACCTGCTAAATATAAGTATATCCAAAACTCGAAAAGGACACTTAAAACTCATCCGGAATTAGAATTACACAAACCAAATATGTATCCATACCAGAAACGGCGATCCAAACTAAACGAAATAATCAAAATTCCATTTTGAGGTCTCCTCGACACAATTAGTAATGCAAGTCAAATAAACTAGCTTAAAACTCAAAATACCAAAACTACCCTCGACAACTCCAAAAATTATGACGAGATCATTCTAGTGTTAGATTCACCAGTCAAAACTACTGGAGTTGTCAAAATTTTGATCCGAGTTTTCAAACTCTAAATGTTGACCAAAGTCAAACTTCGGCTCTAAAAATAATTAAAATGCAATTTTAGGCCAAAAAATCTCATTTTAACTCCGAATTTTGTTGTGTAACTTCTACTAGACTAGATTCGACATATCAGAGCTGACGGAATCAATAGATTTCTGATTCGACACCCGAAACTCAAAATGGTACAAAAACTCACTTTTTTAACAACTTAAGCTTCCAAAAATGCTAGACTCATATTTTTCAACATTCAAAACTCAGGGCATCAGTATAGGTCCAGAGAAACTTACGACAGGGCAAAGTAGTAATTTTCACAAATAAATTCAAAAAGGACCAACAAGGTCATTACGTCATTCACCGCTAGAAAGTAATGTTCATCCTCGAGCATATAGGAAAAGAAAGTACCTGGAGCCTAAAAAAGGTGAGGATATTTGGCCCCATATCTGACTCCAACTCCTAGGTAGCCTACTCAATAGGATGGTATCGCCACTGAACCTTCAGTGAAGGTATATCCTTGGATGTCAACCACCGGACCTGTCTGTCCAAAATAGCCACCGACTCCTCTTCAAATGACAAATCTGGACCCAACTTAACTGAATCATAAGATATCACATAAGACTCATCTGAAATATAGTAGCGGAGCATGGCAACATGAAAAATAGGATTAACCGTTGATAATCTCGATGGTAAGGCCAACTCATAGGCCATCTCACCAACTTTCCTCAAAATTTCAAAGGGACCAATGAATCTGGGACTGAGCTTTCCCCTCTTCTTGAATCTCATCACACCCTTCATGGGTGAAACTTTCAGCAAAATACTATCACCAATAGAGAAATCAAACGGCCTAATCCTCTGGTCGGTATAACATTTCTAGCGACTCTGAGCTGTCAAAAGTCTACTCCGAATCAGTCGGACACGGTCCATGGTATCTCGAAGCAAATCAACACCCATCACATCTGCTGTCCCTAAATCGAACTATCCAATTGGCAATTTACACCTCCGGCCATACAAAGCCTCAAATGATGCCATGTGAATGCTGGAATGATAACTGTTGTTATATGCAACTCTTCCAATGGTAAGTGTTGGTCACACGTAGCCTCGAAATCAACTACACAGGCCCTAAGCATGTCCTTCAACACCTGAATGGTGCACTCAGACTGACCTCAGTTTGGGGTGAAAAGTTGAACTCAAATCCAATCGGGTGCCTAAACAATACTGTAAAGCCTTCAAAAATTGGGAGGTGAATACCGATCCTCTATTTGATACAATAGACACTGACACTCCATGCAATCTAACAATGTCTCAGATATACAACCTAGCCAATAGCTCTACACTATAACTAGTTTTCACTGGTAGAAGTGAGTTGACTTAGTCAAACGATCAATGACTACCCTAATCGAATCAAATTTTTCGAAGGCCATGGACAATCCTATAAGAAAATCCACAGTCACTCATTCCCATTTCCACTCGGGAATAGGCATCCTCTCTATCGATCCACTGAGCCTTTGGTGGTTATACTTGACCAGTTGGAAATTCGAACACTTTGCCACGAACTCTGCTATGTCTCTTCTTATACCGAACCACCAATAATGCGGTTTTAGATCATGCTACATCTTAGACACACTCAGATGGATAGAATATCGAGCACAATGGGCCTCCTCCAATATCAATCTCATCAAATCTCCCACCTTAGGCAATCAAACTTTACATTCATCCTCAATATGCTTCCAGAATCAATAGTAGCCGCTTTGGCTTTACCTCTAAACAATTTATCATTGATCATGCATAGTCTTGCATCATCAAGATGATAAGCACAAATTTGATCAAGCAAGGCAGATCTAGCCTTAACAAAGGCCAAATACTCTAAGGAGGAGAAATATCCAACCGAAGCAACTATCTAGCAAGCGACCGAACCTCCAAAGCTAAGGGCCTATCCTCATCCCTCAAGAATGCTAAACTTCCCATACTAGTAGCCTTACAGATCAAAGCATTTGCCACTATATTCGCCTTCCCGAGGTGATATAGAATAGAGATATCATAGTTCTTAAGCAACTCCAACCACCTACGTTGTCTCATGTTTAAATTAGGTTGAGAAAATATTATTTGCGACTCCGGTGATTGGTAAATATCTCATAATGCACCCCATAAAGATAATGTCACCCCAACTTCAACACAAACACAACCACAGTTAACTCCAAGTCATGGGTTGGGTAGTTCCTTTCATGCACCTTCAACTGTGTAGAGGCATATGGTATCACTTTCCCCTTTTGCATCAATACACCACCTAAACCCACACAGAAGTATCATAATATACTACAAATGACACTTCCTCCTTGGGTAATGCAGGTGCTGAAGTTAATAAATTCTCGAGCTTTTGAAAGCCGACCTCACACTTCACAAACCACTGATATGTTATATCCTTCTGAGTCAGTCTAGTCAACAGGGCTGCTATTGAAGAAAATCCCTGAACAAAACATCGATAATACCCCGTCAAACTAAGAAAACTCTGAATCTCAGTCACAAAAGTAGGTCTAACCCACTCAAGAACAACTGCTACTTTGGCCAAATCTACCATAATACCCTATTTTGTCACTATATGCCCAAGGAAAGCTACAGACTCAAGCCAAAACTCACACTTTGAGAACTTAGCATACAATTTCTTTTCCTTCAATCTCTAAAGTACAGTCCTCAAGTACTGGACATGATCTACCTCACTCTTGGAATAAACCAAGATATCATTTATAAATACAATCACAAATATGTCCAAGTAGGGTCTGAACACTTGATTCATTAACTTCATAAAAGTAGTTGGGGCATTAATCAACCCGAATGATATAACCATGAATCATAGTGCCCATAATGGGCCCTGAGAGCTATCTTCAGGATATCAAATTCTCAAACTCTCAACTAATGATATACAACCCTCAAATACATCTTAGAGAGTACCAAGGCACCCTGCAATTGGTAAAAAAGAACATCAATGGGAGGCAAATGATACTTATTCTTGATAGTCACTTTGTTCAACTGTCGATAGTCGATACACATACACATAGTGCCATCCTTCTTCTTCACATATAAAATAGGCCATCCCAGGGTGATACACTCAGACGAATAAATTCCTTCTCTATCAAATCTTTCAATTGCTCCTTCAACTCTTTCAATTCAGCCAGAGCCATCCGATAAGGGGCAACAGATATGGGCTTAGTGCCCGACTTAACATCAATAACAAAGTCAATATCACGATCCAGTGGAACACCAGGTAAGTTAGTAAAAAATACATCCATAAACTCTCTAGCAACCCTAGTGGTCTCCAATGATAGTGACTTCGGAGAACAGGCCTGAACATAAGCCAAATATGCCAAGCATCCATTCTCCATCAACTGCCAGGCATGCATATAAGAAATAACACCCTTAGAATAGGAGCTAGGTGCTCCATTCCACACCAACTGAGGCAAATCGGGGCAAGATAAGGTCATAGTCTTCGCATGGCAGTCAAGATTAACATGATAAGGTAAAAACCAATGCATGCACAATATCACATCGAAGTCAACCACATACAATAATATCAAGTCAACAACAATGTCTCTCCCCATAAAAGTCACAACATAACCCCAATATACCCGATTCACCACAAATGATTCACCTATCAGAGTGGAAACACAAATAGGTTCGACAAGTGGCTCACACATAAGATCAATATCAGAAGCAAAATAGGTTGACAGATAGGAATAAGTAGAGCCCCGATCAAATAAAACTGAAGTTGAACGATGGCATATTGGAACCATACCTGTGCTAACTGCATTAGAGGCCTCTGCCTCGGCTCTCTCTGGAATAACATAGCAGATTCTACACCCACCACTAGCCTATGGGCCTCCACTAGCTCCACCTCTCACTATACCATGACCACTTCTAGTACCACCCCTCATAGCATTAAACGTGTCCTTGGGTGCTGGTGCTGGGGTGGACGAGTTGGCTGAGATCTTGAAGCCTAACTTAAAGATGCACGATATGGAAAATGTCTGGATAAATGCCCCCATCTAATCAAAACTATAGCAAGCCTTGCCCTTCTTCCCCTAAGATGGCTGCCCTGAAAAAGCCACCACGTATGGCTACACTGGATGAATTATCTCGACTTGTCTAAGTAGGCCTGGATTTGTCAGCACTATCAACTGTTGGGATGGCTGTATGGACTACTCGGCCCTGATAGCCCTACCTCTAAAACTCCCTATCCCATGGTGGAGGTCCACTAAACTGGTCGTGTTGACGAAACCTCTTCCAACCACCCTTTCTATCATGCCTGATGCACTCCATCATACGTGGGTGATCCACTATACTCTGAAACGTGCCTCTAACCAGAACCAAGGAAGCTCTAACCTCCTAAAGATACCCTGCCAATCCCTTGGAAAATCGTCGAATCCTCTCAAACTCAGTAGGGATACTGGACAAGGCATATCTAGACAATGTATTAAGTTTGGCCTCGTAGTCCAAAACTGACGTAGAACCCTGCTGAAGTCTATCAAACTCATCTCGTCAACTATCCCGAACGCTATATGGTATGAATCTCTCTAAGAATACCTCTGTGAACTGCTCTGATATCATGACTGGAGATCCAATAGGTCGGCGAGCCAAAACTTATTTCCACCACTCCTTAGCTAGGCCGGTGAACTGGTAAGAGATTTAAGCAACTCCATGTGACTCAAGGATGGACAAATTACACAGCCGGTCCTAACACTCTTTAAAGAAATCATAAGCTCTATCACCAGGGGTACCTTGAAACCTCGGGGGAGCCAATCTTACAAACCACTCAAAGCTCTTTTGCTCAGCTGTAGACATAGAAGGACTAGTAGAAGATGAAGACACCAAAAATTGGGAGGTGCAATAGATAGAGCAATAGCTAATCCTTGAAGCTGTGACTCAAAAATCGGTGATGATGTTTGAGGCAGAATCATAGAAGTCATAGGAGGATCTGCTGGAACTGAAGAAGTACCCACATAAATCATGGTTGGCTCAGATCGAGCTATAGAAGGGCCAACATTGGTGCATCAATGGTAGCTGAGGTGGGAGGTGCTCTCTCCAATCTAGCTAATACCCTCAAAAGTAGCTCCTAAATCGAGGGTGTAGCATCCGTCACTGAGGATGGTGGAATAGGGTCAGTAGGTCCCTCAGTCTCATAGCCAGGCTTAGAGAAATTTATCTAGTTTCTCCTATAGGCGGAGCTGCCCCTCTAGAAAGTCTTTGGCCCCTAGCCCTATCACAAACCTTGTCCTGACCTCAAGTGGATCCACAACAACTGACTCGACTATACTACTAATCGTCAAGATGTAGTAACCAACATCTATGTAGAAGGGGTACATTAGACACGTTCAAAACATGTGATATGAAGAAACATACGAGTAAAAGCAAGATATGAGAACTTTTCTTATTAAGTTCCCAGTAGTCTCTCAAAGATGGGTATGGACGTCTATATACCAATGCACGAAACTCCACTAGACACCCTACTCTTGACCCACCCGCCCAACGAACCTAGCGCCCTGATACCAAACTTGTCATGACCCCAAATCAGATCATAACTAAGGAAGATAAAGTAAGATAGAAACAATAACAACCTTCAATCCAAATCCCAAAACCTGGAGTCATGAGAACAAGAGCATTTAAAGTAGAACGAAAGAGTAAATACAACTATCTCAAATGAAAATACAACAATGTCTGATAATGTCTAATATAAAGTCTAAAAGAAAACAACAATAAAGGAAATCTCAAAGATCTACGATGACTCGAAGTTTGAGCCTCACTGCTAAGATCTGAATAGATGGAGAAACGAATTGCTAGAGTGAATCAACTACCCTATACGGGTCCATGTGCTCGATCTCCAGGGAGGTAACAAAGTAGGGGTGAGTACACCAAAATGTACCCAGTAGGTTAGACTAATTAGGTAGGCGAAATCGAATAAGAATGCGATAATGGGGAGTTTTGCCACCTTCAAAGAAAGAGTTAGTGCACAATATAAACACATATAATGATAGAATAGAATAACAATGACATCAATGATGCAATGCACATAAAGTGGATGAATGTGATGCATGAGGTGGAATCAAGACAGACACTGGTGCCAGTGTATGTATCTATGGAGTTGAAGCTACCAGGTAGAATCCATGGGGGTCTCATCAGACCATATACAAAATCTCTCAAGTGTCAGGATGTTTGTTGGTGCTGATGACACCTCGGCGGACTTTGACATAAGTAAAAGAGGTCTTTAGTATCACGACAAACTCTGGCACTAATTATACCTTAGTGAACTCTGGCGCTAGGAGGAGAATATCAGGTAATACATCTGTCTCAGGGCCAATGCAGTATAGATGCAATGCATGCCAAGTCATAATATCAAGATGTATATCAATAATAGTATGCCTCAGCAGACTCTATCGTTGGTAAATAGATCTTAAGTAATACGACTGCCTCAAATATCTCACTGTCTCAGTGGTACAGATGCAATATGAGATGTATACATACCAATACCATAATACGAGTACATATGTGCAATAGGACATGATAATGATATTTGTAATGGCCATAACATCACAAGGCTATGTCAAGTGCATCAACCAGTACCATAAGTCCATCCACAAGTCTCATATCATAATCCTCTTGTCAATAAGTAGAATAATAATAAAAATTCGACTCTTCAAGTCTAAAAATATGCTCATATATCTCAACAGTATCACAACTATCATCAATTTATCACATGACTCTCCCGAAGGGTATCACAAGCCTCATATTATCACATCAATATCTAACATATCTTAATTCTCAAGATTTCATCTCAATTTATCAATAGAATCACAGATTACTCAAATTTCGGCATTACTGGTATCACATTTTCATCACAATTCAATCATATCAATCTGATTTCTTATGAATCAATCTATATCTTACAATTATAACATGTACATATTCAATAACTCAAATCCAGTCTTAAAATGGTTGGTGAACCTACCTCGATGTCAAAATCGCACTCGGTAAGCTTTCAAACAACTCAAACCTCCAAACGATTCCCAGATCAATCAATCACTATAAAAATTAGACCTCTGTGAACACAGAACCCAGGACGCGTATGCTGAGAGTAAATGGGGGCTGCACCAGAAGAGTTACACCAACTAAACACAGGTGTATCTAAAACTCAGAAAGGACACTCTGAACTCCTCCAAAATTAGAATTACACCAACCAAATATGTATCCATGCCAAAAATGGTGATCCAAATTCAATGGTTAACTAGAATTCAATTTGGAGGTCTTCTCGACACAATTAACCATGCAAGTCAAATAAACTAGTTTAAAATTTAAAATACCAAAATTTTCCTCAACAACTCCAAAAATTATGACGAGACCATTTCTAGTATCAACTTCACTATTTGGAGCTACTGAATTGTCGAAATTTCTATTCGAGCTTTCAAACTCCCAATGTTGACGAAAGTCAAACTTTGGCTCCGAAAACAACTAAAAATGCAACTTTGGGCCTATAATCCTCATTTTAATTCTGAATTCATTTCTATAATTTCTCTTAGACTAGATTCAGCATTCTGGAGCTGATGGAATCGAGAGACTTCCAATACGACACCCTAAACTTAAAATGGTATAAAAACTCACTTTTTCAACAACTTAAGCTTCCAAAAAATACCAAAAACTCATATTTTCAACTTTTAAAACTCAGGATTTCAGTTCCAACGATACAGATAGGCCAAATTAGGTCCAAAGTAACTTAAGAAAGGGAAAACAGTAATTTTTATAGATAAGTTCAAAAATGACCAACAAGGTCATTATAGGACTTCCTTGCCAACTCCCTTTTTCCATCATCAAGGCGAGACACACTACCCATAGACACCCTAGTAAGTGCATCGGCTAGTACATTAGCCTTTCTCAGGTGATATTTCACACTCATGCCATAGTCTTTGAAGAAGTTCTAACCATCTTCGTTGTCTTAGGTTGAGGTCCCTTTGAGTGAACACATATTGGAGATTTTTTTGATCAGTGAAGACATTAACATGAACCCCATACAAGTAACGACGCCAGATCTTCAATGCAAATACCATGGCCACTAACTCAAGATCATACGTTGGATAGTTCTTTTCATGCACCTTCAATTGCCTTGAAGCATAGGTAATCACTTTCCCATGTCACATCAACACACAACTCAAACCAACCTGTGAGGTATCACAATACACCACAAACCCCTCGGTACCCTCCGACAAGTTTAAGATTGGAGTCAAAGTTAACTGGTCCTTCAAGTCCACATAAATTTAATTCTTTTGAGTCAACCTTGTCAATGGTGATGAAATGGAGGGAAACCCTTCAATAAATCTCCTATAGTACTCGACTAACTCAAAACACTCATAATGTTTGAAGGATTCAATAATCTAGGCCAATTTTTCACCACCTCTGTCTTCTTAGGATCAACTTTAATTCCTTCACCCAATGCTATATCCCCAAGAAGTGCCACCTCTTCCAAATAAAACTGACATTTGTTAAATTTTGTACACAATTGTGTCTCCCTTAATATTTGTAACAATTTTCAAGTGATCCATGTGCTCTTCCCTACTCCGAGAATATAATAAAATATCATCTATGAATGAATCATAGTAGGGTTTTATAACGACCTGGCCCAACACTGTTAAGTATTGTACGCTCTTGGGCCTTGCCCATCACGGATTTGTCCCTTTGGGCTTACCCCAAAAGGCGCCTCACAATATTAGGTCCACTCCTTTACTTAAATAGCTCAAAACTCTCCCTCTCTTTTCTGATATGGGATTTGCCTAAGTGATCCAGACATTATGTATTGTCATCCTTGCACTCACCCTCGTAGGGACTCACCGTCCTCGTGGAGGTTTCCTAAGGGGGGGAGGATGTAACACCCCACACCTTAGGTGTACTAGTCCTATGCATATGGAACATGATATGTTTTGGTAGAAAGAGCACCAACTTTAAAAGTGCCTAACTTTTAGACTTAAAAGGGCTATATTTACGTCTAATGCCTAAGACGAGTAAGTGCATATAAGTTTTAAGCCAAATTGAGGAGATCGCGACCTTAAATGATGTGAAAAAAGGGGTGCTTGTAGGACTTAGGAAGCTAACAGGTGAGTCATCTACGTGCTTAGCTTAAATAGGCTAGGTAGCGGAGACGAGGCCCAACAACAAATCTGTTCAAGTCCGATAATGAATAAACCCAAGTTAAGGGTATAATTTGGGCCATGGTTTAGCATCGTAAAGGGACAACATTTGCAGCCCAAGATGAATAGAAAAAAAGCCCAAGTATATTCACAACCCACTTGATGATTTGGGCCCAAACTAAGTGAAGGGAAAAGAGAAAAAATAGGCATCCCAGGCCCATCAAATTGGATCCAAAGTGAAACGTCCAAGTAGGTGCACACCACCTTTCTAAAATATGGGTTAAATTAAAGGGGAAAGTCGGCCAAGAAGGTCCCTTTAAAAGGGGTTACAAACCAGCAATTTTAAGTCATTTTAACATAGCCAAAAGATCAGATTTTTCAAAGTTTTTCTCCTTGCTCTCTCTTGCCTTTACAAAGTATTAGGGTTCTTGGAGAATCCCTACTCCTTGGAGGTTAAGGTAAGTAAGAATACCTATGTGTTTAGTTCAATTATTCCATGAAAAACAAGAGAAGTAAGCTGGTTGTGCTTGTGCAAAATATTGGACAACATGTGTTCCAAAAGTTGCTGCTCACTTTACTAATATTTTTAGAGACTTCTCGCTTCTTGGTTGGCTTGATTATGAAGGGAGTTAGATGTTTTTAGTGAGGTTTACTTCAGGAATGATGTAACCAGGTCGCTGCACCATTTTTATTTTTCTTACAAATGATTTCTTGCATGATATTTTAATTGTGCTTTTAGTAGGAACTTGTGGGCTCGTAATTTGATATTTTTGTCTCACATCCTCCATCTACTTTAGGAATGTTTTTGGACCGTTTTAGGACTGTTTTTATATGTAAATATGCCAGGGATAGTTTGGTTGAAGTTGGAACATATTTGGGATTGTTGACATCGAAATATAGCGAAAGGACGTAATGTTATGCCGCCTACTTGTGTGTTGTGTAGAGTTGTTATGTGTTGTACCATGTGAGCTGTTGTAAGCCTGTTATAGGACTAAAACGAGCTGGATATGACATGTATATGAGAATGTGTATTAGAAAATACGTTTAGAAATGGAAAGGTTGACAAAATACTCTTGGGTTGGTAATTACAAGCTTGCTGCCCGAGTGTTATTTTTATGAGATTGGACTGTCAAGACGTGTTTATTAGCTATTAATACTAGTTTTATCACCTACTCTATTGTAGGTAAATATTTGGAGGAAAAGGAGATTACTTCGAGGTAATAACGAGGTCGTACAACGAGGTATGTAAGGTTATTCGATTTCCTATTATTTGGCATGAAATCAATGTTCTTCCTTGGCACTTAGAGGCACCCTTTAGGGTGAGCCCAAAGGGAAAAATCCGTAATGGGCTAGGCCCAAGAGCAGATAATACTTCACAGTGTTGGGCCAGGTCGTTATAGGTTTGAACACCCTATTCATTAAATCCATAAATATTGCTGGTGCATTAATCAAACCAAACGAAAACACCACAAATTCATAATGGTCATACCTTATTCAAAAAGTCATCTGGGAATGTCACACTCCCTAAACCTCAGTTGATGACAACCGGATCGAAGATCAGTCTTGGAGAAGTGTCTAAACCCTTGCTATATGTCAAACCAGTCATCTATTCTCGAAAGGGTATACTTGTTCTCTATAGTCACTTGGTTTAATAGACGGTAGTCTGTACACATACGAAGTGACTCATCTTTCTTTCTTACAAACAACATTAGAGCACCCCAAAGAGACCTACTTGGCCTAATGAAACTCTTCTCCAACAAATCCTTCAATTACTCCTTCAATTTTTTAACTCAGCCAAGGCTATTTCGTAAGGAGGCATTGAGGTAGGGGCGAAGATCTATGTTGAAATCTATTTCCTTTTCGGGAGGAACACCGGGTAATTCTTCAAGAAAGATATTGGGGAATTCATTGACAATGGGGACCGACTCAAGAGATCGAACTTCGGAAGTGTAATCTCTAACCCTCACTAGGTGATAGATATATCATCTTGTGGGATTTATGATAGGAGAAAAATCGACCCCTACAAACCAAGCTATAACCCATCCACCCAAGAATGGGCTCATTTGGGAATTGGAATTTGACCTAACGACTTCGACAATCTATAGAAGCATAGGAGGCATGTAACCAATCCATCCTAAGAATGACATCAAAATCAACCATAGAAATTTTAACTAAATCACAAGAAACAACTTTATGTAAGATAGACACGAGACAACTTTTATAAACTCTATTTTCAATAACTGACTCACCTATTGGAGTACGAACCTCAAAGGGCTCAACTAAGAATTCGGGACACACATTGAATCTAGTTGCTAGGAATGGAGTTACAAAATACAAATTGGTTCTTGGATCTAACAATGCATACATATCAAAATCATAAACTTTCAATATACCGATAACCAAACTTGTAGTCTCTTCAACTTCTTGGTGGGCATGCAAAACATAAAATCGATTGGCCATTGGAGCACCTCTTTGAGCTTGACCACCTTGGCCTTGAGGCTTAGTATCACCACTTCTTTATTACCTAGCATGATGACCAGGGTTGCCACACTTGAAACATGTATTGGAATTAGACCAGGTTTGTCACACTTGAAGTATACATTCGAATTGTCTAGGCATTCCCCTCTGTGGGTCCTTCTACACTTAACACAATTTGGGGAAACTTGAGCACTCAGACCTCCTTGTGATTTGGGATTGGACCCCTCGTCCTTGTTGAACCTAGGAGGAGGAGCATTGGTTGAACTTTTTTCCACTTGCTTTTGGCTACTATGATACTTGCCATGTCTATCAACTTTTTAGTAGGAGAATCCACCAACTTTGACCGATCCCTCCCGGATGCCCGAGCACATTCCATCAACTTTTCCTCCTCTGTTTTCTCTGCATAGGTCATGAGGTGGGAAATTCCATCTCCTTTACAAGAATGGTGGTTTTGCATTCTTTGGATTCTAACTCTAACACTCCAGAGATGAACTTGCTCATTCTAGCCCAGCAACCATGAATGATGCATAGTTTGAGAGCTTGGTGAACTTGAGAATGTATTCCTTGACACTCATATTGTCTTATTTTAAGTTGATGAACTTTTGCACCTTTGGCCTCCCTTAGATCCAATGGAAAGAACCAGCCTAAGAAGGAACCCTTAAACTCTTCCCATGTAATTGGGCCTGCTTCATCACCTCTTTCTTCCATCCATTGGTCATTCCAAATTATAGTGATGCCTTTGAGTTGATAGGCCACAAGCTCAACCTTTTTTTCCGGTGGCACCCCCATGATGTCCACAATCCAATAGGCCTCATTAATGAACTCTACGTCATTCTCATCAACCTTGGGACTATTATACTCGGGAGGGTTTATCCTCATGAAATATTGGGTCCTAGTTGCCAAGGTAGGTGCGTTGGGAGGAAGGACAACCTACCAGTTGGCTTGTTTGGCTAAGACTTGGGAAAACATGGTAAAGACAACACAAATGAAAGACTCCCTCTTCTTGTGGCATGGAAGGGTCTTGATCCTCATTCACATCCTAGGTAGAGGAGCGTTTTTCAACGTCATGATCTAGAAAATTGCAAAGAGAACATCCTTAGATAGGAAAAATCTTAGGAAACTTCTAAAGGCACGACACGAACCATAAAGAAGGGAAAGTTTCCTAAATACCTCATAGCCTCTTATTCGTGATTGTGGCACACTTCACAATCATGAATAAGACTCTATTCGATGTGGTATGTTAGAAATCTGAGGAATATTTCAAAACCAACCTAGATCGGATACTACATTTGTCATGATCCAAGCCTAGGGCTTAGTCATAACACGACGAATAAGGGGCCCAAAGGCACCTCACCCATGCCTATTAGCATTTATAGTATTTTGAACCTAAATAAGCAGAATTTAAAAATGGGAAATGGGAATAAGGGACATTCAGCATGAGTTGTTCACCTCTAGACGTCTCCATAGAACATCCCTATGAACTTTGTCATAGGCCTTCTCGAGATCAATGAACATCATATGAAGGTCCTGCTTTTTTTCCCTATATTTCTCTTCTAATCTCCGAAAAAGATGAATTACTTCAGTAGTCGACCATCCCGGTATGAATCTAAACTGATTATCTGAGATAGACACTACTTTTCTCAACCTCATCTCCACCACTCTCTCCCAAACCTTCATAGTATAACTTAACAACTTCATACCCCTGTAATTGTCACAGTTTTAAATAACACCCTTGTTCTTGTACAATGGTACCATTGTACTCCTCCTCCATTCATCATACATCTTGGCAGTCTTCATAATAGCATTAAAAAATCTAGTCAACCACTCTATGCCATCTTTGACCATGTTCTTTCAAAAATCTGCCAGGATCTCATCGGGTCAAATCGCCCACCCTCCCTTTATCCTGCTAATAGCACGTCTAACCTCCTCAACTTTGAACCACGTGTAATAACCACAATCTCGATGACTTTTGGAGTGTGCCAACTTACCCAACTCAATATCTCTATCTCTTTTTTCGTTTAATAGTTCATGAAAGTAAGCTTGCCACCTTAGCTTAATGGAAGTCTAATCCACCAACACCTCACCCTCCTCATCCTTGATGCACTTCACTTGGTCCAAGTCGTGAGCTTTCCTTTCTTTCTTCTTAGCGAGCTTATACAATATATTTTCCTTGCCTTTATCACTTAGCTCCTCATATCGACACTCAAATATTGCTTTCTTAGTACTTGTCACCACCATCTTCACTTCTGTGTTAGCCGTCTTATATATCTCTTTAAGCCTTAACTTTTCATCCTCATCTCTACACTCCAACCACTTAGTATAAGTAACCTTCTTATCTTTCTCTTTGTCTTGAACTTCGTCATTCCACTACTAATTGCCCTAACGTCCACCAAAGGTCCCTCTCAAAACCCCTAGTACCTCAGTGGCTACTTTTCTAATGCAACCAGCAGTAATGTCCCACATATTGTTTATTTTGCCACTACTCCAAGTCTCTAGGTTATTCAACTTTTCTTCCATCTCTCATGAAAGGGCAGGAATCAGGCCTCCCCATCCAATCCTCAGTTGGGCATTAATAACCTTCTTCTTATTTTCTCTCTTAATCTCTAAATCCATCACTAGAAGCCTATGTTGAGTGGAGATATTTTCACTCAGAATAATCGTGCAATTCTTACAACGGCTTCTATCCCCCTTTCAGAGAAGTAGTAATCAATCTGAGTCTTAGCTACCATACTACGAATGGTAATCAAGTGATTCTCCCTCTTCGAGAAACATGAGTTAGCGATAACTAACTCAAAGGCTTTGGCAAAATCCAAAAGAGTCGTCCCACCTCCATTTCTCTCCCCAAAACCAAAGCCTCTATGGACATCTTCAAACCCGCTAGTGGTTGCCCCAATATGCCCATTAAAGTCTCCCCAATGAAGAGTTTTCCGTCTCTGGAATGCCTCTCACCACCTCATCCAAATCTTCCCAGAAGAGCCTTTTGACTTCCTCATCCAGGCTCACTTGAGGCGCATAGGCATTAACCACATTCACTATATGCCTACCAACCACTAGTTTAATAGACATCTTCCTATTGTTAAATCTCCTAACCTCCTTCACATATTTCCTAAGGTCCTTGTCTACTAGAATTCCTACGCCATTTCTATCCCTAGAACCACCCAAGTACCATAGCTTGAATCCATCTATGTCCCGAGCTTTGGTCCCTATCCATCTAATCTCCTGAACACTATGTTAATATGTCTCCTCTTAAGACACTTCACTAGCTCTATGGATTTCCCTTTAAGTGATCCTATATTCCATGACCCTAACCTTAACTTAGATAAGCCCTTGCCCCTCTTACCAACCCTATTCCTTACCTCCGACCCCAACCGACGGCATGACCCTAATCCACCATTAGATCCAGCCACCACTAAACTAAGAACTAATAACTCACTAAGCTACAAAGATCAAGAAGATACAAATCAAGAAAGATATGAAATATTCAATAATCAATAATAAACTCAAAATAATAAAATAATTTACAGTGGACAATAATAAATTCTACAACAAACAAACATGTAAAGAAAAGGAAAGACAATTCAATTACTCACGAACAAGTAGAAAATTTGAGAGTAAATTTAGTAATAAATTCAAGTAAAAAATTGCGATTTTAGCAATCAGTCGATACCCCACAGCAAAGAACTAGTGTAATAAATTTTGTAGGCAAGAAATATCAAACTGAGAACAGTTTGGCAGTAAAAAAATCCAAAACATTGATGGTGAACAAGAGCTACACACTCGAATGGATTGAGAAATAATATCACAAGCTTATTAGGAGAAAAAGACTAACAAAAATCGGAGTTGATTTTCACCCAAAATATGGTAGCCGAATTTATAGAATCTTCTTTTGGCCAGAAATTTTCACGCCGGTGTCATCAAAATCTAGCTGCTGTTGATCTAAAACTCTTGTAATGTTAGGGTCCCGCTGGATTTCTTATAGTCAAATAAGAATGAGACCAACAACACTAGTTCGCCAGGAAATTGAGTGAAACACGATTTCACCGAAAAATGTTAATTTGTTGGGATAGAGAGGGAATCAGGATAGTACTATATGGCCAGGAAAGGAGGAAGCCCGACAATTACAAAAGAGATATGACTGGAGTGAAACCAGATACCCTAGGGCATTTGTTGTCTCCTCATAGTCTGGGAGGTTATCACTCTCAATATTAATTAACACTGTCTCTAGAGTTTCTACACCTAGTCTTTCTTCGATTGGTACCTCTAGTTTCACCTCATCAATGCCCTCAATTATAGAGACTACCTTTAGATCACCGTTCTTCTTTGTATGTTGGCAAACGTTGAAGATGACATCATCCTTACCAAACCTAGACTTAAGTTGGTTCAATTCCATGTCCACCAGTGCTTGTTCGGTGGCTAAGAAGGGCCTTCCCGAGATGATTGGGACTTCAAAGTCAACCTCACAGTCAAGAATCACACAGTCTGTGGGGAATATAAATTTATCCACTTTGACAAGGACGTAATATCATATCCCTATAGGCTTCTTCACCATTCGGTCAACCATCAACAATCGCATGCTCGTAGGGGTAGGGCTCCTAAGCTTAGCTTCTTTAACATCATAAGGGGCATTAGATTGATGCTGGCGCCTAGATCACATAATGCCCTTGCAAGCTCAATATCTCCAATGGTGCAGGGTATGGTGAATGCTCCAGGATCTTCTCGCTTCTGCACTAAGGACCTTGTTGCTATTGCACTACAATGCTGAAGCTTTTGGGAGAGATCCTAGCTCACAGTTGACATCGCCCAAGCTACACCTCCTTTTTTAGGCTAAAGCGATAGTTGTCAAGATAGAAAACATAACTAAGGTTAGGGTCGAACCCAAGGGAATATGGTAGACTTAGAAGAATTCATTTTTGCAATTTGGGTTTATTAACCAACTTATCTCCCCAAAGAAGGGGGAGGTTATAACAATTAATGAAAAGTCTAAGACAAGTGTTTAACCATTATGAAGAAAAACTAGGGTATTGAATTCCCCATGATTCCCTAACTCAGTATTACAAGATAACTGAATTCTTTTATAATGTGTAGCATACAGAACGGTAAGTTAAGTTCACAAAACCCTTTGGCCCAGGCTAGAGGCGAATTTCACTACCTGATTTTGTCCATCCCCATAGTGTGACATTATTAACCCTTACCTATTGTCCCAGTACAACCTCCACTTGGCCCAGTTTGGTTGATTAGGCGAGAAATATCAATTTAATCCCGTTAATTAATCTATTTTCTTATTCATTACTACCTTAGTCCAGTCAGTAACACTAGGTGGGTTCTAATGTTTGCCACCATTAGAAAGCCTTCCAAACGAAGAGAATTATTAATACATGCATGCAGACTTTTCAAGAATTACGAATTATCTGGTTTTACCTTGTTAGTTCTTCATGCTTACCAGTACCCTAGTTGTGGATTTGGCCAAGCATGATTAATGTAAATGCAAGACATGAATTTGAATATCATAATTGAGCACTTACACAATTGAATTAAGCACAAGAAAATCCAACTCTTCAATGAGAAGCAAAAGATTTTAATTAGAAGAAGAAATTAAAGTTTATAAAAGGTTTCTCAAGCTCTCCAATGTTTTTCTCTGTTGCCCCTCATTGCTTTCATGCTAACTCCTTCAGAAAATAACCTAAAAAATTATTTATAATGTTTAAAATACAAATCCAAAACAAAATAGGATAGCTGGGTCGGCAGGCTCCACAAGGTGCTCTACAGGCCATATAGTGATTTACGACTCGTAGTCGGGCTTTTGTACTTTATTGCTTTAATTCTAGACTTGGCTTCTCTATGGCCCGTAAAAGATTCTATAGCCCGTAGGGGGTTTCGTCTGATAGAATTTTAGAAAGTTGTCACTTTCTGATCCTCAGGGTACGAGACTTAGTCTACGGCTCATAAGGTGTTCCACAAGTCGTCTGCATGTTCATACACCAAACTTCATAAATCCACCCTTCACTAGAATTGCATGCGAAACCTCCTTCACGGCCCATAGAATACTCTACAACTCGTAAAGGGTCTCGTCGATCCTCAAAATCTGCAACTTCTGCATATTTTGCCCAAACATTGTGCCAACCATGAAATCCTGCACAACTAACACAAAAACACATCAAACCTATTAACATCGCATTGAGAACACACAAAATTCCAAGTTTTAAGCATTAAAAGTGTTGTATTTTGAAAGCACGTCAGCACCCTCAACTTAAAATTGTTTCTTGTCCTCAAGCGACAAAATCAATCTATATAAGTTGCACAATAACATATAAGCCTTAACCTAATGGCATATATCTCGTCAAACTTAATCACATATAGCCACACCACTTTTCAAAAGACAACCAGATAGCTATCCATCCAACCAATATAGATTGATGCATGTGACAATGCAACTATGACAAACGAGGTACTATCAACAAGCCACAATCACTGAATAAGTCTAATGTTAACAATGCAATGCAAGTAGCCTCACAGAAAGAAGTCCCATATCTTACTCACGTTGATGTTATCATTTATAATCTTGGGACTATGCAAAATCACTCAATCTCACAAAAGAAATTTATGTATCATGCTCAATACCATATGCTTGCCTCTATACTCATGACTAAGACCATTGACTACTTGGACTAGGATCACTTTAGGACTTCAGGCTTAAAATGTAGGCTCAGGGGGCTTTTGTATGATGTTTTGGGAATATAGTGACTAAAGACCCTTCTTGACACTGTGTTATTCTACACTTTTGCTCTACCAACATTGTTAATTTTATTCCATTCTCCGTTTCTCCTATTTGAAGCTTTTTATGGGTGCTTTCTTTTTGTTTTTCAACTTTTTGCCTTGTATTTACAATTCATTTTTCTTGCATTCAGTACAAATTTTTACTCCTTTTCCACGTATCACTAACTTTTCCCCTCATTTTGTGATTTACCCTTACATCAACCACCCTCACTTAGGCTTTTGACCTGAGGTGAGGTGCACATCATCCAACTTCCGAACTAGGGCCACTTTTAGTAGCCACCTTCAACTTAGGCTTTTTGCCTTATCCAAGGTGCAATGTTCAAGGAAGGACCAGGGCAATTTCTGGATTTTACAACTAATAAGGCTAGGTCACTTTGGTTTTTACAAAGAAACAGTACAGATCAGGCTGAAACAGTAGGATCAAGGGATATTTCAAACATTTAGTTGGTCATTTAGGCTAAGTGGACTGTTGTAAACAATGGACGAAGATCCATTCCTGACCAACTAACCTACATTCTAAATTAAGTAACAGGGCAAGTTCTTAATTGCAACAAAATACGTGTATTTAGAAAATTAAGCTCACACTAACTTGACACTGATTACATTATCAACACAAGTTCTCAGATCATGCTTTTTATCTCAATTTATCCTTACTTATCAGAACAAGTATTGTCAACACAAATAAATATGCATGGTTATTATCTAGGCTAACTAATCATAAATTTGATGGGTATCATTTTTCACAAAAAGCATAAAAAACATATATATTCCACAGATATCGGTACTATATGCTACTAATACTACCTACGCATCCTAAACATACCAGTTCTACAGAAAATAAATATCCATGGAAAAAAAGAACATAGACAAGAAAACCCCCAGGACTAAAAAATTGGGGTAGGTATAGGCCAAGGCTACTCAGACTTCACGAAGGCCTATAACTACCCACACCCCATCAAAAGAGAGGTGCATTTTCCTCAATACACACAAAAATAGAAAATAAACCACATGGGTCAACAAGAACATACCCGGGCGCCTAAGCGCCGGTCTCTACCTTGGGTTGCCTCACAAGCAGTGCCTGATTTATTGTCGAGGCATGACATAGACAACTTGGTTACAAAGACTTCACCAAGTGTGTATACTTTCACTTTTTCTTCCACCATGAACTTATGAATCATACCTCTAATTTCTTTTCTAATTTTCTATTATGCTCAAAGGGGGTGGTATAAAAATAAAAAGAACAAACAATAGAGATCAAATGTTATACTTTTTGGTCGTTAAATAACGAGTGTAATTTTTTCTTTTGAGCCTAACAAATTTAAAAATATAAACATATTTTTCCTCCTCTGTATATTCTTCCATATGCTCATATGATTCGATTAATATCTCATCATCTACACACAATGTACAAAAATGATTCGAATGAGGTCCAAAGTGTCTAAATTCATGAATTGTATTATTATAATTTACATCCTCATCTGTACATACAATATAGTTTTTAAAGATAATATCATCTACTTCTTCATGTAATTCTCATGTATTTTTCTCAATAGTGACAACATCAATAATATTATGGTCTAATAGTCGACCCTCAAATTTTAACTCTTCAAGATGGCTTATGAGCATTTTTTTCCTCACACAATTTATAACTAGCTTGTTGAGCATCAAATGTATCAACCTTTACACTCAACTCAACATTTAAATTATGGACATCCAAGCCAAACTGATGAACATTTGACGAAAGCATATAGTTGTCTAACTCGAGATATTCTAATATTTCGAAGAAGTACACATTGTGATTCAAAACGTTATCTACAACCCCTCACATATCAATACTCCAATTACTCAATATTTCTTCAACAGAGGGTGTCATATATAAAAAGAGCAAAAGAAAAAAAAGAAAACTAAAGAGGGAAATAAGGATTAATTCCCAAACTACTAAAATTAAACAAGTCTAGACGTATTCCTCGGCAAGGGCACCGAAATCTTGATGTTTCCCAAGATACACATCCTTTTTAAGACTAAAGCTATCGTTTTCAAGGTACAGAACCTAACCAAGGTTAGGGTGGAACCCAAGGGAATATGGTAGACTTAAAAGAATTTAATTTTGCAATTTGCGTTTATTAACCAACTTATTTCCCCAAAAGGGGGGTGGGTTATAACAACTAATGAAAAGCAATCCTAAATTAAGGCAAGTGCTTAACAAATATGAAGAGATACTAGGGTATTGTGTTCCCCATGATTCCCTAACTCATTACTACATGATAATCGAATTCTTTTCTACTGTCACCAATTCTATTGGCCCAGGCGAGAGGAAAATTTCACTAGTGATTTGGTCCATCCGTGTAGTGTGACATTACTAACCCTTACCTATTGTCCCAGTACAACCTCCCCTTGGCCCAGTTCAGTTGATTAGACGAGAAACCTCAATTGAATCCTGTTAATTAATATCTTTTCCTATTCATCACTACCTTCGTCCAGCCAGCAACACTAGGTGGGTTTTAATATTGGCCATCATTAGAAAGAATTCAAAACAAAGAGAATTAATTAATACATGTATGCACACTTTTCAAGAATTACGAATTATCCTATTTTACATTGTTAGTTCTTCATGGTTCCCACAACCCTAGTTGTGGATTGCTATTCATGATCAATGTAAATGCAAGACTTATGAATTTGAATAACATAATTGAGCACTTATATAATTGAATTAAGCACAAGAAAATCCAACTCTTTAATGAGAATCTTAAGATTGTAATTAGAAGATGAAATTAAAGTTTACAAGTGTTTCTCAAACTCTCCAATGTTTTTTCTACTGTCCCTCAAAGTTTACAAGTGTTTCTCAAACTCTCCAATGTTTTTTCTACTGTCCCTCACTATTTTCATGCTAACTCCTTCAGAAAAATAACCTAAAACCTATTTATAATGTTTAAAATACAAATCCAAAATAAAATAGGATAGTTGGGTTGGCAGGCTCCACGAGGTGCTCTATGGGCCGTATAGTGATTTACAACTCGTAGTCGGGCTTTCGTACTTTGTTTCTTTAATTCTAGAATTGGCTTCTGTGACACCCCTCTATGTCCCATAAAATATTCTATGGCCCGTAGGGGGTTTCATTTGATAGAATTTAAAAAAGTTATCACTTTCTGATCCTCACGGTAGGATACTTGGTCTATGGTTCTTGAAGTGTTCCACGACTCGTCTGTATGTATGTAGACCAAACTTCATAAGTCCACCCCGTCATTAGAATTGCACACGAAACCTCCTTCACGATCCATAGAATACACTACGGCTCGTGAAGGGTCTCATGGATCCTCAAAATTAGAAAATTTTGCATATTTTGCTCAAACATTGTGCCAATCTTGAAATCTTGTAAAACAAACGCAAAAACACATCAAACCTACTAACATCGCATTGAGTACACACAAAATTCTAAGTTTTAAGCATAAAAAGTTTTGTATTTTGACAGCACGTTAATACCCTCAACTTAAAATTATTGCTTGCCCTTAAGCGACAGACTTAATCTATATAAGTGGCACAGTAACACACAGACCTCAACCTAATGCCATATATCTTATCAAACTTAAGCACATATACCCACACCACTTTTCAAAACACAACTAGATAGCTTTCCAGCAAACCAATACAAATTAATGCATGTGACAATGCAACTATGACAAGCAAGGTACTATTGACAAGCCACAATCGCTGAATAAGTCTAACGTTAACAATGCAATGCAAGTGCCCTCACAAAACGAAGTTCCATATCTCCTTCAGAATGATGTTTTCATGTATAATCTAGGGACTACGCAAAATCACTCACTCTCACAAAAGACATTTATGTATCATGCTCAATACCATATGATTGACCCTATACTCATGACTAAAACCTTTGATCACTTGGACTAGGATGACTTTAGGACTTTTCAGGCTTGTAACATAGGCTCAGGGGCTCTGGTACGATGTTTTGTGAACATGGTGACTAAAGACCCTCCTTGACACTGCATTATTCTACGCTTTTTCCCTACCAACACCGTTAATTTTATTTCCTTATCCCTTTCTCCCATTTCAAGCTTTTCTGGATGCTTTCTTTTTATTTTTCAACTTTTTATCTTGTATTTACACTTCATTATTCCTTTTAGCTCATAACTAAGGCATTACTCATTTTTCTTACACCCAGTATGCATTTTTACTCCTTTTCCATGTATCACTATCTTTTCCCCTCATTTTGTGTTTTACCCTTACACAAGCCACCCTTACTTAGGCTTTTGGCCTGAGTTGAGGTGCACATTATCCAACCACGGAATCAGGGCCACTTTTGGTAGCTAGCCTCAACTTAGGCTTTTTGCCTCAGTCAAGGTGCACAATGTTCAAGGAAGGATCAGGGAAATTTCAAGTTTTTACGACTAATAAGGCTAGGTCACTTAGGGTTTTACAAAGAAACGATACATGTCAGGCTCAAACATTAGGATCAAGGGATATTTCACACAATTAGTTGGTCATTTAGACTAAGTGGACTGTTATGAACAACGACCTAAGATCCTTTCCTAACAAACTAACCTACAATCTAATTCAGAGTAACAGGAAAAGTTTTGAATTGTAACACAATACATGTATTTAGCAAATTAAGCTTACACTCGCATGGCACTAATTACATCATCAGCATAGACTCTCAGATCATGCTTTTTATCTTAATTTATCCTTACTTATCAGGACAAGCACTGTCAACACACATAAACATGCATGGTTGCCATCTAGGCTAACTAATCAAAAATTTGGTGGGTATTATTTTTCACAAAAAACACAAAAAACATATATATGCCACAAATATCAGTACTATATGCTACTAATACTACCTATACATGCCAGTTCAATAGAAAATAAATATCCATGGGGCATAAAGAACACAGGGAAGAACACCCTAGGATTAAAAAATTGGGGTAGTTATAGGCCAAGGCTACTCAGACTTTGCTGAGGCCTATAACTACCCATACCCCAACGAAAGAAAGGTGCATTGTCCTCAATGCACACAAAAAATAGAAAATAAAGCACAGGGGTCAAGAAGAACATACATAGGCACCTAAGCACCGGTCTCTACCTTGGGTTGCCTACCAAGCAACATTTGATTTATGTCGCGGTATGACATAGACAACTTGGTTACTCAGACTTCACCAAGTGTGTATGTTTCCACTTTTTCTTTCACCTTGAACTTATAAATCGTACCCCTTATTTCTTTTTTAATTTTCTATTATGCTCAAAGAGGGGTGATATAAAAATAAAAAAAATAAACAATGGAGATCGCATGTTGTACTTTTTAGCCATTAAATGAGGAATATAATATTTTCTTTTGAGCCCAACAAATTTAGGAATATAAACATATCTTTCCTCCTCCGACATTCTTCCATATGCTCAGATGGTTCAATTAATATCTCATCCTCTAAATATAATATAGAAAAACGATTGGAATGAGGTCCAATGCATCCTAATTCATGAATTATATTATTATTTAGATCCTCATATTTACACACAATTGAGTTTTTAAAGATAATATTATCTACTTCTTCATATAACTCTCGTGTATTTTTCTTAACAGCGACAACATCAATAATATTATGGTCACGTAGTTGACCCTCCAATTTTTGCTCTTCAAGTTGGCATATAAGTATTTTTTTCTCACGCAATTCATAACTAGCTTGTTGAGCGTCAAACGTATAAACCTTTACACTCAACCCAACACTTAAATTGTGGACATCTAAGCCAAACTAATGAACATCTGACAAAAGCAGATAGTTGTCTAAGTCAATATTTTCTAATATTATTCAAGAAGTACACATTGCGATTCAAAAACTTATCTACAACCCCCCTCATCTCAATACTCCAATCACTCAATATTTCTTCAACAGAGGGTGCCATATATAAAAGAGAAAAAGAAAACAAATATGAAGGAAATAAGGATTACTTCTTGAACTACTAAAATTAAACAAGTCCAGCCATATTCCCCTGCAACGACACCAAATCCTAATGTCGCCCAAGCTGCGCCTCCTTTTTGAGGCTAAAGCGGTCGTTGTCAAGATATAGAACCTATCCAAGGTTAGGTTGGAACCCAAGGGAATATGGTAGACTTAGAAGAATTCAATTTTGCAATTTGGGTTTATCAACCAACTTATCTCCCCAAAAGGGGTGGGGGGTTAATAAAAACTAATGAAAAGTAATCCTAAACTAAGATAAGTGTTTAACCAATATAAGAGAAACTAGGGTATTGTGTTCCCTATGATTCCCTTACTTTGTATTACCTGATAGCTGAATTTATTTCTAGTGTGTGGCATGCAGAATGATAAGTTAAGTTCACCAAACCCATTGGCCCAGGTGAGAGTCAAATTTCACTAGTGATTTGGTCCATCCGCGTAGTGTGATATTACTAACCCTTACCTATTGTCCCAGTACAACCTCCCCTTGGCCCAGTTCAGTTGATTAGACGAGAAACATCAAGTGAATCCTATTAATTGATATCTTTTCATATTCATTACTACCTTGGTCCAGTCAGTAACACTAGGTGGGTTCTAATGTTGGCCACCATTAGAAAGAATTCAAAACAAAGAGAATTAATTAATACATGTATGCACACTTTTCAAAAATTACGAATTATCTGATTTTACCTTGTTAGTTCTTCATGGTTCCCACAACCCTAGTTGTGGATTTAGCTACTCATGACCAATGTAAATGCAAGACTTATGAATTTGAATTACATAATTGAGCACCTACACAATTTAATTAAGCATAAGAAAATCCAACTCTTTAATGAGAATCATAAGATTGTAATTAGAAGATAAAATTAAAGTTTACAGGTGTTTCTCAAACTATCCAATGTTTTTATCTATTGTCCCTTGCATCATTCCTGCTAACTCCTTCAGGAAAATAACCTAAAAATCTATTTATAATGTTTAAAATACAAGTCCAAAACAAAATAGGATAACTGGGTCGGCAAGTTCCACGAGGTGCTCTACAGGCCGCATAGTGATTTACAACTTGTAATCGGGCTTTTATACTTTGTTGCTTTAATTATAAACTTGGCTTCTGCAACACTTCTCTGTGGATCGTAAAAGATTTTACGATCCGTAGGGGGTTTCATTTGCTAGAATTTCAGAAAGTCGTCACTTTCTGATCCTCAGGGTATGAGACTTGGTCTACGGCTCGTAAAGTGTTCCACGACTCGTCTGCATGTTCATAGACCAAACTTCAGAAATCGACCCTTCATTGGAATTGCACACGAAACCTTCTTGACGGCCCGTAAAGGGTCTCGTGGATCCACAAAATCATCAACTTCTGCATATTTTTCGCAAACATTATGCCAACCCTGAAATCTTCAAAACAAACACAAAAACGCATTAAACCTACGAAAATCACATTGAGAACACACAAAATTCCAAGTTTTAAGCATCAGAAGTGTTGTATTTTGACAACACATCAACATTCCTCTTCTTTATGACCAAGTCCTTCATGAACTTTGCATATCCAGGCATATTCTCCAATGTCTCAATGAGAGGAATGTTGATAAAGAGTTGCTTCAACATGGAGATGAGGTGCTGGAATTTACCTTCCTTCTCCTTCTTTTTGAGTCTTTGAGGGAAATAAGAGGGAGGTCTAGGAATGAGTTTCAACTTCTATGGCATCACTATAGCATCACTCACCCCATCCTTCGCATGAACATCTCCGATCTCTGGATCCTTGCTCTCAACCATCTCCTCATGAACCTCATCATAATCAACCAACATCAGAGGGTCAATACTTTGTTTGTCGCCACGAGTCATCACTACCATATGTTGCCCCTCATTTGTTAGGTTCTGAATCGTGTTATTGGGCAATGTACCTTTCTGACGCTGGCTTAATTGAGTCAACATCTGACCGAACTATTGCTCCAGCTTCTTGATAGAAATAGAATGATAATTGATTTTTTTACTAATACTAGAGATGTTAGATTACATTCCCTTTAAGGTCACATCCTGAGGGTCGGCCTTCTTCAATTGTCAGTTAAACATCTCCTTAATTCGAGAACTATCAGCATCCAAATCTTGATTGTGTGGTGGTACATACGGACCATTTCTATAACCATCTCTGTGTCCCCAATCAGCATCTCTATCCTAGCCTCTATTCTTGTCATAATAGCCTCCTAGATTGTTGTCTCTGAAAGCGTCATCCGTTTTAAAGTTTCGGCCTTGGTTTCCTTGACCTTGGCACTAATAGTCCTGGTTGGACCTTGGGCATTGGTTCAGAAACCCCCCATCTGATCAGTCATGAAGCAAATGTCCTCCACATAGTAAGGCTCCTCTTACATGGGTGCTCGTGAAAGATGATGAGCTACTGCATTCACACGTTCTTAGTTCTGATTCATTAATAACTCTACATTGGTACTAGTTCGTGCAAGTTCTTGCATCATATCCTCATTTATCTTTGCCTGCACCAAACTAGTACTGACTGAGAATGAGTTCTTACTTATTGACTTGTCTCTCATTCCCTACACACAATTTGTCTTAACCACTTTTTCCAACCTTTGAGCAATCACAAAAATGGATGATCTAGAAACGAGCCTCATATGATAGTGTCAACAACAACTTGGCTATTTTCATCTAGGACTAGATAGAAGATCTCCACTAAGGTGTCATCAATGATCTTGTGGTCTGGGATACTCCTCAAGCACTTTGTGAACCTCGCCCACATGGTGTTGACCAAATCACCAGGCAATTTCTCGAAGTTGTTGATCTGGTCCTTCAATTTTAGCTTCTTTGATTTCAGAAAGAACCTCTGTAAAAAGGCCTTTTGCAGTTTTTCCCAGCTGGTGATTGAACTCTATGGGAGCTCGGATAACCATAGTGCTGCATCACCGGTTAAAGACAATGGGAAGACACAAATCCCAATGACATCCATGGACAGGATCTGGCTTCCATCATTCTCTTGTAGGCGAAGACAACATTGTGTAGATGGTTATACAAATCTTAATGGTAGGCCCACGAACAACCTATGATTTTGCAGCATTTGCAATAACCCACTCGAAATGATGAACTTTGTATCATCCGGTAGTGGAAGTAACACAATAGCTCCAGTGACATCCATCATTACAGGGTCAAGTCGATATTGATTCCATGTATGAGCCGCGGCTTGAATATCCTACGGTGGTGGATTTACATCTTCAAGTGGAGGTGGGTCATTATTATCATTGTTCTAGTTTAGTGTTGCATTCATTGCCTCATTTACAACATTATTCCCGTTGTTCTGGGCCATTCTTCTCAGCATTGTTTGGATCTAAGTCTCAAACAGAGTCAAGGGTCTGGCTCAGCTTTGAGTGTTGTGCATACACTACACCTGCATGCTAAAATAAAACAAAAACAACAAAAAACATAAAATGAGGGAAATGAGGATTGATTCCCGAATTACTCAAATTAAACCAGTCTATTCATATTCCTCAGCAATAGTGCCAAAATCTTGATGTTGCCCAAGCTACACTTCCTTTTTGAAGGTTGAAGCAATCATTGTCAAGATATATAACTTAACCAAGGTTAGGGTTGAATCCCATAGGGATTATGGTAGACTTGGTGTAATTGCAAGCAAGCCGAGTGAATTAACCTACTTATCTCCCGGAAGGGGGGGGGCGTTGTAGTTTGCAAAAGTAAACAAGTGTTGTGAAACCAATGGTAGAAGTAACTAGGGTATTGTGTTCCCCATGATTCCCTAACTTGGTATTACCAGATAATTGTAATCTTTTCTAATGTGTTGCATGCAAAATGGTAAGTTAAGTTTACCAAACCCTTTGATCCAAGCAAGAGGTAAATTTCACTACGTGATTTGATACATCCCTGTAGTATGACATTACTAACCTTTACCCATTATCCCAATACAACCTCCCCTTGATCCAGTTTGGTTGATTAGACGAGAATAAATTAATTGAATCCTGTTAATTGATCTCTTTTTCCATTCATTACTACCTTGATCTAGTCAGTAAAACCTAAGAGAGTTCTAACATTGGCCACCATTAAAATCCAATCAAAATAAAGAGAATTAATTTTAACATACATTCACAATTTCCAAGAATTACGAATTATCCAGTTTTACCTTGTTAGTTCTTCATGGTTCCTACAAACCTAGTTGCAGATTTAGCTATACATAATCATAGTGGATTCAATAATCATGATATATAATAACATAATTAAGCACTTACAATGATAAAGTTAAGAACTAAAAATCCCAAATTCTTCACTATAAATCACAAAGTGTTGTTAAAAATCACAAAGTTATTTCCCAAGTGTCTCATATGTCTCTATGCACTTTTTCGTCATTCTCTTTCGTTCTCTGTCTAAAATATACTAAATAGCTTATTTATAATAATTGAAATACAAGTCCAAAATAAAATAGAAAAATTGGATTAGGTAGGCAATACAAATGGGGTTACGGGTCGTACTAAGTTCTATGGCCCATACCTGTGCTTCGTTGTCTTCAATCTTGAAAACTGGGCATTACTTCTACAAGACCTTTCTATGGGCCATATTCAGACTTACGGACCGTATAGGATTTCATCTGACAACTTTTTAGAAACTTCCAAAATCTAATCCTCAAGGCACGAAACTTGATCCACGACTCGTACAAAATGTCATGGCTCGTGTTACAGTTCGTGAATGCAACTTCAGAAAATAGGCCCTTCACTAGATCTCAACCACAAAACCACTCCACGGCTCATGAAAACTTCTATGGCATGTAGAGTGCTTCGTACTTCACCAAAAATGTAGCATCTGCAACACTTAGCCCAAAATCATGCCAAATCCTATAATCCTAAAAAAACAAAAAGAAAAACACATCAAACCCACTAACATTGCTTTGAGAATACACAAAATTCAAAGTTTTAAGTATCAAATGTGTTCTATTTTGAGAGCACGTTATCAATTTTGAGGGAATTCATAGGTGACCCAAGTCCATAGTTCCTTTTCATGATGTGAAGATTGAAGAGGATTTGAATTATGAAGAGGTATCGGTTAAAATCCTAGACTAGCAAGTGAAAAAGCTAAGGAACAAGGAAGTTACATCCATCAAAGTGGTTTAGAGAAACCAACAAGTCGAGGGTGCTACATGGGAAGCAGAAGCAGATGATTGTCAATATCTATTCCACTCTGATCAAGCCTAAGGTATTAAGAAATTCTTCCTAAAACCTCAAATTCCATGCATTTTAGTTTTTTCATGATATATGCATTTATTGTTTTTGTTTATGAACTATTTTGAGATATGTTTTAAGTATGAAATCTGATGTTTTTGAGAAATGATGTTTAAATTGCATTTTTTCGTGCATGCTACGTTGTTAGATACGAGTTTACTCCTTATAGCTTTTTTTTAGTACATTTGGGCACGGATATTCCCAAGGCGGAGATATTGTAACGACCCTTAGTTTAGGAGCCTTGAGTACTAAAACATTGGCCTAAAAAATAGCCTAACGTCTAGTTTACAAGGGTGACTTATGACCCAAAAGTGGACATAAAAACCTTAGGTTTTGTTCTTAAACAGAGAACTTCAGGAAGGAGAAAATTTTCCAGATGAAGGGTAACCCATAGACCAAGTAATGGCTCGCAGAAGGTCATACAGTCCGTAGTTAGGGCTGTGAATGAAACTATTAGCCATGAAAGAAATTTAGAGATTTTTGAAGGATGACCTATGAGTTATCAGATGGTTCGTAAACTAGGAATGACCCATAGGCTTCTTTGTGGAATAAGGATAAGGATAAGATGAAAAATAGCTAAGTATGGAAGGATTTTATGAGTCCAACCACATCACGTAAGAGCTTATATGACCCGTAACAAGGCTTCTTAGATTTGGGTCTAGCAAAGTTGGCTTTCAGGAATTTCAGATGCGTTATCAGACGAGAGAGACTTACAGCCCGTGGATCAACTTACGACCCATAATCAGGGTCTTGAAGGTTGATTTCGACAATTTTAATTAGGGCAGTTTTATCATTTTCGTCCTTTCTATTCCTAAACTACATCATTTTGGGGATGGATAAGGGGCCCTAAATCAACCTTTAAGCCCTAAGAAGCCCCTATCCTCTTCATTCTCTCAACTCTAAAATTTTGTATGGAAAAATGGCTCTTAAGAATAAGTCTAAGGTTTCCAAGGTTTCTTCCCCAAAGGATTCAATTTCATTTTTCTCTAGTTTTCGCAAGGTATGTGAGTTGATTTATGGGTATCCTTCAACCCATGAAGTTCCTATCTAGTATTCTACCTTTTTCTTTAAGTTTCGTAAGTTAATGTGCATGTTTATGATGATTTCATGATATTTATGTTATTAAATGATACCCATGAAGGTTAACAACTACTTTGCTATGTGTGTATATATATATGCATATTTGACTAGTGATGATGATTCCATGATGGTTTTAAATGTGATAAAGGATGGACATTTTTTATCTTCCTTTAAAAGAGAAATTTCCTTATGACTTATGTGATTTATGATTGTTCCATGATAAAAGCTAAGCCCACCTAGTTTTCAAGTAAAGATCTCTATGATTATCATTATGATTAGGGCATTACTGAAGAGCTTCAAAGTTGAGTTTATCAAAGATATAAGTATGACGATAATTGCCCTAAAAGATTGTTAAGATAGGTTCCCAAGATAAAAGGACGATTCTCACTTGGTGGTTCCTAAGTTCGATCTACTCCTGTAATTGCTACTTATGATTCTAAGTTGAAATTTTAAAGGTTTTGTAGGATGACTTAGCACTGAATGTGACATTGTGGTGGAGTTCGGTAAGGGAACCTTAGAAGCAACCCTTGGTCGCATTAACTATGTGCCACCATAGGATCCCTTGTAGGCTAGGCTAGTGGATCCACATAGGCCATTTATGTTAATATGATGCATGCAAAGTTGATGGAGCTCCACCCAACAAGTGGTATCCCTGCGCCAACATAGGGGGTTATGTTGGATTCCATGTAGACATATAGTAGCTCACATGGTCTTACATGTCGATTAAGGTCTATTCCTACAAGCTTTATGATCTGAAATAATGATTTCTTTACATGTGATTTCTTATACATTGCCTCATATTGATCTTGATCCATATTCCTCGCGCATGCTTAAGCTTATTTAATGTATCTTTTATCATTGGTATACTTATATATTATGTTTGATAATGATGGCATTAAAATTTCATCTATGCATTGCATCTCACATACATACTACATTCAAACATACTAATGCATATTTTTCCTGTATGATATTAACCATGTACGGACAGGCACTCTTCCATCGACTCGTGGCTAGAACTTAGCGTTCAAGACTAACTTTACTATTCATGGTGAGCCCTTAGTTCGGGATTCCTCCATTTTTTCATTGTATCTTGTATCTTTGCTTTGATTTAATATGATGTAATTGTAGCCCTTCTGAGGCGATGTTGTGCTATTTCAGACTTCTTTCTATTTGATGGAGATTGATTGATATCAATCCCATCTACTCATGATATAGTTGGTATGCATATGGACAAATAGAAATGATTATTGCTATTTCCACTATTTTAATGTTGCTTTATTGTCAAAGTGGCCCTTAGCCCCTTTCCCTTTAGTTTTCCCATAAATTATTTCCATTTAGTACCTATAAATGCTTAAGATGTTTGAGATGGCTTTGGTGAGGTGCCTTCAGGTATCTTATTCACCGTGTGATGACTAGGCCCCTAGGTCGGGTCATTCCAGTAGCCTAGCACAAGACATTAACATTCCTACTTGGAAGTGTTAACATGGACTTCATAATTGGTTTGCCAAAGACCAAAAAGCATGTTGAGTCCAACCATAACCTGTAAGATTTTACACAGCCCGTTAGAAGGTTGCATGGTTTAAGTCTAGGAAAAGTCAGTTTCAAGGATTTCAGATGTGTTCCAGATGAACGGGGCCTACATCCCGTGGACCTATGACTCGTAAATAGGATCTTGTAGGTTGAATCGGATACTTTTCATGAGGGGTAGTTTTATCAATTCTGTCAATCCTATTCCTAAAGTATGTCATTTTGGGATCGAAAAAGGGTCTTAAATCAGCCTTAAAGCCCTAAGACCCTACTCTTTCATTCATTCTTTCGATTTTAAATTTTCTATATGGCAAACTCTAATGTGCTGTCAAAATACAACACTTTTGATGCTTAAAACTTGGAATTTTATGTGTTCTCAATGCGACGTTAATAGATTTGATGTGTATTTATGTTTGTTTTGCACGATTACAAGGTTGGCACAATTTTTGGGCTAAGTGTGCAGAAGTTGAGGTTCCACGTGACCCATTACGGGCCGTACA
Organism: Solanum rostratum; assembly: GCA_029948455.1. Lineage (NCBI taxonomy): Eukaryota > Viridiplantae > Streptophyta > Magnoliopsida > Solanales > Solanaceae > Solanum > Solanum rostratum. The sequence goes on from CM057049.1 coordinate 56,206,068, forward strand.
TACTTATACAGGTCGTAAAGATTATTTCGTAAACAATTCCAGTGAAGGGTGAATTTCTAAAGTTGAGTCTACAAACATACAGATGAGCCGTAGAAGACTATACGAGCCGTAGACTTGGTGTTATGCCCTGAGGATCGGAAAGTGGAAAGTTTTTGAAAAGTCATTAGAAAAAACCCCCTACGGGCCGTAAAACTTTATGCAGGCCGCAAAGGGGTATCGTAGAAGTCATCCCCTATTTTGAAGAAGCGATCCACAAAAGCTCGTTTACAAGCCATAAAATGTTATACGACCCGTAGAAGCTCTCTAGAGTCTGCCGACCCAATTATCTTATTCCATTTTGGTTTTGTATTTTAAACACTATAAATAAGTTTTTAGATTACTTTTCAGATGGAAGATTAAGAGGGACGTGATAGAACATTAGAGAGTTTGAGAAACACTTGTTAAACTTTATATCATCTTTCGATTTCAATCTTGTGATTCTTATTGAAGAGTTTGGATTTCTTGTGCTTAATTCTCTAGTGTAAGTGCTCAATTATGTTACTCAAATTCATAAGTTTTGCATTTACATTAATCATGAGTAGCTAAATCCATAACTAGGGTTGTGGGAACCATAAAGAACTAACAAGGTAAAATCAGATAACTCGTAATTCTTGAAAAGTGTCAATGCATGTATTAATTAATTCTCTTCATGTTAAATGCTTTCTAATGGTGACCAACATTAGAACTTGCCTAGTATTACTGACAGGATCAAGGTTGTAATGAATAGGAAAAGATATCAATTAACAAGATTCGATTGATATTTCTCGTCTAATCAACCAAACTGGGCCAAGGAAAGGTTTTACTCGAACAATAGGTAAGGGTTAGTAATGTCACACTGCAGGAGTGGACCAAATCACATAGTGAAATTCGCCTCTCACCTGGGCAAAAGGGTTTGGTGAACTTAACTTTCCGTTCTGTATGCTACACATTGGAAAAGAATTTGATTATCTTGTAATTATGAGTTAGGGAATCATGGGGAACACAATACCCTAGTTACTCTTTATACTGGTTCAACACTTGTCTTAGTTTAAGATAACTTTTTATAGTTTTCACGAAACCCTCTTTTTAGGGAGATAAGTTGGTTAATTAACCTGAATTGCATTGAATTCTTTTACGTCTACCTCCCCTGTTGGATTCGACCCTAACATTGGTTAGGTTATATATCTTGACAACTACCGCTTTAGCCTCAAAAAGAAGGTGTAGCTTGGGCGACATCAAGATTTTGGCACCGTTGCCAGAGAATGCGACTAGACATGTCTAATTCGAGTAGTTTGGGAATTAATCCTTATTTTCCTCATTTTACATTTTTTGTTGTTTTTGTTTTATTTCAAGGAACAGGTGTAGTGTATGCCCAATACACGAAGTCAAGACATTCCCTTGGCTTTGTTGGACCCAGAGATCAAGAAAAGACTAAGAAAGATGACTCCAGATAATGCAAACGACATGGCAAATACAGCTTTGAATCGGAATGAGAATGAGAATGCAAATAATGACAACCCACCTCCTCTTGAGGTCATTGCTCCACATCCACAGGACTTCAATGTCAAAGCTTATCAGTGGAACCAATATCGGTTGAATCCTGTGGCTATGGAGGTTACTGGATCCATTGTGTTACTACCATTACCGGCTGACACAAAGTTCGTGGTCTCGGGTAGGTTGCTTTAGATGCTGCAAAACCATGGATAGTTCGCGAGCCTCTATTAGAGGATCCATAGTCATCTCACAACGTTACATTTATCTGCAAGAGTGTAATGGGAACACAAAATTTGTCTATGGATGCTATAGGACTTCGTGTCTCATCATTATCTCTGACAAGCAATGCAGCGGTATGGCTATCCAAGCTTCTGCAGCGTTCAATCACCAGTTTGGCTAAGTTGCAGAAGGCCTTTTTGGAGAGGTATTTCCAAAGATAGAAGAAGATTATGTTGAAAGATCAAATCAACAACTTTGAGAAACTTCCTGGTGACTCGATCAATACTACATAGGAGCGATTCATAAAGTACTTGAGGAGTATCCCGAACCACAAAATTGTTGATGATGCCTTGGTGGAGATCTTCTACCATTTCCTAGACGAGAATAGTCAAGCATGTGCTGATACCATCGTGGGGGACATGTTCTTGGATCAACCATTTGTAAGGATTGCTGAGAGAATGGAAATGTGGTCAAGATGAATCATGCATGGGGTCAAACAGACAGGTCATCTACCAAAATTTCGTGCGCTTTTAGTATTGGTTCGGAGCAAGCTAAAATAAATGATGAGATAATGCAAGAGCTTTCCCAAATCCCTACAGGTATGGAGGTGATGATCAAACAGAATCAGGAACGAGTTAATGCAGTTGTTCATCAGCCTCCATGAGCACCCATGTGTGAGGATCCCTACTATGAAGAGGACACCTGCTTCATTGCTAATTAGATGGGGGGTTTTCGGACCAACGCCCAAGGATTTAATCAGGACTATTGGAGCAAAGGTCATGAAAACTATGGTCGGAACTATAATAGACATGGTGCTTGTAGAGACAACCATGGAGGTTACTATGACAAAAATCAGGTTCAGGACAGAGATTTAGACTGGGGCCGTAGAGATAGATATAGAAATGGTCCTTATGTGCCACCAGACAATCGCGATACTAGTGCTAGTACTTCCAGAGTTGAGGAGATATATGATTGCCTGTTGAAGAAAGCTGAGACACAGGATGAGACTTTGAGGGGGATGAATTCTGATATCTCCAACATAAATAATAAAATAGAGACTCATCCTATTTCTATCAAATAGCTTGAGCAACAATGTGGTCAAGTATTAACTCAACTCAACCACCGTCAGAGAGGTACACTGCCTAGCAACACAGAGAATGAGGGGCAGTGCATGGAGGTTACTACTCGTGGTGGCAAGAGTACCATTGATCCTCCCATGCCAGTAGATGATGATGATGTTCAAGAGGAAATAGTTGAGATCAATGATATAGGTACCAGAGATTATCATAACACGGATGGGGTGAGTGATGCTGCAGAGGTGCCACAGAAGCTGAATTCTATTCCTGGGCCTCTTTCTCCCTTCCCTCAAAGAATCAAAAAGGAGGAGGAGAGCAAGTTCAAATACTTTCTCTCCATGCTGAAACAACTCTCCATCAACATCTCTCTCATTGAGGCATTGGAGAAGATGTCAGGGTATGTGAAGTTTATGAAGGAATTGGTTACAAAGAAGCACACTGTGAGTCAGGATCTCTCCCTAGAGCTTCAACATTGTAGTGCAATTACCACAAGGTCCTTGGTGCAAAAGCAAGAAGATCCTGACACCTTTACCATACCCTGCACTATTGGAGATGTGTAGTTCGCAAGGGAATTATGTGATCTCAGTGCCAGCAAAAATCTAATGCCCCTTGTGGTTTTCAAGAAGCTAGGACTGGGAGCCCCTACTATGATGAACATGCAGTTGTTGATGGCTGATCACACGATAAAGAAGTCTATGGGGATACTCTATGACATACTCGTCAATGTTAAGAAATTCATATTCCCCACAGACTTTGTTATCCTAGATTACAAAGTGGACTTCGAGGTCCCAATCATCTTGGGAAGGCCCTTCTTAGCCATTGGTCAAACACTAGTAAATATGGAAGCTGGCCAACTTAGGTTTTAGATTGAACGACGAAGAAGTCTTCTTCAATATCTATCAGTCAATGAAGATGCTAGATGATCTGAAGAAGGATGTCTGGGAACTTGGTTAAGTCTGAGTAACCAAGTTGTCCAAGTTGTTCCGCGATAATAAATTAGGCACTACTTGGGAGGCAACCCAAAATACTTGATTTAATAGTTATAGTTGTGTTTTGTTTTAGCTTTTGGACATATAGGTGGTTTAATTTTTTGCATTTTGGTTGTAATTTTGGACGTTGGACTGGTTGCATATAGGGTAACGGTGTGCTCTATGAAGAATGTGCAGGTACATGACTGAGTCAACCATCCTTGGCTGAAAAGGCATCAAGAAGTGTTTATACGACTGGTTCTATGACTCATATGTAATTCTACGACTCGTACACTGTCTTGTAGAACACTTCTACTGAACAAAACATTATGCATTCCAGTCTACGAGCAAACTTTACGATCCATAGATAAAACTATAGGTCGTGAATGGGGCTCATGGACCCAAGTAAGTTTTCTGATTAATTGGCCAACCGTTGAGATTTCTATGACCAGCTCTATGAGTCATACCCAAATCTATGACTCATAAACTAGTATTTGAAACCCAATCCTCAAAAATAGTGTTTCGACATTCTACGAAACAATGATTTACGGGTCGTAAAACTCTCTATGGCTCATAATCGGGGTTTCATAGAGTCTGGACCCATTAGTTTTGACCGACCCTATCAACATATAAATAATAAGGTCAACTTATTTTGACCCCAATTTTTCCCAAAATTACATACGAAACTCGATGACTCCCTCCCCTTGTCTTTTGACCACCGGCGATCAACCACCCCATCGTTTTCTGACCAACTTTTTGGCAACCCTAGGGTTCCACCTCTTCAATCCCTCCTTCAATTTCTACCTCATGGTCATTCAATTTGGTACATTCTCGATCTTAAAACCCCTTTTATTTACCAAGAATTGTATGAGTACGTTAAAGTTAATTGATGGGTATGATAATTTGATGAATGAACCCGTGTATGCCATTGTTATGTTTGAAAATTGAATTAAGGAAAATAAGTGTCAATGTGTGAATATATGTAAATGTCAGAAAGTGGTGTGAATGGCCTTGCCCTTATGCTTGAATGATGTGTTTGAAAACAAGATAGTCACACACCTCTTGATATGAATTGATTATGTGCATGAAAACTCAGTGTGTGATGGCATGTGTATGTAATTTGATGCTAATTCATTCAAATAGGGTCGGTAGGTTTGAGAATACATGTGAAACGATATTCAATTAGGTGTATGATGAAATTTGCATGTGGGGTATTGGGCATTTGATATGTGTCATGTTTGGGGGGTGTGTGTATTGCTTCGATGCTGAAAATTGTTGTTGAAAAATATTGTATGGGGTCCGTGATGATATACTTAGAAACTCAGGATACTAGATTTTTCAATTCACGAGGGTCTTTTATGGACCATGGAAATTTCCAAGAGCCGTAATTTCCCCTCGTATGAAAATCCAGGAACCTAATGTTTCTGAGAATCTATCAGATGAGACCTTCTACGATTTGTAGAATATTGTACGACTCGTAGACAGGTCTCGTAGATCCTTGCCTGCAAAAGTTTAAACACTGGAACATATCTACGACTCAGTCTATGACTTGTAGATCCTTCTACGAGTCGTACTGGTCTCGTAGATACCATTCTAGTAAGAAAACATTATAGACACTATTTCTACGAGAGCCTTCTATGGCTCGTAGTTTTCACTACGGCCCATAAAAGTGCCTTTGTAGTTCCTTGTGTAACCAAGTCTGATTGAATTTTGCTTTTCATTTCTTGACTTGTGAGGATAACTATACTTGTTAAATGTGTATGTTTCAGGTACTATGGCCCCAAAGCTGGTATGTGAGGATATTCGAGCCATGCAAAGGAGGCTCAAGGATGAGACTTTGGGGGAGCAGGATACCCTCAAGCTTAGTGGATCAGTCGAGGAGCTCGGCGTTTGACCTGACCTGGATGCTGAGAGACCACAGACACGGGCTGCCACCAGACATGGGTAAGCCTAGACATAGGCTAATGTTGTTTGCGCTCCCCGGTCTGATGAGGAAGACAACAACAATAGCAGCTCCATTTAGATGACTCTATCCAGAGAGGAGTCAGATTCAGAGTTAGGATCCAACGATGAGTTAGAGACAGAGTCCTCGGTTGTACCATCGAAAACATCACAATCACCTCTAGATGCTCTCACTAGTCGATGGTATGTTACAGACATGCTAGATATCTACACAGAGGGCGTATAGAAGAATAAGCGGGGAATACTAACTCGCTCAATTTTTAAGGATCCCCAGATCATTTCCTCCTGACTAGACAATGTTAATGGTCTCTAGGACACCATCAGTAGATACAGACTCTAGTGGTTGACCAAAGCACCAGGGAAGTACTCCCCAACCATGTTCGGGAGTTGTATGTCTCCTATAAGGACCTGGATTCTCGAACGACTTTACTAGACTTTATAATGTCCCCCCATGAAAAACTTAATGACCAAGTGTCAATTCATGGGAGGCTCACATGGCTCGTGTGAGGTCACACGGACCATGTAGCATCCATTGAGGGGGTACTTGGCCATAATTTTGATTATGGGGACTTGACAGGGAGTTTCAGGCTAAGGCACGTCACACCAAAATCCCACATGGAGCGTATGGTGCTTCATGGGCCGTGTGGTGAGCCATGTGATGGCCTTGCACTTGGAAAACCAAGAAACAAGACCAATTGTGGTCACACGGCCACCTACACGGTCTGTGTGGTGTGTCACAGGCCGTGTGGCCCACCGTATAGCTCGCGACGCGAAATTTTTCTAAGTATGGAATCACCGTCTTGTAACTTTGCGTGATAGAATTTTTCTAAGTGTCATTTCACGGCCTTGACACGACCCGTGTAGTGTCACAGGGGCCGTGTGACCGTCCGTGTGAACTTCCTCTCCGTTGAAAATTCTAAGTATGGGATCTTCAAGCTCAAGCTAAGTTTCACTTTCAAGCCTTCTATTCGAGATTATTTATGTTGATTAAGGCCATCATAGGTCTCCTACATCAAGTCAAGTTCAAAGGAATTCCATTGCCTAAGTTTTTGCAAATACTGATAGAAGGGTCGACTTTAAATGGTCATATCTCTTAGCACAAATGGAACTGGGTATCCCACGACCTATCAAATTGAATCTCTTTGAATTATCTTTCTAAAGCATCTAGTCTCACCTTATTCCAATTTTGGAGAAAAACGTTATGCCATTTTTCGTAGAATCTGTCTGGGCTAGACGAGAGGCCTTCACGGACTGTGAAGCCAACCGTGTCAAGTTGAGTTTAAAATTTAAAATGGCGTTTTATTGAGGTATTTTTGATATTTTGACCCATCCCCAAGGCTTTTAAGATCTTTTTAACCCCTCCCCTCCCCCTTTATATTCCTAAACTTCTCCTACACTAATTTTAAACCCCCATTCAAGACAAACACTTAGTTTCTAGAATTAGACTCTCAAAATTCTCTCCAAGTCTCATCTTCAAGATTCCAGCTAGGAACCAATTGGGGTTTTAATTTAAAGCAAAATTATTCTCAAATTCATCTTCCTAATCAAGTTATGTGGGATTGATTCTTGGTCCCTTTCAACCAAGAAGATCCAAAAATCTTTTCAATTGATTTCATGAATTTTAGTTTACTTTAAATGTGGGTTTTCATTATTTGATTTTATTAATCCAATTGAGGTATGGGTTGTACTGTACCTATGATTTTAAATTACCTTAAATTCCTATCATGATGATTTATATTGAAGTTATGAAGTTATGAACATGCATGTCCCCTTTAAAGTTTATTTATGCATGGGTGATTTATGTTATGATTTAGATGTTGATTTAATTATGAATTTACTCCATTTCATATTATAATATTGATTTTAGCTTGAATCTATGTTACCCATGCTATTCTCACATCATGCATTGCACTTGCATTCATGAACATTGATCTTTATGGAAATTATGAAGTGGGTTAAATCCAATTATGTTTTATGAAATGACTTTGATAAGATATTGGTTATGACAAGAATTTTATCACATATATGTCAATGATTATGGTCTTTGGGCATTTCGGGTGCTTGCACTATTTCATATTGGTAATCGTGCTAGTCCTATGCATGAATATTATAACTACAAGCTATGATTTGGCATTTGAGCCTAATTGTGCATTGCTCAGATTTGTAATGACTATTGCCTTTTTGGAAAGTGTGTATATATGTTATATGTATTATAGTGGGATGTTGACTTAGCACCGATAGATTGGGGGCGTCAGTGCTATCCCCAAGGGCCCTCTCCCTATCCTCGAACTATGTGCTTAGCGTATGTTATGAGAATCCTATCCGAAATGGGATATGTTCCCGTAAGGAAGGTTGCTTCATATGAAATGGGGTATGTTCCTGTAAGGAGAAGAATTATGATATAATATGAGAATCCTTTCTGAAATGGGATATGTTCTCGTAAGGGGGTTGCTTCATACGAAATGGGATATGTTCCCATAAGGTAAAGCCTGGTTTACCTTTGGCAAGTAGACCACCTCTATACCAGTGAGGGGATTTCATCGGGATTCCAAGTACTAGCTCACTTGGTCTTACACTTGTCGGTTGAGTTCATATCCTTGCTAAATATGAACATCATTGCATTCATGCATCACAAATTCCATAACATATTGTATACTATTCTTCCTTGGATATATAATTCTTTCTATATTATATGCCCTTTTCATCTAACATTGAAATGCAGGTTTGATAAGTCATATGCATTGTATGCCCGCAAACTTAGTACATTTAAACGTACTAACGCATACTCTATGCCTACATGATTTTCCCATGTAGGGACCGTGTGTTACGATCATCCATCACTTGATGGGTAGCTCAAATTCGGAGAGTTGATATTGTGGTGAGTCCTATTTTCCAAGGACAAACCACCTTCCTTCTACCTATGTTGTTTTCTGTTTATCTTCTTAATTGAGGGTGAGCCCTATACATTGTCTTGGCCCCCGTCCCATCTTATAACTAGAGGCATTGTTGGACATCTTGTAGACCCTCGTAGATTCTATATGTTATGTGTTGTATTTGAATCTCATAAATTCGGTTATCTATTGGATGTGGCTATCATGGATTGATTATGGGGATTATGATATGTATGTATGTTTGATGTGTAAATGTAGAAGATCCTAAGCCCCGTATTGTCCCTATAGATTGAGTCATACTTACTCGCCCCTTAGTTCTTATGTGCTATGTGTTATGTGAATCCTTGTAAATCCCGTTCCGTTCGATATTCCCATAGTGTGAGTCCTATTTTCCCATCCCCTAGAACTATGTGTTTACTATTTGAATGCACTTCCAAACCGATGATGTGGATTTGGATACTTTGAGGCTTGTTTGGGGACTCTCGGGTTCTTATTCGCCGTGTCACTTCTAAGCCCTGGATCCGGGTCATGACATCTCCTACGCAGCCATAGTACTCATTACTCTTCCCAAGGCAGGCTGACATACACTAGAGTGAGCGGTCGGCAGGTGGATATTTCGAAGACTACTATCTGTCGTATGTTGTTCGAGCCCGAGTTCCCAACCCCTAGATCCACAGCAGAGTATGATCCCAGATTAGGGTAGACCAGGGACAAGGGTTCGATGAGAGACCATAGCTGCAGAGCTGTCTTGATGAGATGGGTGGCAGCGTAGATTGCTGAGCAGGGCTCGGACCCTATATGGATAGCCACTTCTTCTGAGGCTATTGTAAAGACCTCACTTAGCTTCCCCGCCAAATTTTGGTGGGCCGTTATGAGGTCACAGATCCGTCTGATGCTTGCAGATAATACCTTGACACTTGACTATATTATACTAGTTGCCAACATCTTGGCTGGCTATTAGATAGATTGGGCATTCCTCATCGCAGATCAGATCCACGAAGCGGCCTTGAAGAGGTCCACCTCCATCCCCTTTCCTTGCTTGATCTATAGACTCTGCCTAAAGTCAAGGGTGGAGAGTCTAAATTAGCTAGACTCACTAATTGAGGTCCAACGCACTCTACATACCAGTTTGATCAAGGTTGAGGACAACCCAATGGCATTTTAACGAGGACTACACCAGCCAGCTTAGATACTAGAGATGTTCGCAACTGAGCCACCATATGAGATTTCACTCACCACTACTGCTGCTGCTACTACCGAGGAGAGGCCACCACATATTAAGACAGATGTGGACAGGGGATCCAGTACTACTTCTCCTCCACCATAGGTTATTCCTACACAGACAGCACTTGTCGGCATGGTTCATATGTCAATGGCGTCCATTAAGGACATGGCACAGTGATTGGCCCACATTGAGTCTCCGTTGACTCAATTTCTTAAACAGATCAGACCCTGGGTTCACCAGGGACTATAGAGTCCAACGGACATATACAGGCATTCACAGTCACTACTAATCAGGATCGACTTTCAGCATGGATGCCCGCATTGATGATTTTGAGTTGTGGGTATAGTAGAGCTTAAGTACAACATGGCCAGCAGATATGATGACCCAACAAACAAAGATCCAGTAGCTCTAGGCCGACAAGACAACAACTTTGTCCGCACTGGTGGCATTCCCACAGACTACGCCCCCGGTGCCAGTGGTGGATTTGCTTGCTCCCGAGGATCCTTCATAGCCTTCCCATAGGAAGAGGCCCCACACTGATAATGATCCAGATACAGTGAGGTTACATATGTGGCTGACAGGGGAACAGGAGTTAGAGCTTGTCATGAAGCAGTCGAGGCAGGAGGAGAAGATGAGACAAGCTTGAGAGCTTGAGATGGTGAGGGGTTCTGTCCCCTCAGGTTATGTTTCTACCACTGAGGAGGCCACCAGGTTGGTTGAGAGTGGCCAGACTTAGCCAAGGGCAGGCACTTAGGCGCCTAGGTATGTTTGCTTACCCCGGTACTTATTTTGCATATTTGGTGTGCATTGAGGACAATGCACCTCTTTTTCGATGGGGTGTGGGTAGTTATAGGCCTCAGTGAAGTATGAGTAGCCTTGGCCTATAACTATCCCAAACTTGTAATCCTAGGGCTTTTCTTGCCTATATTTTTTCCCCATGGATATTTAATTTCTGTTGAGCTGGCATATTTAGGATGTAAACGTAGTATTGGTAACATATAGTACTAATATCTACGACATATACATGTTTTTTTCCTTTTGTGTGAAAAATGACACCGACGAAAAATTTTGTTAGTTAGTCTAGATAGTAACTATGCATGTTTAATTGTGTTGACAGTTCTTGTTCTAATAAGTGAGGATAAAATTGAGATGAAAACCATGACCTGAGATTCTATATTGATAGTGTAATCAGTGCCATGTGAGTGTGAGCTTACTTTGTTAAATTCATGTATTGTGTTTCAATTCATAACTTTCCCTGTTATTCTGACTTAGATTGTAGGTTAGTTGGTCAGGAAAAGATCTTAGGTTGTTGTTTGTAATAGTTCACTTTGCCTAAATAACCAACTAAATATGTAAAAAAATCCCTTGATCTTAATTTTTGAGCCTTACATATGCTTTATCTTTGTAAAAACGTAAGTGACCTAGCCTTTTGATGAAAAATCCTGAAATTGGTCCGAGTCCTTCCTTGAACATTGTGCACCTTGACTAAGGCAAAAATCCTAAGTTGAGGGTCGCTACCAAAAGTTTTCCTGGTTCCTAGGTTGGATATTTTGCACCTCGACTTAAACCAAAAAACCTAAGTTGAGGGTGGTTGGTGTAAAGGTAAACATAAATGAGGGGAAAAATTAGTGATACATGGAAAAGGAGGAAAATGTCTACTGGGTGCGAGGAAAATGAGCGATGTCTTAGCAATGAACTAAAAACAAAAATGTTGTGAAAATACAAGGCAAAGCTAAAAAAATGAGAATAAAGCACCCAAAAAATCTTGAAATAGGAGAAAGGGAGAATGAGATGAAAAGTAACAGGGTTGGTAGGAAAAAGTGTAGAAAAATGCAGTGTCAATGAGGGCCTTTAGTCACTATGTTCCCAAAACATCATACCAAAGCCCTCTGAGCCTACATTACAAGCATGTAAAGTCCTAAAGTGATCCAATTCTAAGTAGTCAAAGGTCATAGTCATGAGTATACGAGCAAGCATATGGTATTGAGCATGATATTTGAATGTATTTTGTGAGTGTGAGTGATTTTTCATAGTCCCAAGATTATATCGGAAAATATCATTGTGAGTGAGATATGTGACTTCTTTCTATGAGGGCACTTAAATTGCATTGTTAACATTAGACTAACTCAGTGATTGTGGATTGTTGATAACTACCTCACTTGTCATAGTTGCATTGTCACATGCATTGATCTATGTTGGTTTGCGGGATAGCTATCTAAAGTATTTTTGAAAGTAGTATAGGCATATGTGCTTGAGTTTGATGTGATGTATGCCATTAGATTGAGGTCTGTGTATTATTGTGTTGCTTGTGTAGATTGAGTCGATTGCTTGAGGACAAGCAATAATTTTAAGTTGAGGGTGTTGATGTGCTGTCAAAATACAACACTTTTGAAGCTTAAAACTTGGTATTTTGTGTTTTCTCAATGTGATGTTGGTAGAATTGATGTGTTTTTATGTTTGTTTTGCAGGATGACAGGGTTGGAAAAATATTTGGGGTAAGTGTGCAGAATTTGCTAAAGTAGAGGTTCCACAAGACCCTTTACGGGCTGTAGATACTTATACGGGTGGTAAAGATGGTTTCATAGAAAATTCTAGTGAAGGGTGAATTTCTGAAGTTGGGTCTATGAACATGCATATGAGCCGTAGAAGACTTTACGAGCCGTAGACTTGGTGTCGTGCCCAAAGGATAAGAAAATAGGGAGTTGCTGAAAAGTCATCAGACGAAACCCCCTACGGGCCGTAGAACTTTATGCAGACCATAGGGGGATGTCGTAGAAGTCAACAAAGTTTTGAAGAAGTAATCCACAAAAGTCTGTTTATGAGCCATAAAATGATATACAACTCATGGAAGCTCTCGTAGAGTCTGCCGACCCAGTTATCCTATTCTATTTTAGTTTTTTATTTTAAATACTATAAATAGTTTTTTTAGGTCATTTTTCAGAGGGAAGAAGGAGAGGGGCATGTAGAGAGTGTGAGAAACACTTGTAAACCTTTATTTCATCTTTCGATTTCAATCTTGTGATTCTTATTAAAGAGTTTGAATTTCTTGTGCTTGTGTAACTGCTCAGTTATGTTATCAAATTCATAAGTCTTGCATTTACACTAACCATGAGTAGCTAACAAGGCTTGTGAAAACCATGAAGAACTAACAAGGTAAAATCAGATAATTCATAATTCTTGAAAAGTGTGCATGCACGTATTAATTAATTCTCTTTGTATTGAATGCTTTCTAATGGTGGCCAACATTAGAACTCGCCTAGTGTTATTGACTGAACCAAGGTAGTAATGAATAGGAAAAGAGATTAATTAACCGGACACGATTGATGTTTCTCGTCTAATCAATCGAACTGGGCTAAAAGGAGGGTGTACTGGAACAATAGGTAAGGGTTAGTAATGCCATACTATGGGGATGGACCAAATATCAAAGTGAAATTCTCCTCTCACCTGGGCCAAAGGGTTTGGTGAACTTAACTTATTGTTTTGCATGCAACATAGCAAAAAAGAATTCGAATATTTGGTAATACTAAGTTAGGGAATCATGGGGAACAAAATACCCTGGTTACTCTTTATACTGGTTTAGCACTTGTCGTAGTTTAGGAATACTGTTTATAGTTTTCACAAAACTCCCCCTTTAGGGAGGTAAGTCGGTTAATCAACCCAAATTGCATTGAATTCTTCTAAGTCTACAATAATCCATGTTGGATTTGACCCTAACCTTTGTTAGGTTATATATCTTGACAACGACCACTTTAGCATCAAAAAGGAGGTGTAGCTTGGGCGACATCAAACTCTCTCAAGTATAGGGCAAGGCAAAAACTAGGATTTCCAAGAATCTTCCCAAGACCTCAAGGTCCGATTCTCCCACATTTCCCAAAGGTATGTGAATTGATTTATGGATATCCTTTCACCCATAAAGTTCTCTTCTAAGTATTTTACCTTTTCGTTAAGTTCCATTAGCAAATTATGCATACTTATGATGATTTCATGACAATTATGTTATTAAATGCTATCCAAGATATCCTATAACTATTTTACTAAGTATATATACATGTTTTGAGCTATTTATGATGACCCCATGATGGGTTTCAATAATGATGAAGTGCGGGTGTATTCGATGGTCCCTAAAAAGAGAAATTTCCTTATGTTTATGCGATTTATTATTGTTCCATTTAAAAAACCTAGCCCACCTAGTTGTTAAGTAAAGCTTTGAATGATTTATGATGAATAGGGTATTAAAGTTAAGTTTTAAATAATGGTTTCCCAAAGATATAAGCATGTCTAAAATTCCCCTAAAAAGATGTTTAAGAAAGGTTCCCAATATGAAAGGACAACTCTCACTTGATGGTTCCTAAGTTCGAGCTACTCCTATGATTGCTACTTATGATTCTATGTTGTCTTTTAAAAGATTCCGTGGGATGACTTAGCTTCGAGTGGACTTGAGATTGCAATTCATTCCATTAGTTGAGGCATGACTCATTAAAGTTAAATATAAAAATCCCTAACTATGTGCCACCATAGTAGCCCTTGTAGGCTAGGTTAGCGGATCCACGTAGGCCAAATTGGTCTCCCCATGCGAACGTAAGGGGTTATGTTGGATTCCATGTAGTAGCTTACATGATCTTAAATGTCAGTTAAGGTATTCTTCCACATGTTTATGATCCTATGATATATTTTCATTACATGTGCTTTCACATGCATTTTCTCTCATTCATATTGAGCCATATTCCTTGTACATCCTTAAGCTCACTTTATGTATCTTTCCCCCATACATATTTATATGTTATATTCATGAATGATGATATTACAATTTCATACATGCATTGCATCTTACATACTTAATACATTCTAACATACTAACACAAATTTTTCTTACATGATATCTCTATGTAGGGACAGACACTCCTCCACCGACTCATGGCTAATACACAATATTCAAGACTAGCATTGTTATTCGTGGTGATCCCTTAGTTCGAGGCTCTACCATTATTATACTTTATCTTGTATTTATTTTTTATACAATGTATTTGTAGACCTTTTGAGGTGTTTACTTTCAATGTTGAACAATTATGGATTTATTTGATGGAAACCCACTATTATCGATTCCATTCATCAATGTAGTAGTTTGTATGCTTATGGGCAATGAATGTTAGTTATCATACTATTTTCTTCAATGTTGCTTAATCGCTTTAAAAAGGTCCATACTCTCTTTCCCCTTGCTTCTCCGAGAAATTTTTCATTAAATGCCTATGAATGCTTAGGACGTCTTGGGTGAGGTTCCTTTAGGTATCTTATTCGTCATGTGATGACTAGGCCCCTAAGTCTGGTTGTTACAAAAGGATTCTTTGGATAAAAGTTCACATACATTGAGTAATTGCCTTGGAAAACTTAAAGAAAAATAAAGGATTTTGCTTGATTTAATTTTCAAAGGAGTTTTTGCTTAGAGGAGAAGAAAGCCCTTGAGAGTAGTTTTAGAGAGAGAATTCTTTTAATGAGTGAATGGTGAAAGAATGGGGTTAATTTGGGGGTTAAAGGCACTCTATAAGAAGGATAATAATATCAAAAATTACCTAAAATCACTTAAATAGATTTAGGGAAAAGTCTAAAGCTTTTTCACTTAGTGCAGAAATTTTAAGGATAAATATGAACTATCATGGAATAAGTTTACGACGCAGAGTCATTCCACCATAGTTCATTTTTTGCAAAATTCAATTTTCCCCTATTTTTATCTAGGTCACTTTGATTCATAAATGAACCCTCGCAGAGAGGTCGCACACTCTTCTAGAAATGCAAAATCTTATGAATACTTATTTTTTGATATAGTTGATATAAAAATCGAAGGAGACCATTTTCTATACAATTTTTCCTCTTGATTAAGAATCTGGACTCAAATTTTCCATAAAGAATACGAATAAAATTTTATGCAAGGTATCTTTTATAAGGTCATAAAAAGGTATTTTGTGAGGTGTTACAATATTTCCCCCTTGGGAACATTATTCCTCGAAAGGGATCAAGATAAGCTTGAGTAGAGTAGAGTATATTCTCATACTCTGTCATGAATGCAATAATGCAACTTTAAAACATCTTTAAAGATCACTTACGTGGGTATACATGTATGTAATATGACATAGAGAGATAGAATATTAGAAGCTTGAAGGGATTGTGTGTCACGACCCAAATTCGGATCGCAACTAAAGAACGATAAAATAAAGTAAAAACAACTCATATAATATAAGAATCTCCCAAAATCTTGAATCATGAGTACAAGAGCATCTAAGGTAGTACGATAGAATATATAGAGATGTCTTAAGTGACATAGAAAGCTACCTCATAATATATGATACAAGTCTGGAAAAAAAACAATAAAGAGAATCCCAAAGATCCACGGCGACCCAAAGTCAGAGCCTCACAAGTAAGATCTTGATGAAAGCAGAATAGCTCAACTAGAGTAATCAACTACTTTGTGAGGGTCCCTTGCTCGATCTGCAGGGAGGAATAAAGTAGGGATGAGTACACTGAAATGTACCCAATAGGTTCAACCGACTGGGTAAGAGAAATTGTAATAAGAATGCAATAAAAAGAATCATATCCCTGCATCCAAAAAGGTTAGTGCACAGTTAAATGTATACACAATAATGAGCTAAGGTATCCTCAATAACCCATGGCACCATACATCAATAAATGTGAATATAATGCACAACTCATTAATCCATATGCCATGTATTTCACAGCCCTACCACCTGCCCATGATCAAGGTAATATCAGAATGCCTCAATCTTGCCACCTGCTCGCGGTCAAGGAGTATCACAGTGCCATGTCCCTACCACCTGCCCATGGTCAAGGGAGTATAAGATATGAATCCCACCCTTAACTCCTTCTCGGGTCAAAGTGGTGGTACTAATGTGGAGAGTATTACCCTTGCCCCCTACCCGGGTCAAGGGTTGTCACAAGCAACATACAACAATTTTAAATCAATGATACAATCCAGAAATGCATGTACATATAGTATGGCATCAAAGTAGGAATACCGATACATGAATCTCATATAATCATATGCACATGAAGAATAATATCAAGAGTCTCAGCTAATGCCCAAATCATTATCATGTCTCAAATCATCATAATTATATTGGTAGTCAAGAATATGAACAACACCAAACCTTACTCATCCCAATTATGCAATAATATCAGTATACCGGACCTTATTCATCCTAATCATACAAGAATATTAATCATACCGGACCTTACTCATCCCAATTATACATATGCATCTCATAGGTATCTCAATAGCCATCAATTAACGCATGAATTACCCAAATGGTCTCACAAGTCTCATATTATCATATTTTATCCCAATTCATCATAATCCACAAGATTTCATCTTTGTTCATCAATGTAATCGAAATTTACATCATAATTTGGCTCAACCAGAATCAGAATACCATCAATATCTCATTCTATAAACATATTTACTCAAGAATCAGTCTAGATCGCACATCTATCTCATAAACATGATCAATAACTCAAATCAAGTCCCAAAAAATTAGCCGAACCTACCTCAATGCTAAAACTGCAGTTCGACAAGCTTTCAGTCAACTAATCTACAAAGAGATCCTCAAATTGATCTACCACTATCAATAACAGATACTTCGTATCAATAGGAGCATTTTGATACCCCTATTGGCATAAATTAGGCTTAGGGGAAAGATCATCAATTTTAGGCTAAAATTCAAAGTTTGCAAATCTGAAAATTAACTTTAAAATCAAGTTCTAAACCAAAAATAGAGTCCATGGGTGAAAATCCAACTAAAATTAAGCTTGTATTGAATTGGAAATTAACATTTAAAGTTTGAAAATCCTAGTCTAAAAATTCCCAATTTTTGACATTCAAGATCATGAAATTAAGGCCAAAATCAAAATAAAACTTATGAAAAATGGTTAATATAGTGTTAGATAACCCAGTTAAATCTTCGAAAACCTCTTCTCAAAATCACCGGAAAAGCTTGATAAGTTCGAAAATGGAACAAAAATGGTGACTCTCAGATTTTTAAAATTGAACAATAAAAATACACTCACTTTTTCAATAACTTAAACTTCCAAAAAAGTCATAACTTATATTTTTTAACTTTTAAAACTCAGGATTTCAATTCCAATAATATAGATAGTTCAAAATACGCCCAATGCAACTTACAAAAGGGTAAAACAGTATTTTTCATAGATAAGATCAAAAAAGACCAACGAGGTCATTACATCATTCACCATTAAAAAATAATGTCTGTCCTCGAACATTAGAGAAAGAAGAGTACTTGAAGCCTAAAAAAGGTTGGGATATATGGCTTGCATGTCAGACTCCAGCTCCCAAGTAGCCTCATCAACAGAACGGTGCCGCCACAGAACCTTCCCAGAAGGTATATCTTTAGATCTTAATATTTTGATCTATTCATCCAATATAGTTATGGGTTCTTCCTCAAAGGATAAATTTGGACCCAACTCAGTAGAATCATAAGAGATCACATGGGACTCATTAGGAATGTATCGACGGAGCATGGAAACATGAAAAAAGGGATGCACTAATGATAATCTCGATGGTAAAGACAACTCATAGGATACCTCACCAACTCTCCTTAAAATATCAAATGGGCTAACAAATCTGGGACTAAGATTTCCCCTTTTCTCGAACCTCATCACAACCTTCATTGGTGAAACTCTCAGCCAAACACTATCACCAATAAAGAATTCAAGAGGTTTAACCCTCTTATCAGCATAACTCTTCTGGTGACCCTGAGCTATCAAAAGTATACTCTGAATCAATCAGACCCGGTCCATGGCATCTTGAAGCAAATCAACACCCAACACATTAATTGAACTTGAATCGAACCATCCGATCGATGATATATATCTTCGACCATACAAGGGCTCAAATGGTGTCATCTAGATATTGGAAGGGTTACTACTGTTATATGAAAATTTTGCCGATGATAAGTGTTGGTCCCACCAGGCCCCAAAATACATAACACAGGCCCTAAGCATGTCCTCCAACACTTGAATGGTGCGCTCGGACTAACCATCAGTTTGAGGATGAAAAGATATACTCAAATCCACTCTAGTGCCCACACCACGCTATAGAGTCTGCCAATTGGGAAGTAAACACAAACTCTTTGTCCGATACTATAGACACTAGCACACCATGCAATCTTACAATATCTCGGATATATAATCTAGCCAATTGCTCTGCACTGTAGCTAGTCTTCACCGCTAAGAAGCGTGCTAACTTGGTCAATCGATCAACAACCGCCCAAACTGAATCAAACATGCCCAAGGCCATGGACAAACCTGAAACCAAATCCACAGTCACTATCTCCCACTTCCACTTGGGAATGGACATCCCTTGCATCGATCCACCGGGACTTTGGTGCTCATACTTGACTTGTTAGCAATTCAATCACTTGACCAAGAACTCACTATGTCCCTCCTCATACCAAACAACCAATTGTTTATGTGGGAAAATGCCAATTTCAAAGACGGATTTAGACTTCAGAAAAAATCAGTATTAAGAAAATAATGAAGTCTCCAATTAATTTTTTAAAGGAAAAATCAAGAAAATCATTAAAATAATTTTAAAAGGACTTAAATAGAAAAATCTTTTTTTGATTCAAACGAAAGAGTTTGGATTCATATTTCCATTTTCAAGAAGGTTTTATGCACTTGAAACGGCCTCTAACACGCGGTTATCCGGCGATTATATTTAATTTGACTAACTATTCAAAACTTGGTTCAGAACTAAAGGATATAAAATAATTTAAGTAAAGTCTATGTAAATAAATGAAGGACTTGGAACTTTGAAATTCAACTAACTTTGAAAGCAAATTAATAATTGACCATCTCAAAATAAAATGGAATTCTCGAAAATAAAAAGGTGAATATGAAAAGTAATTTTAAAAACTAACATAAATGGTTTGTCGTTTGGGGAATGTAATTAAGTCAAACTAAATAATAAAGTTAGTGTTAGAGATACAAGAAACAAATAATAGTATTAATACAAAAGAAGAGGAAGTTAATTTGTTGGGCTTGACAGGCACAAAATAAACCTGTCCTAAATATCTAACTATTTGGGCCTGCTTCAACCCACTTTTGAGCCTATTTCAGCTGCTTCAATGGTGGTCTTTTGAACCCCTTTTCTTGCATGTATATCAGTTTGTATATACACCGTATACGAGTGTGTATCAACATCTTTAGGCTTCCAAACTTGTGACCACTCCCTAGGACCTGTTTAGGCCTTCATGGCCCCGAGAAATGCAAGGTAGGAGTCTCAAAGGACTCGAACGGATTTCACATACACCAAAACAAGAATACATAAGTAATTTATTCATTGGAAACCAAATAAAGAATATAAAGGCAATGCTAAAAAAACCTAACTTAATGTGAACTAATATTAACAGCAAAGACATCGCAAACATTGATACCTCAAAATACCAAAAGAATATGATAAAGCAAATTTATTAGAACAAATAATAGTAAAGCATTTGCAAGCGCTTTATTGAATTAAAATAGAGTGATATGGCTTCATGCACATACAACTGAATAAGGGAAAGAACCGGATGAGCCTGATTTCCATAAACAAAGTTAATTTTTGTAAGGATGATACATAATTCATTTAAGGAAGGTATGAGTGAGAATGAGAAATTTTTAAAGAGCACTTGAATCAAGCCCTAAACAGCTCCATCACGATAATAACAACTAAATTTTATATTCTTACCTTGTACCTGAAATCTCAAAATATTTAGGTAAATAATAAAGAAAAATTTGTTATCATCTTTAGAAAAGACTATTTTAAAGGACTAAGAAAAATTAATGAAACATTCATTTAAAATTCTTGAGAAATATCAAGACATTTCTACCAAGGTGTCAAAGTTAGGCTCAAAATCAACACTCATAAGTCATGGCTTGCCAAACTAAGCAACAATTTAAACAAAGAGAAGAGAAAGGAATATTCAGAATACCATAGTACTATTTAACTGTAACCAAACCCAAACTATCCAGTGAGGCTTGAACATATTGGAAATCAATGCAACGTGTGTATGAATTCATATACTATACAAAAGAAATGACTTAATCTGTCGAAAACTATGTAAACAACACAGTCATAACCAAGATATTTACTATAAGGGAGGAGAAAACATCAAGAAAATTAATCTCAACTTTCGCGCTGAAATTTCTAAGATAACAGAGAATAAATCAGCAGGTTAAGTGCTAATGGATCAACGTTAGGACAACAACATAACTATCACAGCATCGAATAAGTAAGAAATGGAAGTTGCAACATATCATTATCCGAAAATACAGTAATACCAACCATATTACGAACAACAATGACTTAGTCAAGATTTAAAGTAAAATACATATCGCACAATGAGATGAGAAAAGTGTGAAGTCATTACCTTTCTCGGAGTAGCGAACTGGGATGCAAACTCGAAGCTGACCTCCGCGAGACCCTCACAAGACAAAATAGAGGCGCAAAATGTAGTTTCTTGTTTTTTTTTTTGAAATACTGAAATCTATGGGTAACATTGGAAGCTATGTCTTCTTTTATTTGAACCCAAAATCGACTAGAATAATCCTCCCGCTCAAGCGGCTAAACAAGGTTTATATAGAAAAAGGTGAAAATTGGGAGGAAAATTGGAATCTTTGAGGGATATTCTTCAAATTTTGAATCTCAAACTCACCCACATGCTTCTCATAGCTGGAAACCACAAACGAGTTGACTCAAACTCATCCGTTTGATTTAGAGTGAGGACAAGAGTTTTCGATTACGGCTGGTCAAACGCTACTGGGCATTGGTATGTAGTTGTTGATACCATTTTTTTATGGTTCTTATACGCTGTTGGGCTAGTGTCGCAGCTGCCTTTGCCTGCATCGCTGAGTTCATTTCTCTTTGAGGAAGATAACGCGTAAAGCATTGATGCTTGCAGACAAGAACGCGTGAATGGAAAAAAAAAATAAAGGGGGTGCATGTAAGGTGTTTTGAGGGATAAATACACTGTAGGCTGATTTTGCTAATTTTATAAAGACTTAAATAGATTTTTTTTTTAATTCAAAAGAAAGAGTCCGGGTTCATATTTCCATTTCAAGAAGGTTTTACGCACTTGAAATGGCTTCTAACACGCGGTTATCCGGTGATTAGAATTAAATTGACTAACTATTCAAAACATGATTCAGAACTAAAGAATATAAATAATTTAAGTAAATAAAGGACTTGGAACTTTAAAATTTAACTAACTTTGAAAGAAAATTAATAATTGACCATCTCAAAATAATATGGAATTCTCGAAAATAAATAGGTGAATAAGAGAAGTAATTTTAAAAACTAACATAAATGGTTTGTCGTGTGGGGAATGCAATTAAGTCAAACTAAATAATAAAGTTAGTGTTAGAGATACAAGAAACAAATAATAATATTAATTCAAAAAGAGAGGAAGTTAATTTGTTGGGCTTGGCAGGCCCAAAATAAACATGTCCTGAATATCTAACTATTTGGGCTTGCTTCAACCCATTGCTAAGCCTATTTCAGCTGCTTCAATGGTGGTCTTTTGAACCCCTTTTCCATCTTGTATATCATGTGTATAAACACCATATATGAGTGTATATCAGCATCTTTAAGCTTCCAAACTTGCGATCACTCCCTAGGACTTGTTTAGGCCTTCATGGCCCCGAGAAATGCAAGGTAGGAGTCTCAAAGGACTCGGATGGATTTCACATGCACCAAAACAAGAATACATAAGTAATCTTTTCATTGGAAACCAAATAAAGAATATAAAATCAATGCTAAAATAAACCAAACTTAATGTGAACCAATATTAACAGCAAAGACATTGCAAATATTGATACCTCAAAATACAAAAAGAACAAGGTAAAGCAAATTTATTAAAACAAATAATAGTAAAGCATTTATATGCGCTTTATTGAATTAAAATAGAGTCATATAGCTTCATGCACATACAACTAAATAAGGGAAAGAACCGGATGAGCATGATTTCCATAAACAAAGTTAAATTTCGTAAGGATGACACATAATTCATTCAAAGAAGGTATGAGTGAGAATGAGAAATTTTTAAAGAGCACTTGAATCAAGCCCTAAACAGCTCCATCATGGCAATAACAACTAAATTTTATATTCTTACCTAGTACCGAAATCTCAAGATGAAAATATTGAAGTATACAATAAAGAATTTGTTATCATCTTTAGAAAGGAGTGTTACAAAGGACTAAGAACAATAGATGAAACATACATTAAAAATATTTGAGAAGTATCAAGACATTTCAACCTAGATGTCAAAGTAAAGCTCAAAATCAAGTGTTACAAAGGATTAAGAACAATTGATGAAACATATATTAAAAATATTTGAGAAGTATCAAGACATTTCAACCTAGATGTCAAAGTAAGGCTCAAAATCAACACTTTATAAGTCATGGCCTACCAAACTAAGCAACAATTTAAACAAAGGGATGAGAAAGGAATATTCACAACACCATAGTACTATTTAACAGTAGCCAAGCCCAAACTAACCAGTGAGGCTTGAACATATTGGAAATCAATGCAAAATGACTTAATTTTTCAAAAACTATGTAAACAACACAGTCATAGCCCAGATATTAACTATAAGGGAGGACAAAACATCAAGAAAATGAATTTCAACTTTCGTAATGAGATTTCTAAGTTAACAGAGAAAAAATCAACAGGTTAAGTGCTAATGAATCAACGTCAGGACAACCACTATACTATCACAGCATCGAATAAGTAAGAAATGAAAGTTGCAACATATCATTATCCGTAAATACAGTAATATTGATGTCAAACCATATTACGAACAACAATCACTCAGTCAAGAACCAAAGTAAAATACATATCACACAATGCAATGAGATAAGTGTGAAGTCATTACCTTTCTCAGAGTAGCAAACTGGGATGCGAACACGAAGCTGACCTCCGCTCAAGCGGCTAAATGAGGTTTATATAGAAAAAAGGTGAAAATTGGGTGGAAAATTGGAATCTTTGTGGGGTACTCCTCAAATGTTTAATCTTAAACTCACCCATATGTTTCTCATTGCTGGAAACCATAGACGAGTTGGCTCAAACTCATTCGTTTGATGTAGATTAAGGACAAGAGTTTTCAATTTGGGCTAGTCAAAGGCTACTGGGTATTGGTACGCAGTTGTTGATACCATTTTTGGCTGGTTCTCATAGGCTGCTGGGCTGGTGTCGCAGCTGCCTTTTCCTGCTTCGCCGGATTCGTTCCTTTTTTAGGAAGATGACGGGTAAAGAATTGTTGGTTGCAGAAAAGAACGCATGAATTGAAAAAAAATAAAGGGGGCGCGTGTAAGGTGTTTGAGGGATAAATACATTGTAGGCTGATTTTGGTAATTTTAAAGGGGAATATACCAGGTTACAGGGATAATGGGCCACAGAATTGGTCCAATCATGAACCAATTTGGATTTTTGTGTCCAAAAATAGACTAAGATTAGCCTAAAAATAGGAATTGGGTGGATAAATATAATTGGGGATTTGGTCATTTTAAAATCATTATCAAGGTCAATTTAGGATTTAAAGAAAATATAGCCGAATCGAATTAGTTGATTAGATTGGTCACGAGACGAATTAATATAAGTTAATAAAGGGGCTTCTAAAAATTATCAAAATGAATTAATTCAATTAATTATCAACTAATTAACTCTAAAATAATTTGTAACTAAACTAAGATAATTTAACAAAATGAAATCTTTATGGAGCGACTTTTAAATAATTATGAAAAGTAATAATTATATACGCAATTATATTTAAAAAATAAAAAATAAGTATAATACTTTTATATAAACATACATGCACGCACGCGTGCGCGCGCACACGCGCACACACACATATGTGTGTGTGTGTGTGTGATTTTAAAATAAACATTAAAAATAACTTAAATATATATTTTTTTTATTTTTGTGATTTTTTTAAATTAATTATTTCAATCTGTTGAAAAATTGAAGAAGCTCAATAGTTAATTTATTTTGCGGAAGGTCAAACTTGGATATCAACATCTGCTCCTTTCTTTGGGTAGGGTCAAAAGAGACCATCGACAAAGAAATTTGACAATTTCAATCCTAACCGACCACAATTTCATCTCTTTAAAAGAAGGGTACAGACTTTGAAAATTATGGCCTAACCCCAGTATTGAGTTTCCTACATATCTAAGGTTACTTAAGAATTTAGGTCACTTGTAGTTCAAGATGCTTTATTTATTGCATGATTATGAAAAAATTCAAAAAGTATTTTGGAGTCAAATTATAGAGAGACCGAAAAGCTCGAGAATAGAAAGAGAGGATGGTTGGAGTACAGTCGAGTTTTCAACATCAAGCCCGCCTACATTTCCATGACATGGGAATCACACTGCTTGTAGTTCGACTCAATCAGTTGAAAGGAAAATCTCTTATGCTAAGATAACCCTTGGTTGGGAGGAGAGACGAGTAAATTGAGTATGAAAAAGTGGCTTCCAACCTCTTAGTCATGAATGTGGAGCTCTTCACATTCATAAATAAGAACTCTTACATACATAATTTTCAAACCTTTTGGTGCATTATCACTCAGATTGGAAAGACTGCCTCCGATGACAGTTAAAATTTCATCGGATGCGAAACTGAAATTAACAAACTCAAGGAAATACCCACATGCCCTTTTAACTGGGGTGTGGTTAGATTGTGGTGGAAGTCACTTCTCGGCTCGCGCCTAAAGAGTGTGACATTTCTCTTCAGACTATACTCTAGTTCACTGCTAATTAAGAAAAAGTTCCACATTATGTTGCATCCTACTTGATGATGTCCACACCTGTGGCTTGTTTGAGAATTCATTCTCTCGGATTCTATCAATAAAGACCAAGAGAAAACTTGTTAGTATAAAATAAATAGAGACTTTTACCTCATTGACACATATTCATCCCTTTATATGACGTCAACTTCCTCCAGGTTTTGACGTAACTAATGATAAATTGATATTATGTAATATGTTGATGGCCCTATTGACATGATATTATGATGGTCATTTCTTTAATACCGATATGAATACATTGCTCCTCTTGGCAATGATATGATATCTTTCTTGGCAATAACATGAATATAATGTCATTCTTGGCGATAACATAACGATGATATACATATGATGTCACTCTTGGCAATAATAAAAATATAATATCTTTCCTGTAATAACATGAATATGATGTTCTTGTCAATAATATGGTGATAATATGCATCTGATATTTCTTTTGGAAATAATATAAATATAACATCATTCTTTGCGATGATATGTACATAATGTTTCTCTTGGCAATAACATGGATATGATGATAGTCCAACTATAACAAGGTGGACGGCTCGATAATGATCCAAGTGTAACAAGATGGATGGCTCTATAGTAGTCCAACTATAACGAGGTGGACGGCTAAAAAATGATCCAACTGTAACAAGGAGGATGGCTCAATAATTATCCAACTGTAACGTGGTGGATGACTCAAAATAATTCAACTATAATGAGATGGACGGCTCGATAATGATCCAACTGTAACAAGGTGGATGGCTTAGTAATGGTCCAACCATAACGAGGTGGATGGCTCGACAATAGTCCAACTATAATGAGGTGGATGGCTCAAAAATGATCCAACTTAGTTTAAAATAAAACCCCTGAAACAAATAAATAAACTATGCAAACCATTTATGGGGTGGTTAACCCAACAAAATTATACGTCGAGGCCCTCAAGTAGTTATGTAAAATGCATAAACAACTCATGGGGTGGCTAACCCAAAAATTTTAAAAAGTTAACCCTCACATGGTCAATAAACACATATATTTATATAGATATATGATAATTATCCTAATGGACAAAATAGAAACCATATTGACATATATGTCTGACATGGTTACGACTCTTATCTCTTTCAAGAGAAAGAATAGCCGAAGTAAAATGGCTAAATTCTTTTATACAAAGATTAAAGTCTTTCTTGTCCTGATAAACTCAATAAATTTTGAATTTGTTGCATGATATCTTTAGTCAATATTGGAGACCTAAATTGACTTGGCAACTTTCATTGTCGCGAGGATATGTCAGTATTGATTGATTTGATAGACTTGTCATTTTGTCCTTGCAACACTTTTGCAACAGCATCATCTTTAGATTTGATATTGATTTCAGGATTGTCCCAACTTTACTAGCATAGCCACCTATAAAACTTGAAATCAAGCATTAACAGTTATAATAAAGTAAAATATATACTAAAAGATAAAGTGTTAAGTCATCAGGTCATGGTAATCTTAATTGTGATTTCAATCACAACTTGTCACCAATTGATATTTGCTGCTTTGCAATCCTAGGATTTTTATGTGCGCTCTGCATCTGGCAATACTGACTTGATTCATTTGAACATTGAGAGAACTTGTCGAGCTTGTGTGTAATTACTGCAAAACATAGTGAAAGTCATTAGAAATCGCTTTGATGTAATACAATAAATTGAAGACAAGATGAGATGAGAAATTATTTGATTGATTATGATGAAACCATGGTATGTATAAGTGGTGCCTTATGCTTGAAGGTTTTGACATTGTCATCTTTGTGATTTCAGTGTTCCGGTATCCAAAAAAAGATTTTTAGTCTGAGATACTGATTTGTGCTCGCATTGTCCTTATGCTCCTTCATGCATTTGACTTGCACATTAGTCTACTCTTTGAAATGCAGTCTTTGTGGAATTTTTTAGGACTCTCCTCAAAAGTTCTGCCCCAGTTTGCTTGAATGTAGAAAATAACATCTTTGTGAAATTTTTGAGAATTTCTCAAAATTTTGCCTCCAATTACACACTTTAAAAAATTTTGAAACTTGATTTGTTGGAGAAGCATCTGTTTGGAGGAATTTTTTAGATCCTCTAAAAATTCTGCCCCAGTTGCATATTGTGATCTCGATCTTGTTGGAGAATCTCATCTTCTAGTGAATTTTTCAGAGGAATTTTTTAGATCCTCTTAAAAATTCTGCCCCAGTTTTTATTGTAGAGAGAAATGAAAATCTAATGGGGAATATAACCGAGCCGTTGTGGTGCCTACGTATCTTGTTGAGGCAGGAATCAGGTCATACATAGTTCCAAATACAAGAATATTTAAACTTGATAATGTGGTGACCGAGGCTGACATAGATCGCCGATGTATCTTATTCTTGAGAATTCAGGTTAAACGTAGTTCACTATACAAGAAATATGCACCAAAATACGAAGAAGGGGACTAAATGAGCAATTACTTTATATGTAGAAGTTTTATCAATGTTTTGTGCTTTTCTTTTTGTCCTTTGATGGTGATTATCTTCAAACGATCCTATTCAAGTCATCTTGTGCTTACTTTGAAGCATGAAATGTGTTGTCATATAGAGAAACTTCACTGATTGTGATCAACTTGTTGTCAAGCATGTTATGAATCTTGTGCTTGAGGGTCGAACAGTTTTTCGTATCATGTCTGATAGCTCCTGAATGATAATTACATTTGTGGTCTACTCTATAAAATGTTTCCCAAAGGGTCGGCTGGTCTTTCTTTTCTAGGATGGAGCATACCCGCTGCTTTCTACCTATCATAAAACTGAGTTTACTCCTTCAATGGCATAAACACTTTGGGAAACTTTCTGAAGTTTGGATGGGAGAATTTTCCTTAATTGTCATGGTGGTTTTGATATCCCTATGATGGAATAACTCTGACAACACACACTTCTTCTTCTTCCTTGTTTGACCTTTTCACATCACTAGTTCTGATGATTTCCTCATTAACTCATGATGCGATATTTCCAATTTTGAAGCCATCCTCTAAAGCCTCTCCTACTTTGATGACATCGATGAGTTCTCGTCCTATCATACACAACATCCTTTCATAGTATTCAGGCCTTTGAATGCAAATAAACATTTCGGTGATTTCACATTCAAAAATGGGAGGTTGAACCCTTGCAGCCTCTTTTCTCCATCGAAGAGCATATTCTCAAAAGTTTTCTATAGATATTTGCTTCATCTCTCTAAATAATAGTGATTAGGGGCAACTTCTATGTTATGTCCAAATCTTTCGATGAAATCCTTTGCAAATTCCTTCCAACTCGATCATTGTTTTAACTCTTGTGATGCAAACCACTCCAAGGCTTCTCCCTTTAGACTTCCGGTGAAGAGGCACATCAAAAGTGATTCATCCTTTCCAACTCGCATGACTTAATTACAATAAGCCTTCAAATGACTAAGAGGATTGTCAGTTCCATCAAAAGTGTCAAACTTTGGTATCTTAAATCCTTTTGGAAGGTCTAAATCAAGATGGATGCATAAGTATTCATAATTTAGCCCTACAACATCTGAGGTACAGTGAAACTCTTTTACAGCTCTCATAATTTCCTCCTTTAGGCTTCGTCCATCCATTTCATCTTTGGTCCTCCACTCATTATCCTTCTCTTCGTGGTGATTAGGTACGGTGCATGTGGGATGAGGGGGTGTGATTTATGAAAAGAAACCTTTGAGGCCATGGACTAATGATAGGTAGACTTTGGGTATCTTGAATAGGAGTACAATATGCGATAGGTAATGTCTGAGAATTGTTGATATTTGAATTTTGAGGAAAGGTAGTGTTTGGTACGAAAAAATTAACATGATCCGCGTTAGGGGTAGTTAAGTCAATGGTAGACAATTTTTTAATGGAAATAATGTGAAGGTTACTTGGGATATTTTCTGGATGTTCAGAGAATGATAATCGAGTGGATACCCTCTCTCTCTTGGAAAGGAAGTACTGAAAGTAATAACAAGATTCGCTGAGTCTCTAGTATGTTGTAACTGGGTTCTCATCTTAGCTATCTATCGCATCAGTTGTGCAATCATCTCATTATGTCCAGCAATAGTGGGATCTCTTGTAGAAACCTCAGTCAAACAATATTCTCAATATTTTTGGTCATTTTTCGTGCCTTATGAAAAAAGAAGGAATCTTTGGAGGCTCTAGATAGTTAGTCAGCTCTCTCAACACAAATTAGTTCTAATTACCTGATACAGAAAAATAATTCAAAAGATAAATGTGTTAGTCCATATTCATAATAAATAATGCAATATATCTCACAGAAAGTTAAACACATAATAGTTGCTTTGCTCGAAGATATACTAGCCCACGGATATAGGAAATGACTAAATAGGCAAATTTTGCCTATTTGATTTGAGATTTGTAAATCAGGGAGGTATTGATCCATGATTTTCATTGCTCAAGTGAAATTTATGATTCTTTTGTAAGGATGAAGGGGAAAAATATGTTCTTAAAAAATGAGGGACAGAGCCATAGAAGGCTACCTATGTATCTCACGAAAGAGAAATCAGGGCTCACATAGTTCGACCACCTTGAGTTGTTCCAAATTGAAATGAAAAACCAACCTCTTATGAGATCAGGGTAAAATTTTAGAATTTTGAGTGTAAGATTCAAATTTTATTGAGAAACTTAAGACTCGAAGATTTTTTGGACGAACCTTTAATAGTGAATTGATTTTGTGTTCTTAGGGGGTTCAAAGGAGCGGACTAGAACATCTTTGAATAAAGCAACATATTCACATAAACAGTTATAAAATATAGCATATAAACAGTTATTATGTGTCCTAAATAGATATGTAGCCCTTTTGTGCCAAGGGTTGGCCTATCGAATCGAAGGATGTGTATCAATTTAAAGGCAAGTCATTACCCCCAAATTACTTTCATTAACAAAATAAAGTGCTTACAAAACATCATGAAAGGTACATCTCAGAAAGCTAAATAAAAGAAATCACAAAATGAAAAGCAATCCTATGCAGGGGATAATAATAGATCTCACACTGCCTTGAATATTCCATTATTCCTTGCCCTCTCAACTATATCGACCTCTTGCCACATGAAGTACTTGTTTCCCCACAAGCAATCCTCTGCTAACTGAGCCCATTCTTCGTGCCTAACTCTTTCCATAGTCTGAATTTGATATTTCATATGATCATCCAACCTAACTATGAACTATTTTGCCCTTACTAAGATCTTGTTTAAGTTGCTCTAAGACCTTTGCATCCTCCAAATATCAACGTTGGTAGGCCAACTCATTTTCTTGATACCTTTCTTGGAGTCGATGGAGTATCACTTGATTCTCGGCCCAACATCTTTGATACAATAAGGCATGTTTAGTCCAGGCTTGATGGTTCCGGCAAGATTCTTCTTCAACCAATCTTTATACGCATCGCGACACTTGGCGTTGAACCTATTGGGGACTTTATCATCTTCTACCCTTTGAGTCTTCCATTCTCGAATGATCATTAGCGAAAGGTACTCAACTATCTTCATGATCCATCGCATATTTTCTCATGTCTCTAGTTTGAGGGGTGACTTGCTTACAACCCAACTGCCTAAAAATCAACTGGGAGCATAAGGTCGGGTTTCCCTAAGTTCGGCTAGTACTAAGAAAGAAAGATTGGGGCTTCAAATCATAGTTTCATCCATAAGACGATCATCGATGGCCCATTGTACATCTTCATCCCTCAACCCACTTAATATTGGCATCCAAAATTGATGTACATTTCCCACTTTGAAATGATTCATATATAACCACCAACTGTGAGAAGATAATTGATCATTTCTAGCTTTTTCCTTCGATTTTGTAGGGTAATGGACTTCAAGTACGTGCTTGATCATCCACCATTGAAGTATTAGGTTACAACCCTGAAAGAATTGGCTCTTACCTTAACATTTATCCACAGCCCTGTAGATATCAGCAAGGATCATAGGTGCCAAGGTATAATATTTAATTGATGTTTCGAATTTGACCCCGTAGAAAATGGCATGAGTGGCCATTACCATACTCGGATGGATAGCGTGATTTAGATTTTGTGGAAATACCATACACCCAAACAAGCATACCGCAAAAGCAAAAGCTCATTTCTCCCTCCAAGTTTTTTCGGAAATGAACTCTTCTTTGAACCTCTCATAGGCACTAGCTCGTCCAAATCAGTAATACAACTTCAAGAGCGGGATGTTTGGTCCTTTGGGCCTATCCATCCAATCGGTGTTTACTAGAGAGAATGTGTCTTTGATTTCGTTTAGACCCCAAACCTTGGGAATTAGAATGTTGTTGTCAGGCATGGTCTTTCTCTTGTTACACATACCCATACTCTTGTAACTTATTGCCAACACCTCTTCTATGGTCGGAGTCAATTCTATGTCCTCTAAACAGAATACCATAGAGTCACGATCCCAAAATTTAATCATTGCTCCAATTAGGTCTGGCCAGGCTTCTATTTTTATTAGAGAGGGGAGGTGGCCTATGTGTTTTTGGACCTCTCGTTTGTCTTGCGCAACCATCTTTTCCCATAATACTTTGAGGAAGTGATGAGTTTGGGTCACCATTCTAGTCATCAAACGTTCGTAGACTTGTGACACTCTACAAGACAAAAAATTACGTTAGGTTCCCCCTGCGCAGGTGATAATAGGTTGTTTAAATTAAACTACACATCCTTCAATTAAAACACGTAAACATGGTCGTCCTAATGTCCATAGGCCAAATAGACTTAAGGTGGGCTACTAATGGGCCCAATACCCCTTTGACATTGGGTTGGCCTAGGCGAATGATCCTAAAAGGATTTTGGTTTCACTCTACCCTAGGTGTCTAAGAGTGGGTTTCGAAGAGACCGGGACCCAGGCAGACAACCGGAATTGGAAATTATGACAATCATTTGACGTATCACGAACCAATAAATTACCACTTTTTTCAAAAAAGGGTTCAGTATTTAAAAGTCTGGTTGCATATTTGCAAACCATTCTTTCAAATATGCAAGATAATACGGAATATGCCATGGAATACAATGAAAGTTAAATAAGAAATTTAAACACATAAAGCGCAGATAAGAAAAAATAAAATTACTAATTATTAGCAATCCGAATAGTTAGTCAAATAATCCTAATCTAATGGCTAGAACCTAATTATTTTTCCCAGCAGAGTCACCATTTCTGTTTATGTGGGAAAATGTCGATTTTAAAAAATGTTTTAGACTTAGAAAAAGAAATAGTCCGAGTTCATAATTCCATTTTAAGAAGGTTTTACGCACTTGAAGTGGCCTCTAACATGCAATAATCTGGCGATCAGACTTAATTTGACTAACTATTCAAAACTTGGTTTAAAACTAAAGAATATAAAATGATATAAGTAAAGTCTATTTAAGTAAATAAAGGACTTAGAACTTTAAAATTGAACTAACTTTCAAAGAAAATTAATAATTGACCATCTCAAAATAAAATGGAATTCTCAAAAATAAATAGGTGAATAAGATAAGTAATTTTAAAAACTAACATAAATGGTTTTTCGTTTGGGGAATGCAATTAAGTCAAACTAAATAATAAAGTTAGTGTTAGAGATACAAGAAACAAATAAGTATATTTTTTAGGAATCCTATACTGATTTTAAAAAATCTCTAAAAATCCCGAATCTTTACCTAATTACAAAAAATCCCGACTTTTGACATTTATTTGATACCTTTTGAGGCCACTTGATACTTATCTAATTGTAACTGAAAATTAATGCTGAAACGTTAAATAAGGAAAAGAAATTACTGCCAACTAGCAGTATCCCTTGAATTAAGGCTGTAAGTTACAAATTATGCAATTAATCCCTAAAATAATAGTAAACACACAAGATCTACAAAAGTGGAACTTCATGAATTCAAATACAACAAAATTTAAAAAATCCCAAGTACCTCAACTGTCCAAATGAAGAAATCAAGTGGTTCTGGTGGTTTTTCCTTGCTTATTATCATCACTAGGTATCAACTTCCCCTAACATAAAAAAAAAATGAAATCATAATTTCACTCAAAACAATTAACAACAACAAAAAAAAAAACAATTACTTACCTTGTAATAATAACAATCAAAATACATTGATTTTTAGGGTTTCAAATTTTCTTCAAATAGTTGAGTATCAATTCCAATTAATTTGATAGGTATCTACATCAACTTTCAAAACCCCCCAATAATTTGTATCAGTTATGTAGGTATCAAATTACTTAATTCGTTAGGTATCCACGGTTAATTTCAAAAATCCCCAAAAATTAGAAATCATTTTGACCAACCTATCAGTGTAAATATCAAGAAATCAATTGGGTAAGTATCAAACATAGTTACATTATTAGGTATACACATTAACTTCAAAATCCCCAAAAAATTAGGTATCAATTTTACAAGCAACAAAAGTTTAAATTTGTTCATTAATAGAACAAAGAAAGATGAATCAGAGATTTTTAACGACGACAAATTTGTGTATTTGTGCGTTTGTGAATATAAAAACGATTACATTGGGCAATGGTGCTCGTGCAGTAGTTGAAGATGAAAACAAAGATGAAGATTGATATGTACTTGTTCGATGGAGCAGTTGATACAGTTTAGGAGATGGAGATGAGAATGGAGAAACGTTTCTGTGGAAAAAACTGAAAAAGGAACATTTAAAATTTAAATGGTAACTGTCACACAAATAAAAATCAAAATATAAAAATTAAAAAAAAAACTGATTTAAAAAAGGAAAAATTAAAATGTAAAAAGTGATTGACAATAAATAGACTTCTAAATTTAAAAATTGTACTAATTATATTCTTTAATAAAAAATATAATAATAAGGTATCAAAAATAAATGAAATTTTTAGAAAAGTTGGGATTTTAGTAATTTTTATAAAAAGTTGGAAAAATTTGATATTTGGATAAAAAAGGTTGGGATTTTCATAAATTTATAATATTAATACAAAAAGATAGGAAGTTAATTTGTTGGGCTTGGCAGGCCCAAATAAACTTGTCCTAAATTCTAAGTTTAAATTACATAAATACACAACTTATCTTATCATAATCTTCTATCATAATCTTCAAAATTCTCTACCATTTGAAAAAATTACAACATTCTCATTTTTTTACATTCTCTCTCCTACCATATGATACTTAACATTAACTTTTCCCCACTCAATTTTTACTAGCCTATTATTATGGCTATTTTCAATTTAGAGTCAAATTAGTTGTCAATTACATTAGTCAATTATCCATAATTAATTTCAAATTAAAGCTAATCCATAATTAATTTTAATACAACTATTTATTTCCTTTTCAAAGTTTCGCTCCTTTTCAAAATTATTTTCACACAATTATTTCTTTCCTTTTCAAATTTCCTTTTCATTATTTGTTCCAAAGCTTCTCCCAAACTGATTTTGTCCACTTGATCAGCGAAAATTTTCAGTGAATTCTCAAACAATAAGCGACGATGCCAACACCATCAAGATGAGCCCATTGAAGAGGATTCCCAAGAAGAGACGGAGGTCATCAAGAATGTAGCTTCAACTTCAAGACCCAAAGTCCCAAAATGACATGCAAAAAAGGGGGAAAAAGGAAAAGCTCATTACCACTTGCCTTTTGTTTCCAAAGATTTGATTCTTCAACATAAATTTTTCAATTTTTTTATTGTTGAAATAATGTAAGGTATCGTCGCGTCCTATTTTTTTCCTCGCGGAGAAATAGGAACCTGGACGACGTCGTGGCAATGACTCTTTTGGGATTTTTAATTTTTAGAGTCGCCACCTAATGAATTAAGGTGCATTAGGACACCATTCTAGCCTAAGGGTCAAAAGTCAACCAGAGAGGGGGTTCGGGCTCAAATTACCTCGAAGGGAAGGTGTTAAGCACCCTTCAAGGTCCGCAAAAGGCGGGTCCCGACCGTGTCTCGTATTTACGTAGGGGTGAAAACACAAGTAAAGGTCTCATTTAATATTTTCTAAATTAATCCTAAGTGACAAAAGTTTGAGCAAAATACAAATAATAAATGAGTTAAACTAAGTTGGGTTATTTAATTTTCTCGGATCAGACGCACTTGGTTTTTATTACCAAGCCCCAGGACGAAAACCAAGGGTTCCATCCTATTGGGGTTAAGCGTATATCATCCTTTCCGAGCCCTATCTACCCCTACCCCCCTTTCCTAAGTTCGTTTTTATTAATTAACTTAAGAAACGCATTAAATAAAAAAATGAGAAAATCTAACGTTCCCTAGAAAAAATGCCTAGCGTCCCCCTTAATGTCCAAGAGGCGTTGGACGTCTATTTTGGTAGGCTCTAGACTAAACAAATTTAGGTTTCCTATTAGACGCGCGTCATAAAAAAAACAAACGAGACAAATGTTTTAGTACATGGGTTTCATACAGGCCTCAAAATGCATATGCACAGCGAATAAAAGAAACGTTTTTAATACCCTATAGGCATGATTTCTATAAAGATAAGCGAGTAAGCACATTAGACATGGATTCTATAAATTTAAACAAACTTAAGCATATTAACATGATTCCTATGAAGATAAACATCTCAAGGACATGAAAATAGACACTTTAAGCATATTAACATGATTTCTATAACATTAAACAACCTAAGCATGATTTCTATAAAGGTAAGCAATTAAGCATACTAGACATGAATTCTATAAATTTAAACAAACTTAAGCATATTAACATGATAAAGATAAACATCTCAAGGACATGAAAATAGACACTTTAAGCATATTAACATGATTTTTATAAAATTAAACAACCTAAGCATGATTTCTATAAAGGTAAGCAATTAAGCATACTAGACATGAATTCTATAAATTTAAACAAACTTAAGCATATTAACATGATAAAGATAAACATCTCAAGGACATGAAAATAGACACTTTAAGCATATTAACATGATTTTTATAAAATTAAACAACCTAAGCATGATTTCTATAAAGGTAAGCAATTAAGCATACTAGACATGAATTCTATAAATTTAAACAAACTTAAGCATATTAACATGATAAAGATAAACATCTCAAGGACATGAAAATAGACACTTTAAGCATATTAACATGATTTTTATAAAACAACCTAAGCATGATTTCTATAACGATAAGCAATTTAGGCATACTAGACATGAATTCTATAAATTTGAGTCCTATTAACAATATCAAATTAGCATAGCATAAGGTTTGAAACATGAAACGATCCTACTCAAGCATGTAAAAAAAAATAACATAAGATTTCGAGACACAAAAAAAAATAATCCTAAAGCATGATTTTCTACAAAGTACTCGTTGAATCCTATCATATACCAATATCAAATTATTACGAAAACAACATAAGATTTGGGACAGGAAAAAAAATAATCCTAGGGATAATCTTCTACAAAAATAATTTGTTAAATCCTATTTTTTTTACAAGTAACAATATCAAATTGGCACGAGCATAACATAAGATTTGGGACGTGAAATAATAGACTATCCCGCGTGGTATTTATTTAATCTTATTTGTTATGCTTGCTTTTGGATCCTATGTTGAGATTTGCCTAGGCGAGACAAATAATAAAAGAGAAATAGCACACGCTCCCCTCCCCCTTTTTCACTAGATCCCCGGATTACATCAAGATGGTAATTACAGTGAACATAAAAAAATGAAAATAAATAAACAACACTTCAGTGGCCTCCTTTGTTCCAACCCCTTCCCCGAAGGCTCCTCACACCTTGTCTTGAAATCCAGAACCTATCGAACAAAAAGAAAGGAAGAAGTAATATGCGTTTGATATAAAGCAAATATACTCACCAATGGAGAAGAAGCGATGCCAGCGGACTCAAAAAAAAGAACTTCTAGGATGATTCTTGACAGTTTTGGAATTCAGAAAATAAGAAAGAGTATTAGTGAATGCTTTCTTTGCAGTATGAGTATATGCAGTCCCTCAAGAGCCTGTCTGAAGACTTGTTTATATAGGGGAGCAAACCAATCAATTAAAGGTAAGACAATCAATTCAAAATTACCATAAAAGGGAGCAGAATCATAAATTATGGGGTGTGATTTGGTCAAAATTAATTGCTAAAAATAGACCTAATTGATAATATAATTTACCTTAACAAAACATTCATCTATAGCTTAATATAGGTTAATTAGAGGAACTAAAACAAGGAATCAGAATAATCCTAACGATCTCTAATTACTGTAAATAAGACCCAAACTAATTAACCTTGCCATTAGAACTCTAATTTAATTTAAAAAGAATACTGAGTTATAAAATTTTCCATAATCAATGCATTAGACAACAGAAAAGGAACAAAATCAATGACAAATTCCGAACCAAAGTTGGGATATTAACATATTTACAGCTAAGCTGTACCAAAGAAATTTGTTCTTTACCATATTAATAAACCCATCAACTTTATTATGGCTAAAGAATCACCCAAGAACAATTTCAAAATTTAGTAGGGTAAAAAAAAAATCTAACCTAGCAGAAACAGACATTAGTTACCACAAACAGAGAGCAAAAATCAAGATCACAAGAATCTAAGTCTTGCACATAATCATATAAAATTAAAACAATAAAATAAATACGAAATCAAACCGGGTTCGTCCCATTTTCCGACTTGCTTTCCTTTCTTTTCGATTCCTCGCCGGATTTGGGGCGAGAGGGCCGCGACTGGTTGGGGGTTGGAGCTGCCGGCGTCGCGGCAGCCTGGTGGAAGAGGGAGGTGACAGTGGGGAGAGGAGAGGGGATAGCAGCGGCGGCTGCTTTTGGGGTCGCTGGTGGTGCGATTTGGTGGGCTGTGGGGGTTGTTTGGTGGCTAGAAATGGTGGGTTAAGGCGGCGGAAAACGAAGAAGAAGAAAGGGGTCGCTGGAGGTGAGAAATCTGGGCAGCGATGAGGCGATTTGGGGTGGTTTCGAGTTGCGTTTTCAGTGGCAAAAGGGGTCGTTGTTGGGTTTGGGGAGAGAAGAGACGGAGAGAGGAGGAGAGGGAGACACGGCGGCAGCCATGGCTGCCCGTGGTGCAGTGCCGGCCGCGCCTGTGGAGAAGAGAGACGGGGCGGCTGAGGTAGTGAGGGGAAGAAAAAATGGAAAAGGAAAGTAGGGTTTGGTGGTTTTAAAAAATAAGAAAAATGGGTCGGTTCGGGTCGAATCCGGGTCGAATTCGGGCGACCCGGATTTAGAAAGTAGCCACAGTTTGTAGGAAAATTGGAATTAAACCATAAATTCGTAATTTGAATTTAGATAATAGCCAAACATCGCAGAAATTTTAAAAATTAGGCCATAAACTAATAAATTGAGTTTAAAAGTTAGTCAAAAATGCAGGAACTTAAAAATTGAGCCACAAATTAGTAAAATTGCATTTAAATACTAGTCACAAATTGTAAAACTTTAAAAATTGAGGTGCTAAAAGTGTAAAATCTTATGAATTGAAATAAATTCAAGTAAGTTAGTCAAAATTGAAATAAAATTTCAAAGTTTTGGCCAAGATTGACATGGTCTTTATTTAAAAGGTCACGACTTGAACCCCATATGGGTAAAATACGTAATTCGCCAAAAATGCATTAAAATAATATGTTGGATGACGCGATTCGAAAAGAAACATGTCTAATAACGACTATGCGTAGTTTGTTATTATTATTATTTATTTTTTGGATAGTGACAAATATAGGCCGACAATCATTTTTTCCAATACAAATTTAAGAATAAATAAAACGTAAAATACGTCAAGGGGTCGGTCAAAATCGGGTGTCAACAGCTGCCCCTTCTTTGCTCGGGAATGAAGGATGAATTGTTGAGCAAAGAAAGTTGACGGAGTGGCCGATTTTGTCCGACCTATGGCATCTTATCGAAGGGAGCGGATAAAACAAAAGGTTTACGGCCGAGACTTCGGTTTAGAAGTCGCCTACATATCTCTGGTTATACGAGAATCAGGCCGTGTGTAGTTCTGGATTTAGGGATGACTGAAATTCCTAAAATGAACAGAACCGTACGAATTTCAAAACTTGAATTGGAACGTTCGCAGCATAGAAAATGCTTAGATGCTGAAAGAATAGGAGGTTTGATGCATTCCAACAGCGGAACGGTGGCGCACTTGAGACGTTCGCGGGCTTTGTAGTAAGAAGAAATGCTACGTAAATGAAAATGATAAGAGCATATATATTAAATAGCGGAATAGTAAAAACGTGATGCAAATTCCCTGTTATACCATGAGTTTTTCCATAAGACGATAAGGATGATGTCTTAGGCTATGACGTCTAGGGCTATGCTAATCATGAATTGTATCCTCGGGTCATGAAATGATGTCCGTAGGCCATGAAGGATGACGCCTTTGGACGATGATACCTTTGGATCATGATGAATGTAGTTAAATCCCTAGGCCATGAAATGATGTCCTTAGGCCATGAAGATGGTGCCTTTGGACCATGACGCCTTAAGGGCATGATAAGCAGAAATTAAATCCCTAGGCCATGAAATGATGTCCGTAGGCCATGAAAATGACGCCTTTGGACTATGACGCCTTAGGGTATAATATGTTATGTTGTTCTTAGATCGAAGCAAAGGATAACTTCGGGCACAATGCGATGTATATAAGGAGTCCTGGGCCGGTGCCGTGTAGAAATGCAATCTTCGAGCATAATGCGAATTATATGCAATTTCTTGGGCAACTTATGCATATCATGCAAGACATGACTTTCGGGCGCGATGCAGTGTAATTTTTTAAAGTATGAAATTTCTCGAGCCAAATGTTATGCACTTTCGGGCCATATTATGCAAGGCATGGTTCGCGGGCACGATGCAATGCAAATTTAAAAGTATAGGCAATTTTCTCGGGCCAACATTATGATTTTCAGGCACGATGCAATGCGAATCTCGAGCATTTATGATGCAAGTATCGGGCACATGCGAATACAGATACATTTGTAATGCAGATATCGGGCCTTTATGATGCAGGTATCGGGCACAATGCAAATGCAATTATCGGGCGCATGTAATGCAAATGCAAATATCGGGCCTTTATGATGCAAGTGTTGGGCATATGCAATTCATGCCTATCAAGCGTATGCAGTGAATTCGGGGCCGATGCAATGTAAAAAGTAATATTTCGTCTTACTAGACTGTCCTCTGCTCGGATAATGCGGGGTGTGTGCCTGTCAAATCTGCGTTCAAAGAAAAATAGTTAGTTTATAAAAAGGGGAGGTTGATCTGTCCTTTGTCGTGGCCCGGTGCTCTCATCGACCGCTGGTATCCAGACCTTTGTCGGGGCTTTTCTCTTGGGACGGGATGGCGTAGCATTTCAAATTTTAAAAGTGGTGTACAGAAAATGTATGCATGTGTATATACTTTATATATATTTGAAATGTTTGAAAAACAACTGATAGTTTATTACTGAACCCTTTGATAGTGGCACGTTTTGAGACAAATCCAACGTTCAGCTGAGTAGGGATCTTCGGGCTGCTTGATGTAGAGTTACAACTTTTCTTCTATCCGTCATGAATTTTTGAGCTGGCCTCAAAAATTCTGCCCCAGTTATCTTGCTTGCTTTTGCTCTTTTACGAAAGAATTTTTGAGATCCTCTCAAAAATTCTGCCCCAGTCTGTGGTCCAGTGGGGAAATAAAAATTTTATTATGGTAAGACCGAGCTCTACAGGAGCGCCTACGTATCCCTCTTAAACGGGAATCAAGTCTGACGTAGTTCCAATTACAAAGAGCAAAAGACAAAACCTAGATATAGTATCTCTTTACAGCATCTGAGTTGATAGGTTTGGGCCAGATTTCGCCGTCCATTTCTGCGAGTATGAGTGCTCCTCCAGTCAAGACGCGGTGAACCAAGTACGGACCTTGCCAGTTTGGTGCGAACTTTCCCTTGGCCTCATCTTGATTTGGGAAGATCCGCTTCAAGACTAATTGCCCGGGCGAGAAGTATCTCGGTCTGACCTTTTTGTTGAATGCTCGGGCCATCCTGTTCTGGTAAAGTTGTCCGTGACAGATGGCGTTGATCCTTCTTCCATCGATTAGTGCTAGTTGCTCAAACCTGCTTTGTACCCATTCGGCGTCACTCAACTCTGCTTCTTGAATTATCCTTAGAGATGGTATCTCGACTTCTACAGGAATCACTGCTTCGTTCCCATAGACCAAGAAGTACGAGGTTGCCCCAGTGGAGGTCCGGATGGTGGTGCGATATCCCAGTAATGCAAATGGTAGCTTCTCATGCCATTGCCTGTGATTGTCAATCATTTTCCGCAATATCCTTTTGATGTTCTTGTTCGCGGCTTCTACTGCTCCATTCATCTGGGGCCTGTATGCAGTAGAGTTTTGATGATTGATCTTGAATCGGTCACAGGTTTCCATCATCAGATTGCTATTGAGGTTGGCTCCGTTGTCAGTGATGATCGTCTCAGGGACCCCAAACCGGCAAATGATGTTGTTTTTGAT
Organism: Solanum rostratum; assembly: GCA_029948455.1. NCBI lineage: Eukaryota > Viridiplantae > Streptophyta > Magnoliopsida > Solanales > Solanaceae > Solanum > Solanum rostratum. Next base: position 56,248,199 of record CM057049.1, read on the forward strand.
GAAATCATCGACCACTTTCTTAGTGACAGACCTGTGAGATGTAGCTTCGACCCACTTGGTGAAATAATCAATGGCCACAAGGATAAACCGGTGTCCATTCGAGGCTGCTGGCTCGATAGGACCAATGACATCCATGCCCCAAGCTGCGAATGGCCAGGGCGAACTAGTGACATGGAGTTCGTTGGGAGGAACTCGGATCATGTCTGCGTGAGTTTGGCACTGGTGGCATTTCTGAACATGGCGGATGCAATCAGTTTCCATTGTTAACCAAAAATAACCTGCTCTCAGGATTTTCTTTGCAAGGGTAAAGCCATTCATGTGTGGCCCACATGTTCCTGCATGAATCTCCTCCACAAGTCTGGATGCTTCTTTAGTTCCGACGCACCTTAGCAAACCCAAATCGGGAGTCCTCCTATATAGGATTTCTCCGTTTAAGAAGAATTGATTTGCTAGCCTCCTAATTGTACGCTTTTGGACTTTTGTTGCATCCTCTGGATAGCTGCCACTTTTCAAGTACCCTTGAATGTCATCATACCACGGTTTCTGATCCATTTCTTCCTCCACGTGAAAACAGTATGCAGGTTGTTCATGTAGATGAATGCGGATGGGATCGATGTAATTCTGATCTGGGTGCCGAATCATGGAAGATAGGGTGGCCAAGGCATCTGCAAACTCATTCTGAAGTCGCGGAACATGCTTAAATTCCACCTTAGTGAATCTTTTGCGGAGCTTTTGCACGCAATCCAAATATGGTAAAAGCTTTCGGTTCTTCACTGCCCATTCACCCTGTGCCTGACGGATCACTAAATCTGAGTCCCCAATTGCCAAAATCTCTTGCACGTCCAAATCAACTGCTAGTCGGAGGCCTAAGATGCAAGCCTCATACTCAGCCATGTTGTTGGAACAATGAAACCTGAGCTTTGCTGATGCTGGATAGTGTTGGCCCGTAGGTGAGATCAATATAGCCCCGATGCCTGCTCCGTTGAAGTTTTTCGCCCCGTCGAAGAACATCCTCCACCCGTCATATTCTTCAAAGATATCTTCTCCTACGAAAGCTACTTCCTCATCATGAAAATAAGTCTTCAGAGGCCTGTACTCTTCGTCTACGGGGTTTTCTGCCAGATGATCAGCCAGTGCTTGTGCCTTCACCGCTTTTTGTGTGACATAAACTATGTCGAATTCACTCAACAATATCTGCCATTTAGCCAACTTACCCGTGGGCATGGGTTTCTGAAAGATGTACTTCAGAGGATCCATCCTTGAGATCAGATACGTCGTGTGTGCTGAGAGATAATGTCGCAATTTCTGGGCCACCCAAGTCAAAGCACAACAAGTACGCTCAAGCAAAGAATATCGAGCTTCATATGGCGTGAACTTCTTACTCATGTAATAGATCGCCTGCTCCTTCCTTCCTGTCTCATCATGTTGTCCCAAAACACACCCGAATGCCTGATCCATGACCGATAAGTATAGTAGCAAAGGTCGACCTGCCTCGGGGGGAACCAGCACTGGAGGATTGGATAAATAGTCCTTGATTTTATCAAATGCCTCTTGACATTCTGGAGTCCATTTGATAGCAGCGTCCTTCTTTAGTAGCTTGAGGATTGGTTCACAAATGACGGTAGATTGGGCTATGAAGCGACTGATATAGTTGAGTCTACCCAAGAAGCTCATCACCTCTTTCTTGCTCTTTGGAGGGGGAAGTTCCCGAATGGCCTTGATTTTTGTTGGATCCAGCTCTATACCCCGACGACTGACAATGAAACCCAACAGCTTCCCGGCGGGGACCCCAAAAGCACACTTTGCAGGATTTAACTTCAAGTTGTACCTTCGTAGCCTGTCAAAGAATTTTTGAAGATCAACTAGATGGTCACACCCTTTCTTCGACTTGATGATGACATCGTCCACGTAAACCTCGATTTCTTTGTGGATCATGTCATGGAACAAAGTGGTCATGGCTCTCATGTAGGTGGCCCCCGCATTTTTTAGCCCGAATGGCATTACCTTGTAGTTGTAAACACCCCAAGGTGTGATGAAAGCCGTTTTCTCCGCGTCATCCTCATGCATCTTGATTTGATGATACCCAGCAAAGCAATCCACAAATGACTGTGTTTCATGCTTAGCACAATTGTCTATCAGAATGTGGATGTTTGGGAGTGGAAAGTCATCTTTTGGACTGGCCTTGTTGAGGTCCCGATAATCCACACATACCCTGACCTTACCATCTTTCTTAGGCACAGGCACAATGTTGGCGAGCCAGGTCGGATACTTGGTTACTTCCAGAATTCCGGCTTCCAACTGTTTTGACACCTCTTCTTTGATTTTCAAACTCAAGTCCGGCTTGTATTTTCTGAGCTTCTGCTTTACTGGCGGACAAGATGGATCGGTAGGCAATCGATGGGCCACTATTGAAGTGCTCAACCCTGTCATATCTGCATAGGACCAAGCAAAGACATCCTTGTTCTTTTTCAAGAATTGGACGCATTCCCTTTTCTTTTCCTCGGTCATGTGGACACTGATTCTTGTCTCCTGGATTGTTTCGTCATCACCCAAGTTCACTGTTTCTGTTTCTTCTAAATTTGCTTTTGGCTTTTCCTCAAACTCTTTGATCTTTCTAGTAACTTCTTCACAATTTTCATCTGTTGTCTCTGTCTCAGCTATGTCGTGTTGGATAGTCTCATTATGTGCCACAATCTCAGTTTCAACATTATTAAAAGTAATTCTTCTGAAAGAAAACAACAAAATAAACATAAAATGACATCATCGTAAAATGAATGAAAGTTTTATTCATAATCAAAACTTGGCATAAGTAAAACATTAAAATCTTAATTAAAAGTCTTTATTTGAAAACATAATGAGTTGGTGACAATTTCATGTTTCTACCCAAGTGCCCGACGTGGTCTGGATGGTGCAGTGGTCCAGCTGCTGATGACGATCCCTGTGATCTCCTCCTGCGTTGGGGCTCTTTCCTCCTCCTCGTTGATTACGACATTGCAGCTTCCTTCCTCAGCTTCTGAAAGGGACAAACCTTGCAATCCATTCAACAAGTCATCGATACCATCCTCCCGGAATCCGGCGGGTTGGAAAGTCTGGCTCAACAGTGGCAAGGGACTTGGCAAAGGATAATAACACCCCTCTGGGAGTGGTTCCCAATCCAGATACTCTTCTATAGTATAAGCATATCCCAAGCCAAATGTGGTTGAGTGATGTGAAGGCTTTATAGGCTCGATGATCCCTTGCAGTCTGGCTCCTAAGCCCCTTCCTGGTTCATAACCTGAGTTCCGCATCACGTTCATCACATCCATCACCCCCACCTCTTCTTCTTCTGTGCCCGCTTCCAGTGTCTCTCCTTTTGCCCTAGAAAGAAAGTCTTCTGTGATGAACAGGTTTCTCATACTTTCTAGCAATTCCTCCTCTTCCCTCTCTAGGTCGCTTTTGAGAAAACCCGCGGATTGGAAGTTCAGATATAGTGATGGGATAGGACGTTCCAACCTTTCTCTCTTCATGGGTATTTCTCCTTCATACCCCAAACCCATAGTATCACTTTTGAAAGGAAGAGAGATCGGGTCGGGAATGCCTTGGAGTTTGGCTCCCAATCCTTTGCCTGGCTCGTAGCCTAGCCACAACATCATGCTCAGGACCTTCTGATTGTACCATGGCGTTGATTCGATGCCTCCCACCAACTCCACGGTGTGGAACATTCCTCCATCCATACAGCCCGGTCCTTCGACAGCATAGACGGGGTGTCCCTTCTCCCCATGCACTACCACTTCTTCATGCTCCCATTCGAACTTCAGGTATTGGTGTAGGGTGGATGGCACTGCCCTGGCCATGTGAATCCACGGGCGCCCCAACAATAAATTGTAGGAAGCTGGGATGTCCAATACCTGGAATGCAATGGGGAAGGTGGCCGGACCAATGGTCATGTCCAAAGTGATCTCCCCTATCGTGTCCCTTTGAGATCCATCAAAGGCCTTCACATTCATCTGACAATCTTGAATCATCGCCAAATCCACACCCAGCCTTGTAATAGTGCTGAGCGGACAGATATTTAACCCAGAACCCGGGTCGACCAAAGCTTTAGTAATCATTCGGTCCTGGTATCTGGTGGTGATGTAAAGAGCTCGATTGTGAGTGGTACCTTCAATCGGGAGTTCGTCTTCGTGGAAGGATATCTTATAAGCTTCAAATACTTGCCCCACCATGTGGGCCATCTCTCCTTCAGTGATGTTGGACGGAACATAAGCCTCACTCAGCACTCTCATCAACGCCTTCTGGTGAGGCTCTGAAGTCTGCAAGAGGGACAAAATGGAGACCTGAGAGGATCCCTTACTCAACTGACCTGTGGCGGGGTGCCCCTTGGCCTGTATCCTTTTCCACTCCCCGTCTTCTTCCACTTCTATTATAGGAGGCTTAGTCCCGCTTGAGCTACCTTGTGTCATGTATTTGGAGGTATCCGTCTGTTCGGAGTTGGTTGCCCCCTGGACAACATCGTTCTCTTCCACCACTGCTTTTCCCTTGTCATAGCTCCAGGGAACAGCGTGTGTGTCGAAGCTTTGCTGAGGAGCCATTGTAACCACAAAAGGGAGTTTAGGCGCGGCAATTTCCACTTCAAACGGTTTGCGCCCTTGTACCACAAAAGGTGTTTGAGTTATCACTGCTACTAACTCATTTTTCCCTACCAACCATATGGGCCCTGGTGCACCTGTTGATTCTTCCACCTCAAGCATGTTCACCTGATGATTAGGAAGTGGGTTGTTGGACACGTTGGGCGCGGGTTCTTTGAGTTGGATGGTTTTGGTGTCTATAAGACCTCTGTGGTATGTCCTTTCATTCCAGAATGATAGGCGCATACCTTGTTGGGGTCGTACCATTTGGCTTGGGTGTCAACGGGTAAGGCAGGGATGGGCGTTATATAACCGGCTGTTTTCAATCTTTCATAAAGCTGAGCGATAGGTTCAGCCAAAGGAGTGTAGGATTTTGTGGGTCTTCTTTCGAAATTGGGACGGTTTCTGTAATTTGGTTGTCGAGGAGATAGTGGTGGTGGTGAAGGAGTTTGGTAGTAAGCTGGTTGGGTGTGGTAAACGGGGTATGTTGGTTGTTGGTATTGTGGAGGTGGAGCTTGGTAAGGGGTATATGCTGGGTAAGGAGAGTAAGGCATAGGATAAGGTGATGTGGGTAGTGAGGGAGGGGTGAGATTGGGGTTTGTGGTTTAATAGGGCTTTTGTGCGCCAACATGACCGCACCCACTTCCTTTTTCTTTCTGTTCTCGGGCAAGCTTCCTGATTGTAGCGCCTTGTTGGTAGCCTGCAGGGCTTCCAAATTGATGATGGTACCATTTTTGATGCCTTCTTCTATTCTCTCTCCCAGTTTGATAATGTCGGCGAAACTCTTCTCTGCGACCAACATCATCCTGTCGTAATATTGGGGCTCCTGTGCCCTAATAAAATAGTCCTTCATCTGGGACTCATCCATGGGAGGCCTGGCTCTGGTGGCCTCGGACCTCCATCTGACGGCATAATCTCTGAAAGTCTCACCGGGCTTTTTCTTCAAGTTCTGGATGGAGAACCAATCGGGTGCATTCTCCGTGTTGAACCCAAATCGGTCCATGAAGTCTGAGGCCATATCTACCCAACTCGACCATTTTCGGGCATCTTGGTCGATGTACCACGTAAGAGCTTCTCCAGTAAGGCTTCTCATGAATAATTTCATCCTGATCCTTTCATCTCTCCCTACCCCAGCGAGCTTGTCGCAGTACATGCGTAGGTGGGCTTTAGGATCTCCGATGCCATTGAACAATTCAAATTTGGGAGGTTTATATCCCTCTGGCAGCTCCACGTCAGGATGTATACATAAGTCTTCATAACTCAGCCCAACCACCTGTTTGCTAGACTCGACTTGCTGCAAGCGATTGGTGAGGCTGTCCAGTTTCTCGGCCATGGACTTAATCAGCGCATCCTTTTGGGAGGAGTCTGATTCATGGTATTCGTGGGTATAGGGAGCGGTTTCCACGAATATCGGATTCTGGTAGTAATTTCCTAGAGCATGGGTATATGTGGTATTAACGGTAGGTTTGGGAGGCATATTTGGGATGGGGCTAGTATTTAGAGGGTGTAGGGTTGGCTCGGAAGGGCCTGCATGGTGCGGATTTTGGAAGTGGTAATTTGGAGGTTGAGTATTTGTGGGTGGTAAGCTAGTGGGGTTAGGTTGTTTCTGAGGAGTAGGTTGTGTAATTGGCAATGTGGTTTGAGTAGTATTGACTTGTTCCTCCATGTTATCCCCAAAAGGGGTGCCAAGAGAAATTGACAGCCTCGCCAAACTTCGCATACTAGCCATTTCCTCCTCTAGTTCCAAAATCTTCCTTTCTAACCTTAGGACCAAATCAGTGGAGTGAGCCCCTTTGTCGGAGTTCGCGTTGCTGCTGTTGTCATCAGCCATTTTACCCTTCTTTTTATTCAGATTTTGGAGCGGTGGAGGAGGAGGAGGAGGAGCCCCTTTGGATCTGGTGTAATAGGCCAGAATGCACGGACAGATCAACCCTGGGAAGGGGAAAAACAAACAACAAAACCAGCAAAGTCTTGTTAGAAGTTAGGGTAATGATAATAATAAGCACGTAATTCAACAAAATAATCGTCCTAAAATGCAAGGGACCTCTTTGAGCCAGAGGTAGGCCTAATACGACAAGCAAGTGGCACGTGATAGTCAATCCAAGCCTTAATTTGTTTATTGAAATTTAGAGTAAGAGACATAAGAAAAGGAACCATTGCTTTATTGAAAAGAAAAACATTACATCAAGCTTCCAAAGCCTAAGGGAAGTAGGGATAACAAGGGGAAAATAGCTAAAAAGGAAATAAATCTTCAAATATGGCAGCTTCCATAGGTTGGGACAATCTGTTTCTTCATCTCCGGAGTGACCTCATAATCCTTGTTTAACAACTTTCGAGCCCAGACTCTCTCTTCTTCATCCTCGTACCCTGGTCGTCCCCCTTGGTCCAAGTCTACCTTTTCAGCATCTTCCAGAATCCACACATAGTACTCCGGAGTGCAGTAAGGGCGATCCTCTTCGACGACGATGGCCATTGCTCTTTCCCACCTCCGGCATATGTTGTGTACTTGTGGGATTTCCTCTCCAAACTCATACTCAGCTAAACTCATGTTGGAACGTAGAGGGATCACTTGAATCAAGCCGAACTGTCGAAGGACCCGCAAAGGGGAATAGGGCTGGACCCCTTTCAGGCCAATGAGCTCAATGTAGTATAGCTCATCTCCTCTAGCTATGGCCCGTGAGATGTTCAGCCAAGGGTATTTCCACTGGATGCTGTACCCTGATAACCCTGTCATGAATCTGAACCAATCTTCAGCACCTGCTGGCCTGACAAATCTACGCAATCTCGAGGGGTGGGAGTGAATTCTGTTTCCCACTCCGTCGAGGGCGTCTATCACACCACTACGTTTGTAAAAATGCTCCATTGCCCATAGTTGTAATAGGATGTTGCATCCCTCAAAGAACCTTTTACCCCGGACGCATTTGGACAGTGCCCTTAAAATTTCTGCTACTATCATGGGTACGATAGTATTTCCTCCAACCTCCTTTCCCTTGGATAAGGTACGCACAATGTATATTAGGCGGGTATCTATGTTTTTGTCTTCTCTGGGGAAGACTAGGGTGCCTAATAGTGCGACTGCGAAGGCATTTATCCGATGAACCTCCCACTTGGCTGTTGAGCAAGAAAAATCATTTTTGAAATTCTCATAGCTGTCCTGATGGCCAAAGCGAGCATACAGATAGTCCAAGGAAATCCATTCAAAATCCAGGCAAGCCAGCTTAGGTCTATAGATCAGTCCCAGGTTTTTCATGAACTTCTTGGCAGTCTGTCTATGGGGGACAATCATGCTCCGGTCCCAGTAAGGCAAGTCGATGAATCCGCCGATCTCCTCAATAGTGGGGGTCAACTCAAAGTCCCGGAATTTGAACACAGTCCTGGCAGGGTCCCAGAATTTCAGCAATGCTTTGATAAGGTAGCGGTCAGGGATAACATATATTAGGTATGTTAGCCCTCCCAAAAGTTGAGCTACCTCTATGGCACGGTCTTTCTTAATGTTCTCCCACCATCTCCTCAACCTGTGGTCCACACCTACAACCATCTGAGTATTGGCGAAGTTCGGGGAAGCCATTTCCTGCACACCAAAAGGAAAAGGAATGTTTCTAAATTTAATTTTAACAGATTTAGGCTTGGATTGGACTATTGTGACCACATAAACACATAGTATGCAATATTCCGTCTTGGAGGGTGATTGGACCCTCTAGACTTAATAGGGCGGCTACTATTACGTAGATTGACCCCCTTAGGGTCAAACTACCTAAGGCTTATGCATGTATGATCTTAATTTTTGGGGTGGATAGCTCTATCCTAAGTTTTCTAAAGAGTGGGTTTAGACACGGACTGGGTATTCTTATGCGAGAAGCACGTGGTCCAACGGTAGTAAGACTATCCGTCATTCACCACGCAAGCGCTTACTCTCTAATTTGGGTTTGAAAAGAGTAGGGAGAAGTGCAAAGGCACGACATCACCTTAAAGAGAAATTAAGAGGGTCCCAAGTGGGGGAGTTTTATGAACGGAATGCCAATTTAATAATAAATGTAAACAATTAGCAAATAGCAATGTTATATTAAAGCAGTAAATAAGGAAAAGGGAGGGGAAAGGGACTAAAGGGAAGGAGGGAGGGAGTTAGAGGGAATAGGGGAAAGGAATTAGCGGGATAGGGGAAGGGAAATTAGAGGGGATAAGGGAAAGGGAGTTAGCGGGATAGGGGAAGGGAAATTAGCGGGGTAGGAGAAAGGAGTTAGAGGGAATAAGGGAGGGAGTTAGGGGGATAAGGAAGGGGTTAAAGAGGGAAAAAAGTAAACAAGTCAGTAAGGATTAAATAAATAAATAAATAAATAAATAAAGAAAATTGCGAAAAAAATAAACACGAGACGCGTTATGGTAAGAGCCTAAGTCCCCAGCAGAGTCGCCATTCTGTCGCGCCCTATTTTTTTCCTCGCGGAGAAATAGGAACCTGGACGACGTCGTGGCAATGACTCTTTTGGGATTTTTAATTTTTAGAGTCGCCACCTAATGAATTAAGGTGCATTAGGACACCATTCTAGCCTAAGGGTCAAAAGTCAACCAGAGAGGGGGTTCGGGCTCAAATTACCTCGAAGGGAAGGTGTTAAGCACCCTTCAAGGTCCGCAAAAGGCGGGTCCCGACCGTGTCTCGTATTTACGTAGGGGTGAAAACACAAGTAAAGGTCTCATTTAATATTTTCTAAATTAATCCTAAGTGACAAAAGTTTGAGCAAAATACAAATAATAAATGAGTTAAACTAAGTTGGGTTATTTAATTTTCTCGGATCAGACGCACTTGGTTTTTATTACCAAGCCCCAGGACGAAAACCAAGGGTTCCATCCTATTGGGGTTAAGCGTATATCATCCTTTCCGAGCCCTATCTACCCCTACCCCCCTTTCCTAAGTTCGTTTTTATTAATTAACTTAAGAAACGCATTAAATAAAAAAATGAGAAAATCTAACGTTCCCTAGAAAAAATGCCTAGCGTCCCCCTTAATGTCCAAGAGGCGTTGGACGTCTATTTTGGTAGGCTCTAGACTAAACAAATTTAGGTTTCCTATTAGACGCGCGTCATAAAAAAAACAAACGAGACAAATGTTTTAGTACATGGGTTTCATACAGGCCTCAAAATGCATATGCACAGCGAATAAAAGAAACGTTTTTAATACCCTATAGGCATGATTTCTATAAAGATAAGCGAGTAAGCACATTAGACATGGATTCTATAAATTTAAACAAACTTAAGCATATTAACATGATTCCTATGAAGATAAACATCTCAAGGACATGAAAATAGACACTTTAAGCATATTAACATGATTTCTATAACATTAAACAACCTAAGCATGATTTCTATAAAGGTAAGCAATTAAGCATACTAGACATGAATTCTATAAATTTAAACAAACTTAAGCATATTAACATGATAAAGATAAACATGTCAAGGACATGAAAATAGACACTTTAAGCATATTAACATGATTTTTATAAAATTAAACAACCTAAGCATGATTTCTATAAAGGTAAGCAATTAAGCATACTAGACATGAATTCTATAAATTTAAACAAACTTAAGCATATTAACATGATAAAGATAAACATCTCAAGGACATGAAAATAGACACTTTAAGCATATTAACATGATTTTTATAAAATTAAACAACCTAAGCATGATTTCTATAAAGGTAAGCAATTAAGCATACTAGACATGAATTCTATAAATTTAAACAAACTTAAGCATATTAACATGATAAAGATAAACATCTCAAGGACATGAAAATAGACACTTTAAGCATATTAACATGATTTTTATAAAACAACCTAAGCATGATTTCTATAACGATAAGCAATTTAGGCATACTAGACATGAATTCTATAAATTTGAGTCCTATTAACAATATCAAATTAGCATAGCATAAGGTTTGAAACATGAAACGATCCTACTCAAGCATGTAAAAAAAAAATCACATAAGATTTCGAGACACAAAAAAAAATAATCCTAAAGCATGATTTTCTACAAAGTACTCGTTGAATCCTATCATATACCAATATCAAATTATTACGAAAACAACATAAGATTTGGGACAGGAAAAAAAATAATCCTAGGGATAATCTTCTACAAAAATAATTTGTTAAATCCTATTTTTTTTACAAGTAACAATATCAAATTGGCACGAGCATAACATAAGATTTGGGACGTGAAATAATAGACTATCCCGCGTGGTATTTATTTAATCTTATTTGTTATGCTTGCTTTTGGATCCTATGTTGAGATTTGCCTAGGCGAGACAAATAATAAAAGAGAAATAGCACACGCTCCCCTCCCCCTTTTTCACTAGATCCCCGGATTACATCAAGATGGTAATTACAGTGAACATAAAAAAATGAAAATAAATAAACAACACTTCAGTGGCCTCCTTTGTTCCGACCCCTTCCCCGAAGGCTCCTCACACCTTGTCTTGAAATCCAGAACCTATCGAACAAAAAGAAAGGAAGAAGTAATATGCGTTTGATATAAAGCAAATATACTCACCAATGGAGAAGAAGCGATGACAGCGGACTCAAAAAAAAGAACTTCTAGGATGATTCTTGACAGTTTTGGAATTCAGAAAATAAGAAAGAGTATTAGTGAATGCTTTCTTTGCAGTATGAGTATATGCAGTCCCTCAAGAGCCTGTCTGAAGACTTGTTTATATAGGGGAGCAAACCAATCAATTAAAGGTAAGACAATCAATTCAAAATTACCATAAAAGGGAGCAGAATCATAAATTATGGGGTGTGATTTGGTCAAAATTAATTGCTAAAAATAGACCTAATTGATAATATAATTTACCTTAACAAAACATTCATCTATAGCTTAATATAGGTTAATTAGAGGAACTAAAACAAGGAATCAGAATAATCCTAACGATCTCTAATTACTGTAAATAAGACCCAAACTAATTAACCTTGCCATTAGAACTCTAATTTAATTTAAAAAGAATACTGAGTTATAAAATTTTCCATAATCAATGCATTAGACAACAGAAAAGGAACAAAATCAACGACAAATTCCGAACCAAAGTTGGGATATTAACATATTTACAGCTAAGCTGTACCAAAGAAATTTGTTCTTTACCATATTAATAAACCCATCAACTTTATTATGGCTAAAGAATCACCCAAGAACAATTTCAAAATTTAGTAGGGTAAAAAAAAAATCTAACCTAGCAGAAACAGACATTAGTTACCACAAACAGAGAGCAAAAATCAAAATCACAAGAATCTAAGTCTTGCACATAATCATATAAAATTAAAACAATAAAATAAATACGAAATCAAACCGGGTTCGTCCCATTTTCCGACTTGCTTTCCTTTCTTTTCGATTCCTCGCCGGATTTGGGGCGAGAGGGCCGCGACTGGTTGGGGGTTGGAGCTGCCGGCGTCGCGGCAGCCTGGTGGAAGAGGGAGGTGACAGTGGGGAGAGGAGAGGGGATAGCAGCGGCGGCTGCTTTTGGGGTCGCTGGTGGTGCGATTTGGTGGGCTGTGGGGGTTGTTTGGTGGCTGGAAATGGTGGGTTAAGGCGGCGGAAAACGAAGAAGAAGAAAGGGGTCGCTGGAGGTGAGAAATCTGGGCAGCGATGAGGCGATTTGGGGTGGTTTCGAGTTGCGTTTTCAGTGGCAAAAGGGGTCGTTGTTGGGTTTGGGGAGAGAAGAGACGGAGAGAGGAGGAGAGGGAGACACGGCGGCAGCCATGGCTGCCCGTGGTGCAGTGCCGGCCGCGCCTGTGGAGAAGAGAGACGGGGCGGCTGAGGTAGTGAGGGGAAGAAAAAATGGAAAAGGAAAGTAGGGTTTGGTGGTTTTAAAAAATAAGAAAAATGGGTCGGTTCGGGTCGAATCCGGGTCGAATTCGGGCGACCCGGATTTAGAAAGTAGCCACAGTTTGTAGGAAAATTGGAATTAAACCATAAATTCGTAATTTGAATTTAGATAATAGCCAAACATCGCAGAAATTTTAAAAATTAGGCCATAAACTAATAAATTGAGTTTAAAAGTTAGTCAAAAATGCAGGAACTTAAAAATTGAGCCACAAATTAGTAAAATTGCATTTAAATACTAGTCACAAATTGTAAAACTTTAAAAATTGAGGTGCTAAAAGTGTAAAATCTTATGAATTGAAATAAATTCAAGTAAGTTAGTCAAAATTGAAATAAAATTTCAAAGTTTTGGCCAAGATTGACATGGTCTTTATTTAAAAGGTCACGACTTGAACCCCATATGGGTAAAATACGTAATTCGCCAAAAATGCATTAAAATAATATGTTGGATGACGCGATTCGAAAAGAAACATGTCTAATAACGACTATGCGTAGTTTGTTATTATTATTATTTATTTTTTGGATAGTGACAAATATAGGCCGACAATCATTTTTTCCAATACAAATTTAAGAATAAATAAAACATAAAATACGTCAAGGGGTCGGTCAAAATCGGGTGTCAACAGGTATCGTTTTCTTTACTTGTTTGTGGGGGGTTCTTTTACATTTTTTCAGGTATCAAATTTATACTATTTGTTGTTGTGTGTGTCTTTCTATATGAATTTTGTGAATTGATACACAGATTTTATGTTGTTTACATATTGATACATGAAAGCACATCAGATGTTTGTGAAAATGCAGTTGGGGGATTCCAAGTTTGAAAAATCATAATTCAAGTATCAAATATATTTTTCACGTACATTAAGTCAAGTATCAAGTATCTACAACACAAATAATCTAAAAACAAATTCAAGAATCAAATAGACGGATTCAAGTATCAAACCTTAAATTAAGTACATAAATTCAAGTGTCAAATATAAAAAGAGTAATAATCTAAAATTTTATTCAAATATCAGAAGAAAAAAAATAAACTAATAATACTTTGTTGATTTTGAATCATATAAAGTTCTGATTCCTAGATTATAAAAAAAAATAAACTCCATCACTTTTATATCGATTATACAATATATCTGATTCCCAGATTCCTGTATGGCAGATCAAGATTAAGACATTCATAATTGATTAATTTTTTTTCGGTGGAGAGGACAAAGAAAATGGAAATATCATCCTTTTTTTCAAATCTTAAACATAATAGGTTGTTTACGAATTTGTTGGGGTTGATTTAACCAACTAGAACGTTTTAGCATTAATTAAGGAATCACCTTTTAATTGCCAGATTTTTTTCCTTATTTAACGTAACAAATTTAAATTCATATTGAGGTATCAATCGTTAATTCTAGGTATCAATCGACGCAGAAAAAAATGGGATTTTAGGTAATTTTTAAAAGAGTCGGAAAAACTGGAAATTATAAATAAACAATATGGTATTTATGAAATTTATACAAATTTTAACTATTTGGGCCTGCTTCAACCCATTTCTGAGCCTATTTAAGTTGCTTCAATGGTGGGCTTTTCAACCCCTATTTCCTGCATGTATCAGTATGTATATACACTGTATACAAGTGTATATCAGCATCTTTAGGCTTCCAAACTTGTGACCACTTCCTAGGGCTTGTTTAGGCCTTTATTGCCCTCTTGAAATGCAAGGTAGGAGTCTCAAAGGACTCGGAGGGATTTCACATGCACCAACACAAGAATACATAAGTAATCTATTTATTGGAAACCAAATAAAGAATATAACGGCAATGCTTAAAAAAACCCAACTTAACGTAAACTAATATTAACATCAAAGACATCGCAAACATTGATACCTCAAAATACAAAAAGAATATGGTAAATCAAATTTATTAAAACAAATAATAGTAAAGCATTTACATCCGCTTTATTGAATGAAAATATAGTCATATGGCTTCATGCACATACAACTGAATAAGGGAAAGAACCGGATGAACATGATTTCCATAAACAAAGTTAATTTTTGTAAGGAGGACACATAATTCATTTAAGGAAGGTATGAGTGAAAATGAGAGATTTTGAAAGAGCACTTGAATCAAGCACTAAACAGCTCCATCACGACAATAACAACTAAATTTTATATTCTTAACTAGTACCCGAAATCTCAAGCTGAAAATATCCAAGTAAACAATAAAGAATTTATTATCATGTTTATAAAGGACTGTTACAAAGGACTAAGAACAATTGATGGAACATTCATTAGAATGCTTGAGAAATATCACGACATTTCTACCAAGATGTCAAAGGCTCAAAATCAACACTTCATAAGTCATGGACTGCCAAACTATGCGACAATAAACGAAGGGAAGAAAAAAGAATATACGTAGCACCATATTACCATTTAACAGTAACCAAACCTAGACTATCATGTGAGGCTTGAACATATTGGAGATCAACGCAACACACGTATGAATCCATAAACTAAACAAAAGAAACTATTTAATCTGTCGAAAACTATGTATACAGTACAGTCATAGCCAAGATATTAACTATAAGGGAGGAGAAAAACATCAAGAAATAGAATCTCAACTTTTGCGATGAAATTTTTAAGTTAAAAGAGAACAAATGAGCAGGTTAAGTGCCAATGAATCAACGTTAAGAGAACTATAGAACTATCACAATATCGAATTCGTAAGAAATGGAAGCTACAACATAGCGTTACCCAGAAATGTAATTTGAGCCCAAACAATATTACGAACAACAATCACTCAGTCAAGATCCAAAATAAAATTCATATCGCACAATGAGATGAGATAAGTGTGAAGTTGTTACCTTTCTCGGAGCAACGAACTGGGATGCGAACTCGAAGCCGACCTCTGCGAGACCCTTACAAGACAAAACAGAGGAGCAAAGTATAATTTCTTATTTGTTTTCTTGAAATTCTAGAATCTACGGGTAACAGTGGAAGCTATGTGTTCCTTTTTTTCGAGCTCAAAATCAACAACAATAATCCCTTTGCTCAAACAGCTAAACGAGGTTTATATATAAAAAGGGTGAAAATTTGGGGGGGGGGGGGGGATTGGAATTTGAGGGATATTCTTCAAATTTTGAATCTCAAACTCACCCATTCATCTATTTGATTTAGAGTGAGGATAAGAGTTTCCGATTTGGGCTGGTCAAAGGCTGCTGGGTATTGGTATGCAGTTGTTGATGTCGTTTTTTGATAGTTCTTATACACTGCTGGGTTGGTGTTACAACTGCTTTTGCCTAGTCGTTGCGTTCATTCCTCTTTGAGGAAGACGACACGTAACGCATTGTTGGTTGTAGAAAGAAATGCGTGAATTGAAAAAAAAAAAAAAAGGGGCGCATGTAAGGCGTTTTAAGGGATAAATACATTGTAAGGCTGATTTTGCTAAGTTTAAAGGGGAGTGGGCTGGGTTACAGGGGTAATGGGCCATAGAATTGGTCCAATCTTGGCCAATTTAGGATTTTTGTGTCCGAAAATAGACTAAGATTGGCCTAAAAATAGGAATTGGGGTGGAAAAATATAATTGGGGATTCAGTCATTTTAAAATCATAACCAAGGTAAATTTAGGATTTAAAGAAAACATAGTCAGATCGAATTAGCTGATTAGATTGGTCACGAGACAAATTAATATAAGTTAATTAAGGGGCTTCAAAAAATTATCAAAATAAAATAATTTAATTAATTATCAACTAATTAACTCTAAAATAATTTGTAACTAAACTAAGATAATTTAACAAAATGAAATCTTTATGGAGCGACTTTTAAATAATTATAAAAAATAATAATTAAATACACAATTATAATGTGAGTGTGTGTGTGTGTATATATATATATATATATATATATATATCTGAAATCAACATTAAAAATAACTTAAATATATGTATTTTTAATTTTTATTTTTGCGAATTTTCGATAATAATTATTTCAATCCGTTGAAAAATTGAAGAAGCTCGATAATTAACTTATGTTGCGGAAGGTCAAAATTGGGTGTCAACACCAATAATGTTCTTTTACGTCATGGTACATCTTTGCCACACCCAAATGGATAGAATATCTAGCATAATGGGCCTCCTCTAATATCAATCTCACCCAATCCCCAACCTTTGGCACACAAAGTCTACCATTTATCCTCATAACACTATCAAAATCAACAATAGCCGTCTTGGCTTCACCTCTCAACACTTTATCATGAATCATGCACAACCTGGAGTCCTCAAACAGATGAGCACATATCTGATCAAACAAAGAAGGTCTAGCCTCAACAAAGGCTAAAATACTCTGAGGAGGAGAAATATCCTAATGAACCATTTGTCTAGCAAGTGACAGAACCTCCAAAGCTAAGGGCCTCTCCTCAGCCCTCAAGGATGCCAAGCTCCTCATACTAGTAGCCTTCCAACTCAAAGCATTTGACACCACATTGGCCTACCTAGGGTGATATAAAATAGAGATATCATAGTCCTTAAGCAACTCCAACCACCTACATTGTCTCATCTTTAGATTAGGTTGAGAAAAGATGTATTTGAGACTCCGATGATCGGTAAAGATCTCATAATGCACCCCATATAAATAATGTCGCCACAACTTCAACACAAATACAACTGCAGCCAACTCTAAGTCATGGGTAAGGTAGTTTCTCTCATGCACCTTCAGCTATCTAGAAACATAGGCTATCACCTTCCCCCTCTGCATCAATACACCAACAAAACTTATGCTAGAGGCAACACAATATACCACAAATGGGACTTCCTCATTGGGTAAGGCAAGAATAGGTGTTGAAGTCAACAAATCCTTGAGCTTTCAAAAGCTCTCCAAACAACCATCCGACCACTAAAAAGCCACAGTCTGCTGAGTCAACCTAGTCAATGGGGCTTCTATAGATGAGAAACACTGAACAAAATACTGATATACCCCGCCAAACTAACGAAACTCAAAATCTTAGTCACAGAAGTAGGCCTAGCCCACTCACGAACAGGTGCTACCTTGGCAAGATCAACCATAATACCCTCTTATGACACAACATGGCTAAGAAATGTAATAGACTCGAGCCAAACTCACACTTTGAGAACTTTGCATACAACTTCTCTTCCCTCAATTGTTTAAGCAAAATCCTCAAGTGCTAAACATGATCGGCCTCACTCTTGGAATAAACTAAGATATCATCTATGAATATAATCACAAATATGTACAAATAGGGCTTGAACACTTGGTTCAACAACTCCATAAAAGAAGTCGAGGCATTAGTCAACCCAAATGACATAACCATGAACTCAGAATGCCATAATAGGTCCTGAAAGTTTTCTTCGGGGTGTCAAACTCCCGAACTCTCAACTGGTGATAACCGGACCTCAAGTCAATCTTGGAGAATGTTGAGGCACCTTGCAACAAGTCAAAAAGATCATCAATGCGAGGCAAGGGATATTTATTCTTAATGGTCACTTTGTTAAGTTGATGATAGTCAATACACATATGTATAGTGTCATCCCTCTTCTTCAAAAGTAATACAGGAGCACCCCAGGGAGATACGCTCCGACAAATAAATCCTTTCTTCAACAAGTTTTCCAATTGTTCCTTTAATTGAGTTTGGGCCATCCAATAAAGAGAGATAGATATGGGTTTACTGCTCGGCACCACATCAATAGAAAATTCAATATCATGGTCTGGGGGAACACTAGGAAAATCAGTTGGAAATACATCCATAAACTCTCTAGCAACCCTGGTAGTCTCCAATGATGGGACTCCTGAGAAACAACCTGAACATGAGCTAAATATGCCAAACATCCCTTCCCCATCAGCCGACAAGCATGCATATAAGAAATAACACCCTTAGGATAGGAACTAGGTGCTCCGGTCCACATCAACTAAGGCAAGTCGAGGTAAGATAAGGTCACGATCTTCGCATAATAGTCAAGAATAGCATGATTAGGCGATAACCAGTCTATACCCAATATCACATCATAGTCTACCATATCAAACAATATCAGGTCAACAATAGTATCCCTCCCTATAAAAGTCACAACACAACCCTGATATACCTGATTTACCACTAATGATTCACCCGCCGGGGTGGAAACACAAATAGGCTTGACAAGCGGCTCACATATAATATCAATATCAAAAAGCAAAATACGCTGACACATAGGAATAAGTGGAGCCTGGATCAAATAAAACTAAAGCTGAACGGTAGCACACTAGAACTATACCTGTGATGACCACATCAGAAGCCTCTGCCTCGTCTCTATTTGGGACAACATAGCAAATTCTACGACCACACTAGCCCATGGGCCTCCACGGGCTCCACATCTCCCTGTACCACGATCTCCTCTAGTACCACCCCTTATGCCTTAAGAGGTATCTCTGGCTGCAATTGGAGATCCTGAAGTCTGAGTAAGAAACACCCAATGTGGACAACGATTGGCAAAGTACCCAACCTCATCATAAACATAACAAGCCTTGGGGTCTCTCCCTTGAGATGACTCTACTGAAGAACCACCAGTCTAGTTGAACCAAGGGAGATATCATGGTCTGTATGAGCAGGCCTAGACCTGTCACCATGGTCGGATGCTAGGAGAGATACCTAAACTGCTCGGCCTTGATAACCTTGTCTCTGAAATCCTCTATCACGAGGTGGGAGTCCACTAAACTAACCATGCTGACAAAATTTCTTCCCACCATCCTATTTATCATTCCTTATGTGCTCTATTTTGCAAGCATGATCCTCTCAAACTCGGTAGGAATGCTGGACAAGGCATACTTGGAAAATGCATAAAATCTAGCCTCATAGTCTGATATTGATACAAAACCCTATGATAATCTATCAAACTCATCTTAGTGGTAATCGTGGAGGCTATATGGCACGAACCTCTCAAAAAATATCTCTGTGAACTGCCCCTAGGTCATAACAGGAGATCCAACAGGTTGACGATCTACAATTGACCTCCACCACTCCTTGGCGAGGGTGGTGAACTGTTATGAAGTATAGGCAATCCTATGTGACTCAAGAATAGACAGGTTGCATAATCGGTCCTATCATTCCAACAGAAAATCATAGGCTTTATCACCAACGGTGCCATCGAATCGCGGGGGAGACAACCACATAAGCATCTCAAAGCTTTCTACTCTGTTGTGGACATGGCTGGACTGGCAGAAGATGGTCGAACCATAAATAAGGGCAGTGCAATAGATGGAACAACAACTAGACTCTAGAATTGAGAACCCAAACTCGGTCTGCATGTCTCGAGTAGAATCATAGCGATAATAGGAGAATCTACTGGAACTGAAGAAGGACCAACATGAATCATGGTTGGCTCAAACGAAGCTAGGAAAGGACCAATCGATGCTGTAGAAACCGGCACATCAACAGTAGCTGGAGCGGAAGGTGCTCCGTTCAATCTAGCCAATACCCTCAAAAGTAACTCTTGAACCGAGGGTTTAGTCTCTAGGGCTAAGGATGGTGGAATAGGATCTGCAAGCCCTTCTGACTCATAAATATTCTCTGGACAAGCTGATCTAGTCTTTCCCTTAGGCGGAGTTGTACATCTGGCAATGCCTCAGCCCTTGGCCCTATCCTAAACTCTCCCTCAACCTCGAGTGGGAGCCATATCAGCTGCCTCGGGCTCTCTCACTGATCGATAGTATCTGGTAATCGACATCTGCATAGAAGGAGTAGATTAGACACTTTAAAAGTGGGTAACACAAACGCATGAATAGAAGCAAGATGTGAAAGTCTTTCCTATCAAGTGCCTCGTAGCCTCTCAAAGATTAGTGTGGACGTCTACAAGCCAATCTATGAGACTCTATAAGATACCCTACTCTTGACCCACGAGCCCAACAAATCTAAAGCTTTGAGGTCAAACTTGTCAAGACCCAAATTTTGATCGCAATTAAAGAAAGATAAAATAAAGCGGTAACAACTCATATAACATAAGAATCTCTCAAAACATGGAGTCATGAGTACAAGAGAATCTAAGGTAGTAAGATAGAATATATATACAACTGTCTCAAGTGAAATATAAAGTTGTCTCATAATATCTGATACAAGTATGAGAAAAAGCAATAAAGAGATCCCAAAGATCCACGGCGACCTAAAGTATGAGCCTCACTGGTAGGATCTGGATGGAAGCTAGAATAACTTAAATAGAGTGATCAACTACCCTATGAGGATCCTTGTGCTCGATCTATAGGGAGGAACAAAGTAGGGGTGAGTACACTGAAATCTACCTAGTAGGTTGAACCGACTGGATAAGAGAAATTGAAACAAGTATGCAATAATGAAGAATCATATCCCTGCATCCGAAAAGGTTAGTGCATAGTTAAATGTATACACAATAATGCTGAGGTATCCTTAATAACCCATGGCACCATACATCAATAAATGTGCATGTGATGCATAACTCATCAATCCATATGCCAAATAGTTCACAACCTTGCGACCTGCCCATGATCAAGGTAATATCATAATGCCTCAACCTTGCCACTTGCTCGTGGTCAAGGAGTATCACGGTGCCATATCCCTATCACTTGTCTATGGTCAAGGGAGTATAAGATATGAATCCCACCCTTGCCTCTTGTTCGGGTCAAGGGGTGGTACCAATATGGAGCGTAATACCTTTGCCTCCTACCCAGGTCAAGGGATGTCACAAGCAACATACTACATATATAAATTAATGATACAATCCAATAATGCATGTACATATAGTATGGCATCAAAGCAGGAATACCGATACATGAATCTCATATAATCATATGCACATAAAGAATGATATTAAGAGTCTCATCTACTGTCCAAACCATCATCATATCTCAAATAATCATAATTATATTAGTAGTCAAGAGTATCAACAACACCAGACCTTACTCATCCCAATGATGTAAGAGTATCAGTAGTACCGGACCTTACTCATCCCAATCATACAAGAATATCAATCATACCAAACCTTACCCATCCTAGTTATAAATATACATCTCATAGGTACTGTAACGCCCAGTGAAATTACCAAAATACCCCTAAAGGGGAGACATGCGCATAATGCATCTTCCAATGCTCGTATGAATAATCTGAGGCTGGATGTGTGATCAGCATGAAAAATTGAGTGGGAATATGGTCTCGATCGATTTTTAGAATGACTCAATGAAAAGATAATTTTTCGATCTGAAGCGCAAAATAGTCTTGGTGCGCGATAGGAGCGCGTCGTGCCTGTGTCGTGGACCTGCACTTATATTCCTTTTGAAAATTTTCGATGGGATTGAGAAAACTCATTCAGAAACATTTTCTGAAAATGCACAGTAGGCGACCAGTCCACGACAGTCTCCCAACTAGAAAATAATTCTAAATTTTATAAGGGGCATTCCGATCTATTCCCAACCCCTCCTAAACTTTATACACTGCCTAATTAGGTCATTTTGACATAAAAGATCTAAAACCCCCATTCTAAGTCATATTCCAATAATCTAACAAGACTAGGGCTTGAGGAAAGAAGAGAAGAGCTGGAGGTTGAGCAATTCAAGAGGATATCCTTGACGTGATTGATTGATAACTTCAT
This sequence comes from Solanum rostratum, assembly GCA_029948455.1. Taxonomy (NCBI): domain Eukaryota; kingdom Viridiplantae; phylum Streptophyta; class Magnoliopsida; order Solanales; family Solanaceae; genus Solanum; species Solanum rostratum. Next base: position 56,270,250 of record CM057049.1, read on the forward strand.
CCTAGGTATGTAAGGCTAAACTAAAAGCATGAGATTGTTCTCTCATGTGCCCCATAGATGGTCACAGAGGAGTTGAGAGTCCATGTGTCCTCATACATATTTCTTAAATTGATTCTTGAATGTTTCCTCAGAATTACATCTAATTAAATCTTATTTCATGTATCTTCATGTTTTGATGATCATCAAAAACTTGTTTCACTAATTTAATGTTTTTACATGAATTATTGCATAAACCCTATTTATTATTTTATAACAATTGCATGAATGAACCTAGGGATTTAGTCCAAAGCCTTGACTTGAGTATGTTGAGGGAAATCTTGATGTGAGTATGAGGTTAACTTAATTGAGCTTGTTGATCCTATGAATCTTCATAATTGAGTTCTTGAGTCCTATTTAAACGACTTCTTCTAATTGTTGATTTACGTCCTTGAGTTCTTAAATGAGAATTGAATTAACCGAGATGAGTTAAAGTCCTTGAAATAATAGAGGATCCTTGAGTTTGAGTTAATGAGATAATGAAAGTCTCTACGAGGCTCATTTGAGATAATTGAGTTGACATGAGGAGTCTTATGAGCATTGAGTCTTGGGAGGAGTGAGAGTTAGTCCAAATCGAACTCCATAACTACGTGGCCAGCGTAGGGGAGGATCAAACCGTAAAATCAAATGTTTCCTTTGTCCCACAAGAGGACTTGATGTTATTTATTTTGGATCCACTGATGCCATGTCCTTTATACTTGCAAGGTATTGGATGGATGCGGTAACGGCATCGCTCTGTTGTATTATCACCGACTCATAAGTGATGGTTGTAGGTCAGAGAAACTCCCAGATAGGTTCCACACTATTTTTACTCTGAGGTTGAGATGATGGTATGAGTCTTGATTTATGTTAATGACTTATTGTCTACTCCTTATCCTTGCTTTATATAGACAATTGACGTTTTGCTTTGATGATTGTTTTGAGTCGATGATTGTTCAATATTACTCTACCTCTTTCTGTTTCATTCAGCTACTTTATATACCGTACATTCCACGTAATGACGTCATTCAGCGCTGCATTGTTTCATATGCAAATACAAGGGTTAGAGATCATCAACAGGCGCACCGTTGAGGATCTGAGACATTCAGCTGATTGGTGAGCCTTCTCTACTTAGGAGGATTCACTATCTTTATTTCATCATGCTTTTGAGTTAGGCTAGACTAGACTTATACTTTGATTTTGGTAGCCATGCGTTTGTCACTGGAACCACTTGATTAGTGATAGAGGCTTCATAGACTAAGTTGGACGTTGATTGTTAAGACTGTGAGCTAGTTCTAACTTACTAGCCTTCTTCTATTATATATTATTTTAAGAGCTAGATGAGATGTGCCCATTTATTTTCCTTAGTCTTCCGCTAATTGTCTGAAGTTATTTGACTAAATAAATGTGATGAGGCTAAGTGGTTCACTTGGGGATTGCTCTCTAGGTGCAGGCCACATCTTGGGCACCCTCCCGAGGCGTGGCAAACTTGGTATCAGAGCACAGAGTTCAGAGTCCTAGGGAGTCTTTGAAGTCGTGTCTAGTAGAGTCTTGTTTATGTGTGTGTTGTGCACCACACTTCATAAATAAAAGGCTATAGGACATTAGGAATTGCTACACTTCTCCTGTATTCTGAGTTCATGCGATAGAGTTTAACTCTATAAAACTTCCTTATAATTTGTGCATTACGCGTTGCATATCATGCCTCCTAGATGTACTGCTGCCCAACGAGATGCCTTAGCCCCAAACACTGAGAATCCTCCACCGGAGGTCCCTACTCAGACTGGGACGAGGAGACGGGGTCGACCTGCCAGAGCTGTTGAGATTCCATAAGCAACTCCTGCTCAGTCAGCCTCCACCTCAGAGGTAGACTTCAGGGGAAGCATTGCTATGCTCACCTAGATAGTAGCCTCCCAGAGCAATCGTCAAGGTCCCCAGGCCCCTTGCTCCAGCTTCCAAGAGCCTATGGCTCCTACTAGGCTCCGATACTTCTTGAGAATGAACCCGCCAGTCTACACAGGGTCGAAAGTTAAGGAAGACCCACATAATTGTATTGATGAGATGTGCAAGGTCCTGAGGTCTATGCATACGAATGAGGTTGAGGGAGTTGAACTTGCCTCCAATCAGGTTAAGGATGTTGCGAACGTCTAGTATAACCAACGGGAAGATAGTCGAGGTAAGGATGCTGAGTGGGATGAGTTTGAGAGTGCTTTCCTTGATCACTTCCCAAGAGCTGAGGGAAGCAAAGGTTGAGGAGTTCGTGAACCTATAGCAAGAGGGAATGACCGTCAAGGAGTACAGCCTCAAACTTATTACGTTGTCCATGTATGCTCCAGAGATGGTTCAGGACATGAGGGTGAGGATGAGAAAGTTTGTGTACAGGTTGGGTAAACAAGTGAAGAGGGAGTGCGAGGCCGCACTACTGATCCCGAGCATGGATATCACCAGAATCATGGTATATGCCCAGCAAACTAAGGAGGACGAGAAGAAAGACAAAGAAAAGCATTTGAGAAAGAAAGCCAATCAGCAGGGCATGAGCCTAGTCAACATAAGAAGAATAAGGGTGATAAATCCTACTTCAGAAGAGGTCTTCTAGTTATGCACCCTATGCAGCAAGTGCGCCCATCCTACAAAATAGGTACGATCAGAGATCTTATGGTCACCAAGCTAGCATGACCCAAGGTTTGAGGGGAAAGCCACCTTGTGGCAAGTGTGGAAAACTTCACCTAGGTATGTGTCGTGAGGGCATAAACGCTTGTTACATATGTGGACAGACTGGTCACTTCAAAGATGGCAGTCATCAGAAGGGTACTACTATAGGTGCAGTGGGCAGGACAAATCGTCTGTATGCAATGGAAAATCGACAAGATCAGGAGGTTGCACCAGATGTTGTTATGGGTATGCTTCGAGTCTTTACTTATAATTGTTATGCATTGCTTAACCTGGGTGCCACTCTATCTTTTGTAACTTCATAAGTGGCCAACAGATTTGAGATTCTTCCAAAGTTTTTGCTTGAACCCTATACTATTTCCACTCCTACTGGTGAGACTATCCTAGCTAAGAGAGTCTATAGGGAGCATGTAATATCCTTCCATTATAGGGATACCTAGGTAGAGTTGGAGATGGTTAACTTTCATGTAATCCTTAGTATGGATTGGCTTCATGCCTGTTATGCCTTAATAGATTGTAGGACCCAAATTTTTAAGTTTCAATTTCTGAATGAGCCAGTCCTAAAGTGGAAGGGAGTTCTATTGCACCTAAGGGTAAGTTTATCTCCTACCTAAGAGCTAAGAAGCTAATTTCTAAAGGTTGTATCTACCATCTTGTGCGAGTTAAGACTGATGATGTTGAGCCTCTTACTCTTGAGTCACTCCCGATTGTGAGTGAGTTTCCAGAAGTGTTTCCTGAGGATCTACCTAGAGTCCCTCCCAATAGGGGAGATTGACTTCGAGATTGATGTTCTTCTCTATACCCAGCCTATCTCAATTCCACCCTATAGGATGGCCCCCGCTGAGTTAAAAGAGCTTAAAGAGCAATTGAGGGATTTGTTAGAGAAGGGCTTTATTAGCCAAGTGTTCCTCCTTAGGGTGCTCCTGTCCTATTCGTGTGAAACAAAGATGGGTCTCTCAGAATGTGCATAGTTTATAGGAAACTGAACAAGGTCACAATCAAGAATAAATATCCTCTCCCCAGGATCGATGACTTGTTTGACCAACTTTAGGGTATCTCATGCTTCTCAAAGATAGACCTCAAATCTGGCTACCATCAGTTGAAAGTGAGGGGGTATGACATTCCAAAGATAGCCTTCCAGACTAGATATGGCCAATTTGAGTTCTAGGTCATGTCCTTTGGGTTGAAAAATGCACCTACGACCTTCATGGACCTGCTGAATAGAGTGTTCAGAACCTACCTTGATATATTTGTGATTGTATTCATTGATGACATTTTGGTGTATTCGAGGGATGAGGAAGAGCATGCCAATCACCTCAGAGTTGTCCTTCAAACTCTTAAGGACCATGAGTTGTATGCAAAGTTCTTGAAATGTGAGTTCTGGCTAAAATCAGTGGCCTTCCTAGGCCATGTGGTTTCTGGTGATAGTATTTAAGTAGATTCCCAGAAGATTGCAGTGGTTAAGAACTGGCCAAGACCGACCTCTCCAACTAACATAAGAAGTTTCATGGGGTTGGCAGGCTACTACCGCAGATTCGTTGATGGATTTTCTTCCCTATCCGCACCATTGACCAAATTGACTCAGAAAAAGGTCAAGTTTCAGTGGTCTGAGGAGTGTGAGAGGAGCTTCCAAGAGTTGAAGACGAGATTGGTTACTGCACCTACTTTAACCTTGCCCGATGGGACAGAGTATTTTGTAATATATTGTGATGTATCAAGAGTTGGGTTGGGTTTTGTGTTGATGCAGAGGGGGAAAGTGATTGCCTATGCTTCGAGGCAACTCAAGGTTCATGAGAGGAACTGCCCAACCTATGATCTTGAGCTGGTGACGGTGGTGTTTGCACAAAAATTATGGCGCCACTACTTGTATGGAGTGCATGTGGATGTGTTCACTGACCACAAGAGCTTGAAGTATGTTTTCAGTAAGAAAGAGCTCAACCTGCGATAGAGGATATGGTTGGAGTTGCTTAAGGATTATGACATGAGCATCCTCTACCACCCAGGCAAAGCCAACATTGTTGTTGACGTTCTTAGCAGGTTGTCAATGGGTAGCACAGCCCATGTTGAGGAAGGAAAGAAGGAGTTGGCCAAATAAGTGCATCGATTATCTCGATTGGGAGTTCAACTTGAGGAGAATGATGAAGGGGTGTTAATATTCAGAACGGGTATGTTTCATCCTTAGTGGCAGAGGTGAAAGAAAAGCAAGACCAAGACTCGGTCATACTCCAATTGAAGGAGGTTGTCAACAAATAGAAAGTGATGGTTTTCTCCAAGGGGGAGATGGAGTGTTAAAATACTAGAGTAGATTGTGTGTTCCAAATGTGGATGACATTCGAGATAGAATCATGGATGAAGCCCATAGAACTAGATATTCCATCCATCCTGGCTCCACCAAGATGTACCGCGACTTGAGAGAGGTCTATTAGTAGAGTGGAAAGAAGAGGGATACTGCTCAGTTCGTTTCAAAGTGCCCGAATTGCCAGCAAGTGAAAGTTGGGCATCAAAGGCCATGTAGATTGGCTCAAAACTTTGAGGTTCTGGAATGAAAGTAGGAGATGATTAATATGGACTTTATTACTAGTCTACCAAGGTCTCAAAAGCAACATGATTTGATATGGGTGATTGTAGACAAGATAACTAAATCGGCTCACCTCTTAACAGTCAAGACAACCAACACAGCAGAGGAGTATGCCAAGTTGTACATCAAGGATATTATGAGATTGCATGGAGTTCCCTTGTCCATCATCTTGGACAGAGGAGCTCAATTCACCTCCCAATTTTGGAGATCGTTCTAGAAAGGATTGGGTACTAAAGTGAACCTAAGTACAGCCTTTCATCCACAAACACATGGTCAGGCAAAGCGCACAATTCAGACATTGGAGAATATGTTGAAAGCTTGTGTTCTTTATTTAAAGGGAAATTAGGATGATCACCTACCATTGATTGAATTATCATATAAAAATATTTATCATGTAAGCATTCAAATGGCTCCTTATGAAGCCTTGTATGGAAGGAGATGTAGATCACCAATTGGGTGGTTTGAGGTTGGAGAAGCGGAATTGATTGGGCTTGATCTTGTCAACCAGTCAATGGAGAAGGTTAAGTTCATTAGAGTGCCCAGAGTCTCCAGAAATCTTACACCGACATGAGGAGAAGAGGCTTAGAGTTTGAGGTAAATGATTGGGTGTACTTGAAAGTGTCTCCTATGAAGGGTGTCATGAGATTTGGGAAGAAGGGAAAGTTGAATCCACGCTATGTGGGACCATATTAGATTGTGAAGAGGATTGGAAAGGTTGCTTATGAGTTAGAGTTGCCTTCTGAGTTAGATGGAATTCATCTGGTATTCCATGTGTCGATATTGAAGAAGTGCTTGGGAGATCCTGCCTTGGTGACTCCTGTTGATAGCATTGGAGTGAAGGATAGCTTGTCCTCTAAAGAGGTTCCGGTCCAAATCCTTGATCGTCAGATTCGCAAGTTGAGAAATAAAGAAATCCTCTGAATCAAAGTCTTGTGGAGAAATCAATTCGTTGAGGAAGCCACATGGAAAGCTGAGAAAGGGATGAAGGCCAAATATCCACACCTATTCATGCCAAATGATGAGAACAGTGAAGGTAAGTTTCTTACCTTTGACTAAATTGATTGATCCATTCTTGAGTTGGTTGTCTATTCTTGAGCCCGAGTAGAGTTGATTGAGGTTGAGGAGAAGTCGAGAGTTTGATTGGTTGAGGTGAGTGTTGAGATGAGTCTTGAGTCTATTCGTGCATCGATACCCACCTTCACTCATCATTGGAGGACAAATAATCCCAATGGAGCGATGATGTAACGCCCGGTGAAATTATCAAAATACCCCTAGAGGGGAGACGTGTGCATAACGCGTCTTTGAATTCTCATACGGAAAATCTGAGGCCAGATTTGTGATTAGCAAGAAAAATTGAGTGGGAAGATGGTCTCGGCCAATTTTTAGAACGACCCGATCAAAAGATAATTTTTCGATCTGAAGTGCAAAACAGTGTTGGTGCGTGATAGGAGTGCGTCACGCAACCTGTACTTATATTCTTTTTTAAATTTTTGTATGGGATTGAAAAAACTCGTTCAGAAACTTTTTCTGAAAATACACAGTACACGACCAGTCCGCGTCGTGGATTGAGCCTCTCCGAACTAGAAAAAAATTCTAAATTTTATGAGGGGCATTCCGGTCTATACCCAACCCCTCCTAAACTCCATACATGACCTAATTAGGTCATTTTGACGTAAAAAGGGTCTGAATTCCCCATTCCAAGTCCTAATCCAATAATCTCACAAGACTAGGGATTGAGGAAAGAGGAGAAAAGCTTGAGGATGAGCAATTCGAGAGGAGATCCTTGATGTGATTGATTGATAACTTCATCCCAGTTATGTAAGACTAAACCAAAAGCATGAGATTGTCCTCTCATGTGCCCCATGGATGGTCATAGAGGTGTTGAGAGTCCATGTGTCCCCATACATGTTTCTTAAACTGATTCTTGAATGTCGCCATACATGTTTCTTAAACTGATTCTTGAATGTTTTCTCAAAAATTATATCTAATTAAATCTTATTTCATGTATCTCTATGTGTTGATGATCATCATAAACTTGTTTCACTGACTTAATGTTTTTACATGAATTATTGCATAAACCCTATTTATTATTTTATAAAGATTGCATGAATGGACCTAAGGATTTAGTCCAAAGCCTTGACTTGAGTATGTTGGGGGAAATGTTGATGTGAGTTCGAGGTTGACTTAATTGAGCTTGCTAATCCTATGAGTCTTCATAACTGAGTTCTTTACTCCTGTCCAAACGACATCTTCTAATTGATGATGTGAGTCCTTGAGTTCTTAAATGAGAATTGAATTAACCAAGATAAGTTAAAGTCCCGGATATAATAGAAGACCCTTGAGTTTGAATTAATGAGATAATGAGAGTCTCTACGAGGCTAATTTGAGATAATTGAGTTGAGATGAGGAGTCTTATGAGCATTGAGTCTTGGGAGGAGTATCGAGCACCGAAGGAATGAGAGTTAGTCCAACTCGAACTCCATAACTACGTGGCCAGCGTAGGAGAGGAATGAACCATAAAACCAGATGTTTCCTTTGTCCCGCTAGAGGACTTGATGTTATTTCTTTTGGATCTACTCATGCCATTTCCTTCACCCTGGCAAGGTACTGGATGGATGCGGCAACGGCATCACCGACTCATGGGTAATGGTTGTAGTTCAGAGAAACTCCCAAATAGGTTCCACTGTGTTAATACTCCGAGGTTGAGATGATGACATGAGTCTTGATTTATGTTGATGAGTTATTGTCTACTCTTTATCCTTGCTTTATATAGACAATTGACGTTTTGCTTTGATGATTGTTCTGAGTCGATGGTTGTCCAATATTACTTTACTTGTTTCTATTTCATTCAACTATTTTATATACCGTACATTTCACGTACTGACTCCATTTGGCGATGTATCGTTTCATGATGCAGATACAGGGGTAGATATCATCAACAGGCGCACCGTTGAGGATCCGAGACATTCAACTGATTGGTGAGCCTCCTCTACTTCGGAGGATTTCCTATTCATCATGTTTTTGAGTTAGGCTAGACAAGTCTTGTATTTTGATTTCGGTAGACATGGGTCTGTCATTGGCACCACTTGATTAGTGATAGAGGCTTCATAGATTAGAGTTGGACATTGATTGTTAAGACTGTGAGCTAGTTCTATCTACTAGCCTTCTTCTATTATATATTATTCTAAAAGTTGGATGAGATGTGCCCATTTATTTTCCTTAGTCTTCCGCTGATTGTCCGAAGTTATTTGATTGAATGAATATGATGAGGCTAAGTGGTTCACTTGGGGACTAGCAATAGTCTCTACGTGCCAGCCACGTCTTGGGTACCCTCCCGGGGCGTGATAGGTATCTCAACCACCATCAATTACCACATAAATTACCCAAATGGTCTCACAAGTCTCATATTATCACATTTTATCTTGATTCGTCATAATCCACGAGCTTTCATCTCCGTTCATCAATGAAATCAAAATTTACATCATAATTTGGCTCAACTGAAATCAGAATACCATCAATTTCCGATCATATCAACATATTTACTTATGAATCCATCTAAATCTCACGTCTATCACATAAACATGATCAATAACTCAAATTCAGTCCCAAAAGATTAGCCAAACCTACCTCAATGCCGAAACTGTACTGGTACAAGATTTCAATCAACTCAATTCATAAAACGATCCTCAAATCTATATACCACTATCAACAATAGATACTACACATCAAGTGGAGAATTTTGAGATCCACATTGACATAAATTAGGCTTAAGGGCAAAATGATCAATTTTAGGGCTAAAATTTCCAAACTAGGTATGTTGTTGTTGTTGTTTTTGAATTTTTCGAATCTGAATATTAACTTTAAAATCAAATTCTACACGAAAATGGAGTCGCTGGGTAACAATTCCACTAAAATCAAGCTTAAATTTAATGGGAAATCAACATTTAAAGTTTGGAAATCATAGTAAAAAACTCCCCAATTTTGAACATTCAAAATCATGTAATTAAGGCCAAAATTAAGATAAAACTTATGAAAATGGTTAATATAATGTTAGAAACACTTGCCCAAGTTAAATCTTTGAAAACCACTTCTCAAAATCACCCAAAAATGTTAATAAGTTCAAAAATGGAACAAAAATGGTGATTCTCAGACTTTTAAAACTGATCAGTGAAAATATACTCCAGCGAATGCGGAGCCCATCCCGCAAACTCCGACCCCAAACAGTCCCTACTCTGCGAACACGGAGAACAACATCACAATGACCTCCACGAATGTGGAGAAGGAAAATACCTGCACCAGATATCAACAAAAACCAGCAAAACCAAATCCAATTCCCTAATCAAAATGGACCCTCGAAACTCATCCAGAATTAGAATTTCACAAACTTTATATGCACCCATACCAGAAACAACAATCCGGACTCAACGAAATCATCAAAAATCATTTCAAGGCCTCCACTCCACATTTACCAATGCAACCCGATAAAAACTAGTTTAAAACTCAAAATATCAAAACTACCCTCGACAGCTCTAAAAATTATTACGAGATCGTTTTTAGAGTTAGTTTCACCATCTGAAACTACTGTAACTGACGGAATTTCAATCCTAGCTTTTGAACTCCAAATGCTGACCAAAGTTTCGAAAAGAACTAAAATCACAATGTTGGGTCTAAAAACCTCATTTTAACTCCAAATTTAGTTTTGTAACTTCTCATAGTTCAGTTATCACGTTCTAGAGCTAATGGAATTGATGGATCCCTGATTCGACACCCAAAACTCAGAATGCTACAAAAAATTACTTTTTCAACAATGTAAGTTTCCAAAAATGTCAAAACTCATATTTTCAACTTTTAAAACTCGGGATTTCAGTTCCAACAATACAAATAGTTCAAAATAGGCCCAAAAAACTTATGAAAGGGTAAAATAGTAATTTTCACAGATAAGGCCAAAAATGACCAACCAGGTCATTACATTGTGCCTGAGTGACTAGGTACCTTAAGATTGAATAGAAGGAAAGAGGTAAGGATATCGTTTCATCATGTTCGCCTTCGCTTCTATCATTGCACTTTCGGCTTGTTGATTCCGCCATAAGACTTTAACGGATGCAACTTCCTTGTTCCTCTATCTTTTAATGTGTCAGTCAAAAATCTCAAACAGAATTTCCTTATAGGTTAAATTCTCCTCAATACTCATGTCATTCAAAGGCACAACAATATTAGGATCACCAATACAATTTCACAACATTGATACATGATATACTGGATGAACCATACACAACTCCATCGGCAATTCCAACTTGTAAGGGACCTTACCAGACCTCTCTAAGATCTTACAAGGCCCTACATACCTAAGGCTAAACTTACCCTTCTTGCCAAAATGCATTATACCTTTTATAGGAGATAGCTTGAGATATACCCAATCATCCCCATTGAATTCAAGATCCCTCTTCCTAACATCCGAATATGACTTTTGGCGACTTTGGGCGGTCTCCAACCTCTCCCTTATGACTCTCACTTTATCTATAACATTAAGTGCCAAATGGGGACCAATCAAAGACATCTCTGAACTTCAAACCATCCTACTGGAGACCTACATCTCTGCCCATATAAAGCCTCAAAAGGTGTCATCTCAATGCTTGAATGGTAGTTATTGTTATATGCAAATTTAATCAAAGGTAGTTGATAATTCCAATTTGCATTAAAGTCAAGTACACATGCCCTCACTGTATCCTCTAATGTTTGAATTGTTCTTTCGTCTTGTCCATCAATTTAGGGGTGAAATTCGGTGCTTAAATGCACCTTGGTACCAAGTGAAAAGACTTCTGAAATTGCGATGTGGATTGAGTACCATGCTCCAAAATTATGGACAAAGTCACACCATGAAGTCTTACCAATTCCTTAATATATATCTTGGCATAACCCTTTGCACTATAAGATGCCTTAATGATAGAAAATGGGTTGATTTTTTCATCCTATCCACCACCACCCATATAGAATCAAATTGCCTTCTAGTCTTAGGCAAAACCTTAATGAGATCCATGTTTACATCCTCCCATTTCCACATAGGAATATCAATATCTTAGGCTATGCCTCTCAATCTTTGATGTTCAACCTTCACTTGTTCGAAATTTAGGCATTCTAACACAAACTTGGCTATATCCTTCTTCATGTCATTCCACCAATACACTTCCCTTAGATCGCTATACATTTTGGTAGATCCATGTTGAATAGAATACAGTGAGTTATGGGCTTCATCCAATATCATCTCCCTTAAGCCATCCAATTTGGAACACACAATCGACCTTGGTAACGAAGTACCCTATCTCCCCTTGTGAGAAAACCTCAACCTTCTTATCAACCACCAACTTCTTTAATCCCACTAAAGTTGGATCCATACATTAGGATTCCTTGACCTTCTCTATCAACGACGACTCTGCTCCACTATGCGCAAGAATGCTACCCAAATGTGAATTACTCAATCTTACATCCAAATGGCCAAGCGGTGAACATCCTTTACCAACTCCATTCTTTTATTCTCAATATGAGCCACACTTCCCAAGGATACCCTACTAAGATCATCAGACACAATATTTGCCCTATGGATACCCTACTAAGAACATCAAACACAATATTTGCCCTACTCGGATGATACAATACACTCATATAAGTCTTTAAGCAACTCTAGCCATCTTTTTTGCCTTAGGTTCAAGTCCCTTTAGCTAAAACAATATTGCAAGATCTTATGGTTAGTAAATTTACCAACATGCACCCTACACAAATAGTGACACCATATTTTCAAGGCAAACACAACGGCTAACAACTCATGATCATGGGTTGGGTAATTCCTTTCATGAACTTTTAATTGCCTTGAAGCATAGGCAATGACCTCGCTATATTTCATCAACACACAACCTAGTCCTACACATGTGGCATCACAATAGACAACAAATCCATTCGAACCTTCCAGTAATGTCAAAATAGGGGCGAAAGTAAGACGGACTTTTAATGTTTGAAAAGTCATCTCACATTCATCCAACCATTGAAATTTCACCTTCTTTTGGGTCAACCTAAGTCAAAGGTGATGCGATAAAGGAGAATCCCTCAATAATCTCCTATAATATCCGGACAAACCCAAGAAACTTCTAGTATCTGAAGGAGACAGTGGTCTAGGAAAATTCTTCACTACCTCTGTCTTCTTAGGATCAACCATAATACCATCACCAGATACAATATAACCAAGGAATGCCACCTTCCTCAACCAAAATTCACACTTGCTAAATTTCGCAAACAATTGCTTATCTCTCAAGGTTAGCAACACCATTATCAAGTGACCCATATGTTCCTCTTAACTCTGGGAGTAAATCAATATATCATCACTGAACATCACCACAAACATGTCTAAATAAGTCTTGAAAATCTTATTCATCAAATCCATAAAGATGGCGGGGGTATTTGTCAACCCAAATGATATAACAAAAAATTTAAAATGTTCATACCTTGTTCGAAATGCAATCTTGGGAATATCATTCTCCTTCACCCTCAATTGGTAATACCCAGACAGAAGGTCAATTATAGAGAAATAACTAGCACCTTACAATAGGTCAAATAGGTCATTAATCCTTTGAAGTTGATATTTGTTTTAAATGGGAACGTTATTCAATTGCGATAATCCACAAACATCCAAAGGGAACCATATTTGTTCCTTACAAACAATACGGGAGCACCACATGGAGGCACACTAGACCTTCTAAACCTTTTATCAAGAAAATTCTCAATTGTTACCTTAATTCTTTCAACTCCACTAGGGATATTTGATATGGAGGAATAGAATTGGGTTATCAAGTAGAAGATCAATGTTGAAGTCAATTTCTCTTTTGATAGGAATACCAAGCAACTCATTGGGAAATACATCAGGAAATTCATTAACTATAGGAACCGAATCAAGAGTAGGAACTTCGGATTCCACATCTCTAACCTAGACAACATAATATATGAAATCTTTAGAAATCATTTTTCTAGCTTACATATAGGAGATGAACTTAATCTTCAACACCAAATTGGTTCCCTTTTACTCAAGAATGGGCTCATTAGGAACTTGGAATTTTTCCCTACGGGTCCCACAATCAATAAAGGCATATGATGCATGCAACTGATCCATGTCAAGAATAACATCAAAATTAGTCATGTCAAGCTCAACAAGTATGCAATACCACAATGGAACAATTTCTATAGACTTTCTTGGCTAGAACTGACTCACCAACCAAAGTATACATCGAATATGGCTCTTTCAAGATTTCGGGGGAAACATCAAACTTTATAGAAAGATGAGGAGTAACAAAAGACATATTTGCATAGGCATCAAATAAAGCATATGCATCAAAATCAAATACCCATAACATACCAGTAACCACATCGAGAGACTCCTCAACATCTTGCCTAGCATAAAAAGCATAGAATTAACTACCATGTGGACTACCACCTTGAGCTTGGGCATTTTGTTGAACTTGCCCTTTTTTGTAGTACTTGGCCTTAAGGATGTCGACACCTACATTTGTTAGCAACATTAGGACATACAAAAACCTTTTGTCCCATTTTTCCACAACCATAGCAAGCACTCATTTCTCTTAAGCAATCACCTCTATGATTTCTCCTACATTTAGGGAACTTAGGAGGAATAACACCACAATTAGCAATATCACCTTATGCCTTAGGAGTAGGCACCTTAAACCCTTGATTAGCACCCTTCGATGGCCCTTGGCCATGATGAAAATGGCCACCATTGAACTTAGCATGAAAAACAACACCATCAACTCCAACTCTCTTGGACTCCCTTACCCTCATTCTTTGGAGCTTCTCACTCTCTATTTACTCGACATGAGTCATGAGCAAAGAAATATCCATTTCTTTGACAAGCATTTCCATCTTCACCAAGTTGGACACACCCAAAATAAACTTGTACATATGGGCTCTAAGATTGGTTATAACAAAAGAAGCATAGTTGGACAACTTTGTGAACTTGAGGGCATATTCCCTCACACTCATAACCTTGTTTCAAATTCATAAACTCCACCTCTTTTGCTTCCCTTATCTCAACAGGAAAGAATCAATTAAGAAAAGTGGCCTTGAAGATCTCCCAACCAATAGGCCCTTCTTTAACATTCCTTTCATATTTCCATTGTGTGAACCACACTTGAGCAACTCCCTTAAGTTGGTAAGCTACCAAATCCACTTTCTCTTCGAAAGACACTCACATATTCTCAACCACTTCGTGGACCTCATCAATAAATTCTTATGGGTCCTCAACAAATTTAAAATAATAAAACTCCCGAGGATTCATTCTCGCAAAGTCCCTCACCCTAGAAGCCAGGGTAGGAGTCTTTCGAGAAGCAACCACTTGGACCAACAAGTGATAGCGACCAAAAAATCCTCATTAGTCACTTGATTGGCTTGAGGGTCTTGAGGAACTTGGGGAGCCGGAGGGGTTTGATCCACATTAGTATTAATTTCCCTAGGAAATGGTGCATGTTGTGGAGCTATTATGTGAAAATTATGAAGGAAAAGCATTAGAGGGAAAGAGTCTTGAAGGCATGACATAGATCACAAAGAAGTGAAGATTTCCTAAACGTCTAATAGCCTCCTATTCATGGATATAGCGTACTTCACACCTATGAATAAGACTTTATTAGATGTAGCATGTTGGACTCCCTAGGATACTTTCAAACCCTTTGCTCTGATACTAAGTTTGTCATGATTTGAACCTAGGGCCTACTTGTGACACGGCGAATGTGACACCTGAAGGCGCTCCATCCAAGCCTCTTGTTCATATCATAAGCATACATAGGGTAAATAAGTAATCATAAGAGTAAGCAAGCAGAAAATATTTTCAAACAATATAAACATAGGAGTCAACATAGTGTACAAAACATGTCTCTACATTATATATCTTGGAGGGGACTTAGATATAGCTTTACTAGCTCACTCTTAAGATAAGGAATGTACAGAAGTCTTAGAAACATCAAAATAATAAAGAAACATAAGGGCTTTTCCTCGAAGCACGGGAACTCATCAAGTCTTCACAAGTAAAGTCCAATATCTAGCCACAAAAGTGAGGAGTGTTATCGTCATCCGTCCCTGCATGGTGATGTCATGTAGGCAAGAATATGCGTTATTATATTGGAATGTACAAAGTATGTAAGCATGTAATGCATCAATAAAAATTGTACATAATAACACATAGCAATAGACTATTTTTTTCTAATGTAGGGAAACATTAGGATTCTATATTATAGCTCAAATGGTGTATTGTAATTTATTGTGGCATTCTAATATATGTTGATGTACTATGATATCATGTATCATTATATTCATGCCATATTGGTATGGTGATTTAGTTCTCTTCTTTGGTTCAATATATATATATATGCCCTTGCTAATGCATTGTTTAGTTATATATCTTATGTATGTTATTGTATTGCATGCCTGCATACTTAGTACATTTAAATGTACTAATGCATACTTTATGCCTGCATTATATCATAATGTTGGGACAGGCGACTATCTTTCTTCACATCCTTCTGGTTAGATTTGGACTTATTTTGGAGACAGATTGGGCAAGTCTTCATGCTTTGGGGATGGAACCTACTATTATCTAGCTTTCATTTTATGTTTGACACTATTTTTATTTTTATTTGAGGCTGATCTAGGGACATGTCTTAGCCCCCACCCAGTCTATGATTTAGAGGCTTATTGGACATGATGTATCACCCTTATATCTTGTGTATCTTATATTTCCCTTAGGCTACATTTTATTATTATTTCATAACTTCCTCTCATGTTTATATCATTATCCTTGAATGCCAATAATATGCTAAGAAGGCTAGTCTGGGGTTTCTTTGGGGATCTCATTTGTTGTGTTAGGTCGTGATAAACTTAATATCAGAGTCCAAGGTTTTGGATGTGTCCTAGGGAGTCCAACATGCAACATCAAGTAGAGTCTTATTCATGGGTGTGAAGAGCACCACATCTAAGAATAGGAGGATATGGAGTATTTTATAAAATATTTCACTTCTTTCATAGTTCATGTTATGCCATTTGAACGTCTCCTAAGTCTTTGTAACTCTAACGATTGTTCTTTATGCTTTTTCAGAAAATGCCTCTAAGAAGAGTGTTTGAGCCAAAGTAAGATGTGCTGACGAGAATCAAGCTTCTCATGATCCTTTGGGAGAGCAAGTCTGTGGTGCTTAATTTTGGATCAATATCGCTATGTCGGCTTGGTATATGGCACACTAAGCCAACCAAGTGTGATTTCTCCTCCTTCTTATATGCCTACCTTTGTAGAAAGGGTAAGGGATTTTGCTTGAATGAACCCTCCTAGGTTACTTGGTTCAAAGGTAGATGGGGATTCTCATGAGTTCATTAATGAGGTGTATAAGGTATTGGCTATCATGGAGGTGCCTTTATAAAAAAAACAGAATTTGTAGCATATCAACTCAGGGGGTGGCCGAGGTGTGGTTCACTCAACAGGTGTCTAAAAGGGAAGATGAAGATTCGATTGGTTGTGGGATTTCAAGCTTGAATTTCACCGTTTCTTTCCACTTGACCTTAGAGAGGCAAAGATGAATAAGTATATCAACCTCAAATAGGGGAACATGAGTGTGAGGGAGTATGAACTTATGTTCACCAAGTTCTCCAAATATGCTCTATCCTTGGTTGTTGATCCCCCTTCCAGGATGAGCAAGTTCATTTTAGGGATATCTGACTTGGTTGTCAAAAAGTGTTGGACTACTATGCTTGTGAAAAAGATGGACATCTCTCATCTCATGACCTATGACGCGAAAATTGAAGATGAGAAGATCAAGGGATAAGGGTGAGGGAGTTCAAGAGGGCCCAGTTTGAAGGTGTTTTCTCTAATGCTAGATCTAGTAGTGGAAGTGGTTGTCCTCTACAAGACCAAAGGTTCCAATCCCAAGGGTCATTTCAAGCTCTAATAAACTACTTGACAAGGACAAGGTGCCATACCCTAGATTTCAAGGTGGTAGTGGACAAGGTTTTTCTAGGTGCACTACTTGTGAGAAAAACCATGTAGAAGGGTGTTTAGTAGGCTTTGGTGCTTGCTACGGGTGTGGTAAAGTGGGCTACAAACTGTTTGAGTGTCTAAATATGGCAAATAAGGGTCAAGAAGGTCATCCCCAAAGGTAGGTTGCTCCAGGTGGTCAAGGGCAACAAAGGGTTCGACATGGTAGTGCTCAATGCAATAATAAATTTTATATCGTTCACACTAGGCGAGAGGTAGAAGAGACTCCCCATGTGGTTACCGGTATGTTGAAGGTCTTTAACTTTGATGTGTATGCATTGCTTAATTCAGGTGCCAATTTATCTTTTGTCACACTTTTCCTAGCCACTAAATTTGATATGAGCCCTAAAATTTTATTAGAGCCTTTCTCAGTTTATACTCTTTTGTGTGAGTTAGTTGTAGCCCAAATAGTCTATCAGGGTTGTCCTATGTCAGTATGCATAAAGTTATTTCTTGTGATTTTGTTAAACTTGATATGGTCGATTTTGATGTTATTCTTGGGATTGATTAATTACATGTTTCGTAT
Organism: Solanum rostratum; assembly: GCA_029948455.1. NCBI lineage: Eukaryota > Viridiplantae > Streptophyta > Magnoliopsida > Solanales > Solanaceae > Solanum > Solanum rostratum. The sequence continues at coordinate 56,288,109 of CM057049.1, forward strand.
GCCTTCATAGGTTGTAGGACTAGTAAGGTCAAATTCCAGTTCCCAAATGAACCAGTTCTTGAATAGGTAGATAGTGACTCAACATTCAAAAGTTGATTCATTTCTTATCTAAAGACCCAAAAGCTAATTTCCAAGGGGTGTGTCTACCATATCGTAAGGGTTAGGGATGCCAATTCCTAACCTCCTACTCTTGAGTCAGTGTTTATTGTGAATAAATTTCCTGTTGTCTTCCCAAAGATTTGCCTGGTGTTCCTCCTGAAAGAGAAGTAGACTCGACATAGATCTCCTTCCTGATACATAACCTATCTCTATCTCTCCTAACAATATGGCCCTAGTAAAGTTATAAGAGCTGAAGGATCAGTTGAAAGACCTAATAGAAAAGGGATTCATTAGGCCAAGCCTTTCACTATGGGATGCTCCCATGTTGTTTGTGAGAAAAAAAGATGAGTCCCTTCGAATGTGTATAGACTATCAATAATTAAACAAGGTGATTATAAAGAACAAGTATCTACTATTGAGGATAGATGATTTGTTTGATCAGTTGCAAGGTGCTAATCACTTCTCTAAAATCGATCTCTATTCTATCTATCATTACTAAAATGTAAGGGAGTGTGATATTCCTAAGATGACATTTCGGACAAGGTATAGCCATTTTGAATTTGTGGTTATGTCATTTGGTTTAACCAATGCCCCAATGGTGTTCATGAATATTATGAATAGGGTGTTCAATCCTTACCTTGATATATTTGTGGTGATTTTCATAGATAACATTCTGATTTATTCTAGTAGTGAGGAAGAGCATATTCCCTTGTAGGTTGTACTCTAGACCTTGAGAGTTCGTGGTGCCTTTCACAGTTCGTGGAGGGTCTCTTAAAGGGGTCTTGTGCAGTGAATCTTGGGAGTTTTAGGGTATTTGGATGATTTGCCTAGTTCATAAGTTCAGTTTAGGGTGGTTTTGGGACTATATTACCGCTCTAATAACACCCTAACCTATCTAAGGCCTTCCCCTCTCACCTCAAACACTTAGACTCTGAATCACTCCTTCAAATCACTCTAAAGTCTCCTCTCAAGCTCAAGTAAAGAATTCATTGAGAACCTCTCAATTTTAAGTCAAGTTCACCTTAAATCCTTCAAATATCATGAAGGTATGTGGGTCTTCATCCATAGGTACGTTCCACCCATGGAGCCCAACCTATTTCCCTACTATTCCATTGATTTCAAGTATGATCAAATTAGAGTTTTTATGATTTCGATTTCAAATGTTACTATTATGATGTAGATTATATTATTACATTAGAATATGCATGAGTTACTCTGAATCCACATGAATGACACAATTTACATGAGGCTTCTCAGGCATGCTGTGTTGATTTTTGAAAAATCATAAATGGATTCCTTCAACTATGATTCAAATGATCTTCAATTCAATAATTATGCATGACTTTACTCTATTCTCTTGATTTTGAACTTGATAGATATGAGCCCATGCTATTTCTCTTCACTTCATCACATGATCATGTTTTTGCATGTACAAGGTTTACAAGTATGATTATGAATAGGGATTTAGGACCTTGAGGGTGACCTGGGGTCCCAAAGGGGAGTTTTAGGATCTGTAGAGGCTACCTAAGACCCTAGAATGCTATTGAATAGGGGATTTAGGATCTTGAGGGTGACTTGGGGTCCCAAAGGAGAGATTTAAGATCCCGAGAAATGACCTAGGGTCCTAGTATAAAATGATCTACTCCTATGCATGATGTTAAGAACTATGAGACTATCATCAAGCTTATTATGATGATGTAAAAGTATGAATTATGATGTTTTATGGTAAGCATCACTTATGATGATTCATGACAAGTATGACTTCATAAAAATATATTATGTATTCTATGGGATGTTAACTTAGCACCAAGAGGACCTTGGAATTGTAGCTCACTCATTAGTTGAGGCATGACCCATTGAAGTAAATCCCATTATCCCATAACTATGTGCCACCAAAGGAATGATGATGTACCCAATATGGGTTGCTAGTGGATCCACATATCTTATGACATGTCGAGTTTAACTTGGAAAGTAGACTCCTTTTTTTCAATTTAGAGACAGCACCAAGATTCCATGTTATAGCTCGCATGGTCCTTTATCATTTACGATGACATTCCCACATATTTTGATGTACTATGATATCATGCATCATTACATTCATCGCATATTGTTATGGCGATTCTATTCTATACTTTGGTTCTATATATATATATGTGTGTGTGTGTATGTGTGTGTGTGTGTGCGCCCTTTCTTATGCATTGTTTAGTTATGTATATTATTGTATTGCATGCCTGCATACTTAGTACATTCAAATGTATTAACACATACCTTATGCCTACATTATATCACAATGTAAGGACAGGTGACTATCTTCCTCCTTATCGTCATGGAAAGATCTAGACTGATTTTAGAGATAGATTTGGTGAGTCCTCTTACTTCGAGGATGGAACCTACTATTATCTAGCTTTTATGTTATGCTTGAGACTATCTTTATTATTATTTGAGGGTGATCTAGGAACATGTCATAGCCTTCCCCCAGTCTATGATTTAGAGGCTTGTTGGGCATAATGTATGACCCTTATGGCTTGTGTATCTTCTATTGCCCTTATGCTACAGTTTATGATTATGTCTTAACTTCGACTCACGTTCTTCTTCATTATCCTTGAATGCCTATGATATGCTAAGAAGGCTAGTTTGGGGTTCCTTTGGGGAACTCATTCACCATGTCACATTCAAGGTCTAGCTTGGGTCATGACACAGTCCAATCTAGGCTTAGCTAAAGTGCACTAGACTTTGCACATTATCCCTATAATTCATTCTAAAAATTTTAGAAGTTCTGGAATAATTTTTTTATCTTTAAAACTAATAATAAACCCTTTAGTTGTCATAGTTTGCTGAAATAGCACCAAAGTATCCAAGAAACATAAAAACTTACGCAAAACTCATTTGGCAATTTTCAAACACAAATCAAATATGCTGCTAGCTTGAGAATAAAATTTCAAACTTAGTGGATAATTAAAATAATTTATGGTCTTCTTGACTTGAAATCCATTCATTCGCAATTAAATCAATATAATGCTCAAAAGGACCAAAACATCTTCAAAACTCTCAAGAAAATATATTAAAGCTCTTTCTAGCATAAAATCACCTCCTGAATTTAATGGAATTATCAAAATCCAATTTGAGTATTAGAACTTAAAATATTGATCAAAGTCAAATTTTGGTCTAATAAACTCAAACTTCCAACTCCAAGTCCAAAATTAAATATGTTTTTAGACCAATCTCCATATTCTAGAGCTGATGGAACTAACATAATTCTATTTCTACACTCATAGCTCTGGTTGGTACCAAATATCACTTTTGAAAAACTTAAGCCTTTAATAACTCAAAACTTCAGCATTTCAAAACTTTTCTAGAAAATTCCAAAATACGTTCATAAATGAATAAAACATGACTTGGAGCAACCATTGGAGAGGTAAAATGGTAATTTTCTAAGTTTTTCCAAAAATGACCTTCAAGGTCATTACATAATCAATGCATATCCTCATTGATCCATCATTCTTCTTTACAAATAAAATTGGGCACCCCAAGGAGATACAGTATGGTGGATGAAATCTTTACTCAACAAATCTTGAAGTTGTTCCTTTAATACTATCAACTTAACAAGAGTCATAGGATAAGGAGGAATAGAAATGGGCTTAATGCCCAGCTCCAAATCAATGGAAAAAATAATATCTTGGTTGAGAGAGACAATGGAAGATCAATAAGGAACACATCAACAGACTCTTGATCCACGAGAATGGACTCCATAGAAGGTGAATCAACATTAGTGTCATGAAGAAAATCCAAGTAAGACAAACAACATTTATCAATCAATTTTTGAGCTCAAATGTAGGACATAACTTTGTTAGGATAGGAACCACTAGAATCCTTCTACTCAATCCATCGCTAAAGTCAACATAAAGGATATCATGATATGGAGAAAGCCAATACATACCCAATATAACATTAAAATCCATCATCTCTAAGATATCATGATATGGACAAAGCCAATACATACCCAATATAACATTAAAATCCATCATCTCTAACATAATTTTATCTACCCAAGTATCATACCCAGCCAATAAAACAAGATTGAATTAGTATACCTAATCAACCACTAAAGGCTCACCTAATGGTGGAGACACATGAATAGGCACTGATATATATTCGTACAATAAATAAAACCCAAATAAAAAGTAGGTAGACAAATAGGAGTACGTACATCCAGGCTCAAGAACAAAGATGCAGACTGATGACAAACCAAAATAATGTGTATGATAACTCCATTGAAACCTCGACCTCAGGTCCCCCGTAAATGCATAACACTGAGCCCCTTGACCTCCACCTATTTGAAATATACCTCTACCTATGCTTGACAATATTATAGTATCACCCACACCCCTGCCTAAAGTATGATCACCTTTACTCATCGGAGTCATACCACTACCTCTGGTCTGAGGTGCTGACCTTTTAGGCATAATGGAATAAGTATGATGAGGGCCTGAATAGGTTTGCATAGGGTACTATGGAAGAAAATGACTAGGGTCTCCATATCCATAATAAGACCTCGGGACAATAAGAAGGACCAAGTGTGTTACTATAACCACCAGATCCACTGACCTTTGTTGAACACCAAACAAACTATGGATAGTCTCAAATAATGGTAATAATTCATGAACTAAACCTCAGCACTAGATTGAACCACCCCATTAGTGAAACCTCCTACTCCAGATGAAGAACTAGAGAACTAACCAGATGCTCGGACCTTCTTGAGGTCCTCGAACTCCTCTCTATCTATCAACTCTACCTCCTAGGTGGTATTTACCATAGACTAGAATGACACTCCCCCTTACATACTTTGAACATGGTTTGATGAATATAATAATTCAAACCTCTCACAAATTGATTAACTCTCTCAACCACTTTTAAAATGATAATAATAGAATGTCTGGCTAACTAATAAAACTAGATTTTATTCTTAGTAATTAATAAGCCATCCTATCTCAAACTATTAAAACATAGAAGGCTTTTTTTCTACACACTCTAAGGGACAAAATGATCATAGAAGGCACTGGAAAACGCCTCCAAGTCACTAGGGGAGATCCAATTAGCAATGATGCGAAATAAGTCCTCCACAACTCTTTGGTGGGTCAACCAAGCTAAGGAATGTTGTATAGATCTCTTTGTGTTCCTCATCCAAACCAACAATATGTAACAACTCCCTATAGGTAGTCAAAATCTCGTAGGCATCATCTATCTTCCCGCCATGAAAAATAAGGTGGGTCCATCTTCTTGAACCTCTTATAATGAAACTGATCATCCTTAGTTAGTCAAATGGTGTATCTTAAGCCTCAACCACTAGAGCCATATCACTCTCAACTATAAGAACTACTAGTGGCTCTATATAAAATCCTAAACAATGTAAACTTAGTGCTACCCAAAGAACTGATCTCCTCGTGTTTATAAACCTTTTGGTGTACCTACATACTGCCACCATGAGTGAGACTCTCAAGCATACACATTATCTTCAACAAGGTATCCTATAGAAGGGTGCAACTCCATAATTTGGAGGAAGCTGGTGCTTTCTAGTCTCAATCACAACTTGGGGAAATACCCTTCTCATGATCTCTAGCAAGTGCCACCCCTCAGGCACAACATTTGCCTCCAACCTATCCACTGCCCTTTGTTGGGGGTTTCAATAGCATCCCCAAGAATTTCCTCCCCTCTTCTCTTACAAGTTGATGCTCTAGTCTTATCCATCTTCCAAAAGAACACAGGATAACTCAGTTCTCACATAAGTAACCATGCACGACTGAAATTGAAAGAATTGACAGAGAATTTTCCTAAAAGCCTTCATAGCCTCTCAAAGATAAATAACATACGTCTCTGTATCGATTCTCGAGATTCAATTAGACTAAGCTTGTACACATGTCAGACCTATAAACCTAAAGCTTTGATATTATTTTTTCATAACCTAAACTCGATTGTGATGGAAGATATCTTAACTCACCAAGACAAGTTAGCCTAATTAATGATATAACTCAAATAAAGAAAAAATTAAAGTGAGATAAAACAATTCTAAAAGGATATGATTATAATTTAATAGGATCATAAACTAGGACAAACCAAAGACTGGGTCATATACACAAGACTCTATTACAATTAAATATTAGAAAGAAAATTAGAAAGTGTAGTTGTCCTTGGTTCTCAAATAGAAAAAACAACATAAATAAGAAGTCTTAAAGGTTTGTTGAAGGAACTAGTTGCTACCTCTCAAGAAAGTCATTTTCATGTTTTTACTGTGTTTGCCTTAGTTAGAGCATTCCTATAGTGACTCCAAGCTATTTGTGACTTTCTAATACCGATGGTTTTATCTCTTGGTTGATCGTTTGAAAATTGTGTAGTTTTCTGTGTTGGGAGGCTTGTTAAAGTTGAAAAATAAGTTTAGCAATTAAGTCTGAGTAAATCCACTCAAACAAAATTTTAACAGTTCTATCAATTTTAAAATAGCCTGATTAGGCTGAAAGCATGGTTGGTTAGGGTACCAAGGGTTTTGATATTAGTTTATACCGAATTTTGCATTTTAGCCTTTAGAATAGGCCAATAGATAATTTGGTCAATATTCCTGGAAAATGTACCCAAATGGAAATTTTGACAATACAATTAGCTTGAGAACATCAAGTTTAATCTAGAATGACCTTTTATTTGGTTCTCAAGACTTTCGGGTGCATTTTGGGACCCTCGATGGAAATTGAGTAAATATGGAATTAGGAAGTGGGACCAACATTTGATCATAGCGACCTTGTATAGGAATTTTGACTGCGTCATTGGATCCAGAATATTGACATAGTTACATATTTTTTGTGTATAAATCAGACTACGAACGAGTTTTGGACACCCCGTTGAAGAAAATGGAATAGTGGATATCTGGTACAAACCAAATACTCCGCATTCGTGGAGGTGGGCCCATATTTACAAAGGTCCAACAATTTGTTCTCCACATTCGTAGAGCTTGGACAGCCTTGTGCTCTGGTTCGTGGAGTTCTTCCACGTTTGCAAAGTTTAATTTGTGGTGGTGTAAATGTATAAAATTCCAGATTCACGAACAAGGAACAGGGAACTTTTGCACGTCGATATCTTTTTTGTTTGAAAGCTAATTTTAGTGATACAAAAAGCTAACTTGTGTGATGTTTTGAAAGGAACATCATGGAAGTGTCATAAATTATATTTGGTATGCCATTCAAAGTAAATTCCATTATTTTGTTGCTTTGTATTAGTCTTGTTTGTTGGAAACTTCGGATAGTGATTTCTTTGTTGTTTTGAATTGAAATTTCAATGAAATTTAGGCCTACTATTTATGTTTCATTGAGCCATATGCCATGGTGTTGTTAAATTTGTCGATTGAGCTGCGTTTGAGGTAAAATTGTTATTATACATACTTCCTATGTTGAGTTTTTTGTAAAGAAATATTTTGTGTTCTTGGGTTGCTTTGTATCATTTTACGTATCATATTGAGCTCGAATTTTAGATACAAGATTGGGTAAGTGTAAGGATTCTTATATAGGCTTCATTTCGGGATTTTAGTGTAGGTTTGTTTTCCCACTTTTTAGCCTCAAGATTAGTTTAAGTCCATTTTCTATGATTTAAGTATCAAAATGACCGTAGTGATGTTGTGATTCTATTTCTAATAGCTTTGAAGCATTTTTAGATTGTTCGAAAGGGTAAAGCACCTACAAAGTGATTAGAGATGCACGCAATCGACATAGAGGTAGGCTACGGTCTTCCACTCTTCTAGACTGAGTTTAAAGGTGTAAATCCTATCTAGGTTAAACGAATAGTGAGTAGGGGGATGGGTTAGAGGCCATACATAATGAGTATGATTATTTTAACTGATGTTTGTGGTTGTTGAGTAATTGTTTAGCATACCGAGGACACCCATGACTAGTATATTTATTTCTATTGTATCTAAGGCTATACTGATTCTTATTGTATCTACGATATCTAGGATTGATAGTGATGTTGTTTGGCTTGCTGAGAATACTTAGGACTAATCTATGGACTGTCTATTGTATTTATTATTATCTTATGTTCTTATGATTATCTAATGATTGTTGGGCCTTAGTCTAGGCTTAGGCTAGTGATGTCGTAGACCTGCGTTAGCCAAGATTGGTAGATTGTTATGCCTGTATCCAATGTGACTTTAGAGGCATAGATCTATGTAGACTGAACTAGCAGACTATAGTCTTTAGAGTTATTCCTCAGATAGGCTATGATGAGCCGGGAACCTAATTATCTATATGATTGGCTGACTTTCCTAGAGCATTCTTGCGATACATTAGCTCCAACTTGGACATAGAAATAACCTACAGCCTCATACAGTTAAAGGCTTGAGCATTTTCCATAAATGAGTAGGGTGGATATGAAGGAGTGATAATTGTCTGCCTTTTATATGTTATTTATCTGCCTTTATATGTTTACTATCTGTATCTATGTATTATCATGTGTTCTTCTCTTTCTTGCCTGTTTATCATATCTAGCTTATTCTGCTGATGGGTTTTTGTGACGAGGGTTTCCAGGAAACAGCCTCTCTACCTATGTGGTAGTGATAAGGTCTGCGTACATCTTACCCTCCCCAGACCTCACTTGTGGGATTTCACTGGGTATGCTGCTGTTGTTGTTGAGCATATATCCTCCTACTAGGAGGTGTATAAATGAGGATAAGCTATATTTGTATTCCCCGGGTAAAGGCCATACAGTTGGAGAATATATAGTAGAGTCCACACTAGTATAGTAGAGGTTATACCATTATAGTAGAGGCTATATCGTTAAAGGCGATACTATGGTGGCCATATTTTAGACTAGTCCACGGCCTAAGGGACTAGGCAGACCACTGGCCGCATTTGACCTTATCCTAGTGGGGTCCAGGGCACAACCTAGATTAAGGGCCATGTATCATCATGGATTAGAGTTCAGGTATCAACTTGGATTAGAGGTCAAGCATTAGCCTGAGTAAGAGGCCAGGTCAGGGTATACTATTTTGATCAAAAGTTAAGATCGAATGTTTTATTGGAATGAAAGTTGTGTGTGCACTGTTGGTATCCTTCAGGACTTACCAATGATAGACTGTACCCCACCATAGACCAAAGCACCCGCTTATTGTACATGGGTGTACCTTCAGGGCGTAATGGGGTCACGTTTGAATATAGGCGTAGACAGTAGGGCTTTACACCCCACGTACATCACTATCTATCACTCAGTTCTGGTTATTTCCACGACTGTCGACATTCAACCTTGGCTACTGTAATTAGACATTGTGGATGTTATATTATATCTTAGCCTTGCTTTATTTACTATTCCTACCCAGTCGGCCTATGATGCCTACTGGGTTCCATATCCCTGGTTCTCACTCCTACTTTTTGTATTTGTTTTGTGATACAGGTCCTAGAATGAGATAGCAATGTTGATTCCTCCTATTGTAACTATCGTATTCGAAGATTAGTGGTGAGCATTCGATGTTCTCAGATCCTTTACATCTCCATCTGTATAGGTGGATATCTTTTTTTGTTCAAGATTTGCCTTGTATACTCTTGGCTTGTATATGTATATAGATATGTTGTCACTATGTATGTTATATCGTGTCTATAGTAGTTTCCTACATGTGACTTCCATATCCTCGAAGGTGTTGTATAGTTGTTATGTATGTGTATATCATGTATCAGCTTTGTTTCTTCCTTATTAATTTGTTAGTTAATGTCTGTTGGGTTCTCTTTTTCCCTCAAACTTGTTACTAGTTATTCCAGGTCAGGGTCAGGCTTGCCTATCGGGGGCTAGGGTGGCACCATCATAACCTATAAAGTTGGGTCACGACAAGTTAGTATAGGAGCCCTAGGTTTGTTTGTCTCATCTATACAACGCTACTATCTAGTAGGGTCCTACAGATGGGTGCAGAGACATCTATGAGTTATCTTTGGGAGGATATATGATATGTTAGGAAATCTTTATATGATTGTATCCTTCACGCAAGTTGTCATGTTGACTTTGTGGAATCTCATTTGGCTCATTCTCTTGCAATTATGGCTTGCAGAGGTCAACCTTTGGGCGGAGACAGGGATGTAGCACCAGCTCCAAATCGGGACTCTTCCCCATAGCATATAAAGGAGCATAAGAATGCCCCTATTCCCCTGCAGTTGGAGGGACATGGAGTGGCATGGCCCTCAGCAGCCTCTATTATGACATTTGTAGTTCGGGCCACTATAACACAGTTACTTGGAGCACTTGGGGGCGTACATCAAGCACCTTCTCTAGCCTTAGAGCCAGTTCTAGTGCTACCAGTGCAGCCAGTACAGCCTCCAGCTCTTGCTTCATCAGAGCATGTAGTACCTGTGATTCAACTAGACATTGCAGAGATTATTAGACCTTATGAGGATCAGTAGATAATTAGATATTTTCTATGATTGGTCCCTCCAAGATTTTTGGGAGTGATTAGGGAGGATGCCTATGAGTTCTTAATGATCTATCAGGAGAGGCTGCAGAATTTGACGTTGGTGGAGTCCAAGGGCGCAGATTTCATAACTTATCAGCTCGAAAAGGTCGTTAGATAGTGGTGGTGTGCTTATCCAGACACAAGGCTAGTTGGGTCACGACAAGTGTCATGGATGAAGTTTCCTAGGCTTTCCTAGCCAGATTGGTCTTCAGGAGTCCCAACGATAGGCTCCGCAACTAGTATTCCACACTAGAGCAGAGATCGATGACAGTGTTTGAGTATGGGTCCAGATTTCATGAGCTTTCCAGGTATGCTTCTACTATACTATCAACTGAGGAGGAGTAGATTAGGTGTTTTGTTAGAGGTTTAAAGACTCAATTGCAGATAGATACCCAATCACTTATTATAGTGGGCAAATCTCTTCTAGATATTGTTAATCATGCATGTACTATTGAGTAGCTACATTGCGAGGCCCACAGGGGAAGTGACAAGCAGGATTGCTATAAGGGCAATTATAGTGAGGCACATTCAAGACTCAGGAGGCAGTATTGTACGACTCTACAGGTTGGAAGGTGTAACAGAGCCTAAGAAATGAGTTTTGGAAAATTTTCAGAGAATCAGTGGTTCCTACGAAGCCTTCTACGAGCCATAAATTTTTACACAAGCAGTATCTCCTGCTCATGGAATGATTGCCAACCTAATGAAATTTATGATTTTCTGGGATTCAACATATGACTTATCAGTTGGCTCGTGAAATGACTTATGAGTTGTAAGTCAGGTCGTAGAATGTGATTCGGAGAAAAGTCTGTGAGAGTCTAAAATGGCATCAGACGAGACCCTACCTACGGCCCGTAGAATGGACCACGACCCATAAACAAGGTCTCGTGCACCTATCTAACAGGGTTTTAAAAGGGGTAAATTCAACCTTCCATGCTGTCTAACGCCTATACTATGTCATTTTGACCTTCAAAAGATCCTTATCAGCCCTCATAACCTTAATCCACTCCATTCCTCTCATTAACAACATGCTCTAAGTCCCAAAACACTCTCAAGATTCCCCAAGGTTTCAAGCAATAAGGTGTAAGCTAGGGTTCTGAGTTTCTCATCATATTCATAAGGTTTTCCCATCTCCTATCACTAAGGTATGTGGGTTTTGATTATGGATACCTTCCCTGCATAAGCTCAACCATTCCTCTTCTCCTCTCATGATTTTCTCAACTTATGGTAATACATGATGATTTAATGAACTCTTTTGCATGAAGATAATATGAATTATCCTTATGCATTATTATGAAGTGAAGCATCACATGAAATCTATGATTTATATGACGGTTTGATAATTCCCTAACCAAGTATTTACTATATTTTGGCGGGTTCTTTAAATAATGAATAAAAGATTCTAATTTGCAACTCTCATGGCATTTACTCATGATTTGCATGGTTTTAAGGTATGAATATGTAGCCACCATGGTTTTTGAAATAATATTTATGCCAAGATTCTATGATGTTAAGGACCTTATGGCAAGATATGTGCATTATGAATGATAAGAATTGAAGGGTTATTATGCATGTTGTGAAACATGAAAGTATTAAGAAAGTTATGAAAGTTTTGAAGCCCTATCTTTGATACATGAAGCTTTGGTTTTGATGAGCTACTCTATGAAAATATTATGATATTATGATGTTTTGCATAATATGGCTATAAGTATGATTTGGATATTCCTTTGGATTATGACCTAGCACCAAGAGGACCTTGGTAGATAACCGTTGTCCCATAACTATGTTATCACCATAGGTTTGTGAATTAGCTAATGGATCCATATAGCTAAGTTGCATGATTGACCAAAAAGGGTGGTGTTTCTGTACGGCACATGTGAATTAAATACGAAAAAGGGTGGTGTTCCATTAAGGGTTATAATGTATGTATACAGAAAAGGGTGGTGTACTAGTAAGGTGATTATAAAGCACTTTTCAAAATGGAGGAGTTCTCGTAAGGTAAGTGTTTGGTTTACCCTGGCAAGGTAGACCACTCCTAGTCCAGTGTGGAGTGAACATCGGGATTCCAAGTAGTAGCTCGCTTGGTCTTATTTGTCAATTATGGTCTCTTCCCATATATGTACAATATGTTATATGACATGATGCCTCCTCATGCATACTTTGATTATGATATTGAGCATACATGGCATATTGAGCATATATTCGATGACTTCAATTATGCATATTGTTTAAACATGGCTTATATTCGTTGTTGCATTGCACCCAAATACTTAGTACATTACAAGAACTAACGCATACTTCCTGCCTACCTGATCTAACCATATAGGAACCGGATCTCCTTTCCAGCATCCTCCCCACGCGGCTAAGCGGTTCGAGTGAAGACTTGTTATTGATCAGTCCTCCACTTCTGGGGACAATACCCATTTACTTTCATGCTTTTGTTTAGACTTATCTATTTTTAGATAGTATCTTTTGACGTTAAGTCCGCAAGATGTCTTCCCATCCTATTTATGATTAGAGGTGTTGTTGGATATTATTTTGGCTATGTATGTTCAAGCTTAATTTGCTATTCTATGTAATACTTGAAGGTTTCCCTTAGCGCTCATCCCTTTTTGTGCTTGTTGTATGATGACGATGAGAAGAAAGTCCCAAGACCCTATTTGACCCCATAGCGTGAGTCATATTTTCCTGCCTCTTAGACTTTATTTGTTATGTGATTCATGTTAATCCTTTTCCCTACAACATCCCATAGCATGATTCTAAAGCCCCATTTCCCTTAGAAATTATGTGCTAATTTCTTATTATTCATTCCTGCTTTTGCAAAACCAAAGATGTGTCATGCATGTTTAAGAAGGTTTATTTGGGGTCCCTTCGGGTTCCTCATTAGTCATGTCACATCTAGGCCCTAGGCTTGGATCATAAAAAGCTTGGTATTAGAGCACTAGGTTCATAAATGGTCCTCAAAAATCCAACACACTTCATCAAGTAGAGTCTCATTCATGGTTGTGAAGTTCACCACAACTATGAATGAGAGGCTATGAGGTGTTTAGGAAATATTTCACTTATTCATACTCTATGTCGTGATCTAGATCTGAAATAAGGTTTCCTATCTCTAATAAGTGGTCTTATTCTCTTTTAGATCATGCAACGGAGATGAATGGCACAAAGAGCTCCCACCTCCGAGGGTGAACCGGTCCCTCCAGCCCCACAAGCTACCCAATCGGAAGGAGAAAGAGTCACCCACGCTGAGTACTAGAATGTGGTCACACTTTTGGCAAGAGCCATGGACAATCAAGAAGTTCAAGCTCCTCATGCTCCTACCCTGGCTTCAAGAGTGAGGGAATTGACAAGGATGAATCCCCCAGAATTCTACGGATCAAAGATGGAAGAAAACCCCCCAAAGAGTTCATCGATGAAGTGTATAAATCCTAGGCTTTCATGGGCGTAAGTTCAGAAGAGAAAGTGGAATTTGCGGCCTACCAACTCAAGGGCCTTGCTCAAACATGGTACAATCAATGGAAGATGGAGAGGGCGGATGATAAGCCCATTCCTTGGGAGGAATTTAAAGTTGGTTTACTTGTCCGCTTCTTCCCAATTGAGATAAGAGAAGCTAAGATGATAGAGTTCATGAACCAAAAACAAGGTTCAATGAGTGTTCATGAATATTCCCTTAAATTCAATGATCTCTCAAATATGCTCCTCACTTGGTTGCCGATGCTAGGGCAAGGATGCACAAGTTTGTTTTGGGTGTGTCCGATTTGATCAATAAAGAGTGTCCTACTGCCTGCTTATTCGGGACATGGACATATCTCAGCTCATGACATATGTCGAACAACTTGAGGGGGGAAGCTTCAAAAGAGGAGGAGCGGAGAGTCCAAAAGGGCCCGACTTGATGGGGGATTTCAAGGCTCAAAGGGTGGCCATTTCTAACAAGACCTCAATTTCCAAGGCCAAGGGTCCTCCAATGCCCAAGGTCAAAGGTTTGCTAATGATAGGGCTCCCAACCCTATATCTCAAAGTGGCAATGGTGGCCAAATCATTACTAGGTGTGAAAGGTGTGGCAAATATCATGGCAGTAGGTGCTATAGAGATATGGTGCTTACTTCGGATGTTGCAAGGTGGTTGATGTCGCCTAAGATTTGCCTTCTTTTTGAAGGCTAAAGCGGTTATTGTCAAGATATAACCTAACCAAGGTTAAAGCTGAACCCATAGGGAATATGGTAGATTTGGAGTAGTGGGATCGGCCTGTGGAAGCACGATTGGTGCTACTACTATTGCTCTCATCTCAGACCGAAGTTGTTGGATCTTCGTCCGAATGGCTGTCAAATCTGCAGGCTGTGCTGAGCTAAGGCTCTGCTCTACTCACCTCTCAAAAGCATCAGTATGGTTGTCCACTAGTGTGGGTCTCTCCAAAATAACAGTCATAGTGTACATCTGCATACGCGCCATAGCCTCTGAGATGGCTTGGCGAACCCAAGGCCGAATCTATTGTAGTAACTAAGTCAATTGGGACTCAATGTGAGCCCGCCTTTGCGCCATGGCCTGAATAGATGCTGCTGACATATACCATGCCAACGGGTGATGAGTGAGCGAGAACAACCTCTAGTGCAGTAGTGGTAGTAGTGTGCCCCCTCTCTATATCAATCTCTATCGGTGGGTGCCTCTCAACAATGGGAGCATTAGTGGTGGAGGAAAAAAGAGGCTCAGATGATGGAACTACGGAGAACATCTCCAACATATGAGCTAGAGGGTGTGATACTTGTTGGAGAGCCACCGGATTCTCATCAGCCTTTATCATGCTGGCTTAAAATATCTTCCGATCCTCGATCAGACCTCTCAAAAGCATTAGTGTGGTTGTCCACTAGTGTGGGTCTCTCCAAAATAACAGCCATAGTGTACATCTGCATATGCGCCACAGCCTCTGAGATGGCTTGGCGAACACAAGGCCGAATCTGTTGTAGTAACTAAGTCAATTGGGACACAATGTGAGCCTGCCTTTGCGCCATGGCCTGAGTACATGCCACTGACATATACCATGCCAGCGGGTGATGAGTGAGCAAGCATGACCTTTGGTGCAGTAGTGGTAGCAGTGGGCCCCCTCTCTATATCAATCTCTATCGGTAGGGGCCTCTCAGCAGTGGGAGCATTAGTGGTGGAGGAAAAAAGAGGCTCAGATGATAGAACTACGGAGAACATCTCCAACATATGAGCTAGAGGGTGTGATGCTTGTCGGAGAGTCACCGGATTCTCATCAGCCTTTATCAGGCTGGCTTACAATATCTTGTGAAACTCGATCAGAGAGTCTAAATTATGAAGGATCTCCACCCCCGCCTCTATAAAGAGTCGATATATCATGCACGAAATAGGGATGGAGGTGGACCTTTTTAGGGCCGCCTTGTGAATCAGTTCTGCAATTAGGCGAGCCCAGTCTATGTCATAGCCAGCCAAGATGCTGGCAACAAATACAATACAGTCTGGCATCAAGGTATTATCTGCAATTATGGGCCAGATTCGCGATCTCAGCACAGCCCACCAAAATTTACCGGTGAAGCTGAGGGACGCCTTCACTATGGGCGCCGACAATGAAGATACCCACTCAGGGTCCTGGCCCTACTCAGCAATTTGATCAACTATCCATCTCATCAATGTGGCCTTGTGGGCCGGATCTCTCATTGGGACCTTGTCCCAAGTCTACCCCAATTTGTAGTCGAACTCAACTGTGGTCCTAGGTACCTGGTACTCGGGACCAAATATCATGCGGCCGATGGAGGCCTCTATGTCAACCTGTAAACCCCTCACCCTCGTGTGTGTCAACTGGGGTTGAGTGATGGGTCTCTTCCCCTTATGGCGAGACTCTAGAATGGTGGCGATGTAGGATACAAAGAACTCGCAAACCATAGGCGGAGAGTACTGCCCTGACAGTGTTGCCAGCCACTGGAGCCTGTATCAGGCAATGGTGTCCTAGAGGCCGAAGACACTGTCTATCCCTACAGTAATGATCTGGGGCTCCTCGAATATGGAGAGAGCTGGTCGACCTAGCCCATCCTTCTACACATCATCCGCGTAGATCCACTGCATGCCCCGCATGCACCATTGATTAGATAAGGCATCCGGAGGTGAGGGTGGTGATGAGGTGCTAATGAAAACTCAAAACTTGATTCCACTCCAGATCTGGACTCAGATATCTCTCAGGAGGGAGTCATCTGTATCGAGTTGCTTTCACTGTCGCATACCTCATCATATTGGGAGAACGGACAATGATGGCCTGAGATTAGGGCTACCTTGACTGTCTAGCAGCAGCCAGTGTCTATGGTTTCTCGGTGCTCGTATCCGGGTAAATACTGAGCTCCACTAAAGATCTACTAACCTCTGAGTTGCCCTGGTCCTCTAAGGACTCAACTCATAACCGCCACTGCAAGGCTCGTACCTCGCTCTTCCTTACTTTCAGGTTCATGGTTCCTGAAATGCACACATTCAATAATATGATTAGCCCAACAAGTATAGGAACGAAAAACCAAGAACAAATTAGAACTGGTAACAAATGAGTCTACGAAGGCTCATTTAGGGATCGTAATGAAAACTAGCCTTAAAAGGCCCTCCTAGATGCAAGGGTGAAGTCAACTTAGTTACTGGAACTAAATCTATGAGACTAGGTACAATTCTTAGGACATTGTACGGGTTATAGACTGAGTCATAAAAGTAGTTCCAGACTTGAATTTTTGTGGGCATGGCCCTACGAGACCGGTCTACGAGCCGTAGAATAAAATACAGCTCGTAGAAGGTCTCGCCTGATAGGATCTCGGAAACTCCAAGATACTATATCTTCACACAAGGGGAAACTACAACTCATGAAATATTCCACGGGCCATAGAAGACCCTCATGGTGTGATATTTCTAGTAACTTAGTTTTCTAAGCCTATCAAACGGGTCCCAAAATGACATCATCAGACCACAATTGTTTAAATTAGCACCAAAGAAAGAATCTTATGCAACCACATGATCTTAACAAATTCTGCGATACTCGACATGCAACAATTATACACTACCCCATCAATTTCCATTTTATATATGCACACCACAAACTGACACCCATTTGGAAGTTAGAAATTATGCATACACATGCAATCACATGATGTTTGTTAAACAATGATTTCCATGTAATTCGAACGATATGTGACGACATGAATTTCACGTAACAACATTCAAACATGACATGACCACATACACATTCTAACATTTACATTAGTCAAAACAATGGCAACAACTCAATCAAGGTTAAAAACATATCACCTACAAAGGCAACAACTAACCTGAACACACCAAGTTTAGAATACCATACCCGTCAATAATTCTAACCTAATTATATTGATCTCGGTAATACACAAAATTTAGAGCCAAGAACTCAACAAAATTAGATCACAAGGATGAAAAATTGAAAGAGGAATCCAAGAGGGTGGAACACTAGGTTGTCTAAGTGGTGCCAGAAAATTTTGACGGTGGCCAGATGGCGATCGGAGTGGTAGGGTAGGATAATGGGTCGGGTGTTTTTGGAAATGTTTTTGAGAATGAGGAGTAAAAATTATTTTACCCCTCTTTTATACGTTGATCAGGTCAGGTGAAAATTGGACCCATGCTCTACGAAACCTAAATTACGGGCCATAGTACGGTCTGTAGAACTTGGTCTCATAGAGTACCGAATCCTTAATATGGGACATTGGCTTTACGGACCTGTGTACCAGCCGTACATTGAAATATGACTCGTAGAGTGGGCCGTAGAAGCCCCCAATACTTAGACAAATTTAGAGAACTTACCTGGGGTCAACAGGCCCCATATATGGCCCGTAATTATATCTATGAGCCGTAAAGTTAGTTCGTGGACTAAGTGCATGTGAGACCCCGTGTTTCTCATATTCCATATATATAAGGTGGCGTGTCACATAAGACATATATGATTTTGGATAGAACCTAAGGATAGTAAGGCTGCCAATAAATGGTAATGTCAAGGACCTAAAGTTTTAAGCCAAAAGAATACCCTAAATACACATTTGGGATTAAAGAAATGGCCCGAGTGACACCTCGCTCTTTCCGAAAGGTTTAAATTAGGTTTCACTTCTCGGATGGGACTAAAATGTATAATTTGCTAATAATGGATTTTGAAAAGTTATTTTAATAGCACAAAGGTCATACATTACGTTTTGAAATCACGAAAGTGGCAAGATTAAGGTTGGCCAAAGCTACCGTAAGTTTCTTTAAGAGATCCTTCTTAAATTTAGGTCAAATGTATCAGGCCATATATCCCATATTATAAGGATTTAAAAGGTCCATGACCTATCATATTGAATATCTATGAGTCTAGTTTGCAACTCACAAAACCGTGCATCAAACTGACCTCAGAATAAAATGTTATAACAGTTTTACCAGGACTGCACGAGCAATAAACCGGGTCATGGGCCGGGTGGGGTCAACCCCAACTATAAGTCGGCTATTTTGACATTTTAAATCTAAACAATGAACCATTTTTGTCCCAAAACAGTAAGAAACTAAAGAGAAAGCTCCCACAAATTCTCTAAGTGATTTAGGTAAGTTTTTCGCGTTTTTACCGTTAAAATTCGTCCCTGTGCCTAGTAATGTGTGTGTTACGCTTTGCAATTGTTTTTCCCTCCTATTAGTTGTGTTTGGGGCTATTTTTGGGCTGTAAAAAAGGTGGTGTTCCTGATGGTATTCTTGGTTTGCAGCTGATGTGTTCAGGTAATAACCTTGGGGCTCCTTTACGGTCATTTTTATGAAGTTTTACGTACATTTCTTCGCGTAAATATTCTTTGCAAAATCTGGCCATTAAAACATAATTTTGGGTTGTTTATAGGTGGTTATAAATTGTGTATATATAGTGCTTGCGAAGCTTAGGATGGAAGGAACAACTTTTGTGAAGAAAATTTTGGCAATTGGATGTTCGTTGGAGAGGTATGTTAAGGCTAAGCTCCGTCCCTTTTTTTAGCACGAAATCCAAGAAGTTTTTCAAAACGTCAAATGCAATATCTTCCTATTCTTTTTCTAGAAAGACCTTTTGTGAAAGGCATTGGGATTGTAGCTGCGTTATTTTCATGATGTCATTAGGTTGAAATTTCATTCGCACGCTTAAACTAGTCATTCGATATGTATATAATATTTTGTTAGTTTTCCTGGATACTTATCCATATGTCCAAGGTGTTTCTCTTCTTGGTGTAGTGTCATTAAAATAAATGTGGATTACGAAGGGAATGTAGTATTCACAATCAGTCCTTCTTCCGTACAAAAAAATATAATTGAAATACTTAACAAGTAACACGATAATTTCCAATAATCTCTAGTGTAATGCTCCTATTTAAACTACTAAGACACTTGATTCTATTTAAATACTTTCTTTTATTAATTGACATGGGACCAAGTATAAGAATTATGTAAATCACCTTTACGAATATTTTCAAAGTTAAGGCTTCATTCTAAATGTTGAGTTAAGATGTCAAACTTATTTGAAAGATATGTAAGATCCCACAAATCGTGTGTATAAGCTATGACAATGATTATGATGCTTTGAGAATAAGTGTAACCATGAGCCAAGATTGGCTAAATTCATATTATGGATTACTATGTGCATTCAACATTCATAACATACATTGCATGTTATGCATAGACTTCGAGCGATAATCGGAGGTATGGGGCCTATTTGCCCAAATGATAATATATATATATATATATATATATATATATATATATGGTACAGATGGCCACAGGTTGGCAAATATGATGCCGGTCAGCTACCGAAAAGGACCACTATTACTAGTATTTGGTTGATACTCGAGCATACCATGCATATTTGATCACTAGGAGGTTGATTATTGGCCATTAAGGTTACTTGAGTGCTGGTTACAGGTGGTTTCTCTAATACCCATTTTACTACTGTTATCTATGGTTTTACACTCTGCCTTGCATACCAGTACATGTTTATTCGTACTAACGTCCCTTTGCCTAAGGATGCTACATTTTATCTCGTGCATGCAGGTTCAGGTAGGGACTCTGATCGATCCCTCCAGTAAGAGCCCAATTCAGCTTTGAGTTTGGTAAGCTCCACCATTTCCTGGACCTTTCACAGGATGCTTATTTTTGTTGTATAGTTGGGTATAGTCGGGGCCCTGTCCCGGTAGTATTAGTGGTTCTCTTAGAGGCTATTGTGGACATGTTGTTGTGGGTTGGATCTTTTGTTCCTTTCAGTCTCCAGTCATGAGATTGACATGTATATATAGTGTGTGCCTGTACCTCTATTGTTGCAACATTGTTGGCTAAATAGTACTTTATCGTTTTGGTTTACTTATCTTGATGTACATGATTTGTTGTTGACTAGGTCATGACCTAAACAGTCCCGGCTTAGTGTTTTTTGAACGTTATGCTGCTCAATTTTCTTTTGGTCCCTAAATTAGTTAACTAGCATGTTTAGTGGCTTACTCGGCCAATAACGGTATTGGGTGCCAATCGCGCCTCCCCTCTCTTAGGGGCATGACAAACATGGTATCAGAGCAGGTCGTGTCCCAGAGTGTCCACAATGTCGTGTCGAGTAGATTCTTGCTTATGGTTGTGTTGTGCACCGCACTTATAATTTGGAGGCTACGAGGCATTTAGGGATAGTTACATTTCTTTCACTTAATAGATCGTGCTATAGAGCAACGTTATAGGAACATATTAAATCTAAATCGTGTTGTGTTGTTTTTATTTAATGGGCTGCCTACACTCAAGAGATGGCACAACATGAGATAAGTATGGATCCAAAAGAAGGTACCAATCGTCTCTTGCCTGGTGAGGCGGATATATTCCCCATTGAGGCACGTAGGAAGTCTCCAATGCCCACAGTACAGATTCACCAGCACCTGTTGGGGCCCAAGGAGATCTAGTACCCCAAGCCCCATTAAAGACTGGGGAGAAGGGGATGAAGGAGGCTATTCAGCTACTAACTAGGATGGTTTCTATTCATGAGAGACAACTAGAGGCAAGAGTAGACACCAGACGGGATCAAACAGAAGCTCAAAGGTTCAAGAGTTTCTTCACTTCGCCCCTCCAATATTTACATGGTCCAGTTCCACTGAGGATCCACAAGACTTTATAGACCATATGTATAGAATATTGAGGGTGATGCATGCCTCTGTCACTGAGGCAGTGGAGTTGGCTTCTTTTTTACCACGTGATGTCGCCATCTTGTAATACGAGGCATGGGAGAGATCCAGAGGGCCTAATGCTCTGCCAGCAGAATGGGAGGACTTCTCGGAGGCATTTTTAGCCCACTACTTACAATGGAAGGTGCGGGAGGCCCATCTTAACCAGTTTTTCAGTTTGAAGCAGGGGGGATATAAGTGTGAGGTAGTATAGCCTGAGGTTCAATTTTTTGTCTAGATATGCACCAGATATTGTACGTCTATGAGTGCTAGACTTTATCGTTATGTGGATGGTTCGGGGGATCATTTGATCGGAGACAGCATGATAGCCCTTTTACAGGATGGTGTAAATATCTCTTGTATATAGGATTTTGCTCAGACTACAGAGGACCTTTCTTGTCGAATTTGGGATACCCATAGAGATAGGGATAAGGTGGCGTTTCACATAAGACATATATGATTTTGGAAAGAACCTAAGGATCGTAAGGCTGCCAATAAGTGGTAATGTGAAGGACCTAAAGTTTTAAGCCAAAGGAATACCCTAAATACACATTCGGGATTAAAGAAATGGCCCGAGTGGCACCTCGCCCTTTCTGGAACGTTTAAATAAGGTTTAACTTCTCGGATGGGACTAAAAATGTATAATTTGATAATAATGGATTTTGAAAGGTTATTTTAATAGCACAAAGGTCATAAATTATGTTTTGAAATCAAGTTGCAAGATAAAGGTTGGCCAAAGCTACCGTACGTTTCTTTAAGAAATCTTTCTTCTATTTAGGTCAAATGTATCAGGCCATATCTCCCAAATTATAAAGATTTAGAAGGTCCATGACCTATCAAATTGAAGATCTATGAGTCTTGTTTGCAACGCACTAAACTGCGCATCAAACCGACCTCAGAATAAAACGTTGTGATACTTTTACCAGGACTGCACGAGCAGGAAATCGGGTCATGGGCCGGGTCGAGTCAAGCCCGCTATAAGTCAACAATTTTGACATTTTAAAGCTCAAAATGAACCATTTTTGTCACAACGCAGTATGAAACTGAAGAGAAAGCTCCCATAAGTTCTCTAAGTGAATTAGGCAGGTTTTTCGCATTTTTACCATTAAAATTCGTCCCCATGTTTAGAAATGTGTATCTTACATTTTGCAATTGTTTTCCCCTCCCATTAGTTGTGTTTGGGGCTCTTTTGGGGCTATGAAAAAGGTGGTGTTCCAGCTGGTTATTCTTGGTTTGCAGCTGATGTGTTAAGGTAATAACCTTGGGGCTCCTTTACGGTCATTTTTACGAAGTTTTACGGATATTTTTTCGCGTAAATACTCTTTGCCGAATCTGGCCATTAATACTTAATTATGGGCTATTTATAGGTAATTATAAATTGCGTATATATAGTGGTTGTGAATCTTAGGATGTAAGGAATAACTTTCGTGAAGAAACTTTTGGCAATTGGATGTTCGTTGGAGAGGTATGTTAAGGCTAAGCTCTGTCCCTTCTTTTAGCACGAAATTCGAGAAGTTTCCCAAAACATCAAATACGATATCTTACTATTCTTTTTCGAGAAAGACCTTCTGTGAAAGGCATTGGGATTGTAGCTGAATTATTTTCATGATGGCATTAGGTTGAAATTCCATTCGTTCGCTTAAACTAGTCGTTCAATATCTATATATCATTTTGTTAGTTTTCCTGGCTACTTATGCATATGTCCAAGGTGTTTCTCTTCTTAGTGTAGTGTCATTAAAATAAACGTAGATTATGAAGGAAATGTAGTATTCATAATCAGTCTTTCTTCCATACAAAAAAATATAATTGAAACACTTAACAAGTAACACGATGATTTCCAATAATCTCTAGTGTAATGCTCCTATTTAAATTACTACGACTCTTGATTCTATTTAAATACTTTCTTTTACTAATTGACATGGGACCAAGTATAAGCAATATGTAAAGCACCTTTACGAATATTTTCAGAGTTAAGGCCTCATTCTAAATATTGAGTCAAGCCGTCAAACTTATTCGAAAGACATGTAAGATCCCACGTGTGTATATGCTATGGCAATAATTATGATGCTATAAGAATAAGTGTAAACATGAGCCAAGATTGGCTAAATTCATATTATGGCCTACTATGCGCATTCAACATTCATACCATACATTGCACGCTATGCATAGACTTCGAGCTATAATCGTAGGTATGGGGCTTATATCCCCAAATAATTATATATATGTATATGGTCATATGGCCACAGGTTGGCAAATATGATGTCGGTCAGCTACCAGAAAGGACCACCATTGCTAGCATTTGGTTGGGTATGTCATGCATTTGCATCTAGATATATGTATTCACGGCATGCGATACTCGAGCATAACATGCATTTTGATCACTAGGAGGTTGATTACTCGTCATTAAGGTTACCTGAGTGTTGCTTACATGTGATATTTCTAATACCCATTTTACTACTATTATCTATAGTTTTACATTCTGCCTTGCACATCAGTATATGTTTATTTGTACTGACGTCCTTTTGCCTAGGGACGTTGCATTTTATCTCGTGCATGAAGGTTTAGGTAGGGACTCTGATCAACCCCTCCAGTAGGAGCCCAATTCAACTTTGAGTTTGGTAAGCTCCACCTTTTCCTGGAGCTTTCACAGGATGCTTATTTTTGTTGTAGAGTTGGGTATAATCGGGGCCCTGTCCCAGTAGTATTAGTGGTTCTCTTAGAGGCTATTATGCACATATTGTTGTGGGTTAGTTCTTTTGTGCCTTTCAGTCTCCAATCATAAGATTGACATGTATATATAGGGTGTGCATATACTTCTGTTGTTGCAGCCTTGTCGGCTAGCGAATACATTATCATTTCGATTTACTTATCTTGATGTACATGATTTGTTGTTGACCAGGTCAGGACCTAAACGGTCCCGACTTAGTGTTTTTTGAACGTTATGCTGCCCGATTTTCTTTTGGTCCTTAGTTTAGTTAACTAGCGTGTTTAGTGGCTTACCCGGCCAATAACAGATCGGGTGTCAGTCGCGTCTCCCCTCTCTTTGGGGCGTGAAGGTGTACATCATTTTTGCTCACTGGACCACAACCCGTAGAACTGGTCGTAGAAGCACTTCTTGTTGCTTATTCACCACAAGATGGCTGACTTGAACTTGTACCTACACATCCTTTAGAAAACACATTGTTACCCTATATACCACCAATCCAAAGTCCAAAAATTACAACCAAAATGCTAAAAATTAAACTACCTACAAGTCCAAAAGCTAAAAAAAACAAAACTACTACTATTTCATCAAATATCTTGGGTTGCCTCCCAAATAGCGCCTAACTTATTGTCGTGGCACGACTTGGACAAATTGGTTACTCAAACTCCACCAAGTGCCCAAACTTCCATCTTCAAGTCATCGGGCCTCTTCATCGACCGATAGATGTTGAAGACGACTTCTTCATCATTCAATCGAAACTTGAGATGGTCGGATTCCATACCCTCTAGTGCTCGCCCAGTTGCTAGGAAAGGCCTTCGTAAGATGATTGGGACTTTAAAGTTGACTTCGCATAAAGGATCACAAAGTTTGTAGAGAATATGAATTTCTCTACTTTGATAAGGATGTCATATAGTATCCCCACAGGCTTCTCACCGTTTGATCAGCCATCAACAATAGCAGGCTTGTAGGAGTAGGGGCTCCTAATCCTAGCTTATTGAAGATCGCAGAGGGCATCAAATTTGTGCTGGCACCTAGATCACATAATGCCCTTGCAAACTCAACATCTCCGATGGTGCAGAGTATGGTGAATGCTCCGGGATCTTCATGCATCTGCACCAAGGACCTTGTAGCTATCGCATTACAATGCTGAAGCTCTTGGGAGAGCTCCTGGCTTACAATCTGCTTCTTTGTAACCAAGTCCTTCATGAACTTTGCATACCCAAGAATCTTCTCCAATTCCTCAATGAGAGGGATGTTGATGGAGAGTTGTTTCAACATAGAGATGAAGTGCTGGAATTTACCTTTCTCCTCCTTCTTTTATATTCTCTGTGGGAAAGGAGAGGGAGGTCTAGGAATGGGTTTCGACTTTTGTGGTGTCCATACAACATCACTCACCCCATCCTTGGCACGAACATCTTCAGTCTCTACATCCTTGCTCTCAACTATCTCCTCACAAATATCATCATTGTCAACCAGTATCACAGGGTCAATGGTTTGTTTGCCACCATGAGTAGTCACCGCCATACACTACCGCTCATTCTTTGGATTCTTAACTGTATCGCTGGGCAATGTACCTTTCTGGCGCTGGTTCAATTGAGTCGACATCTGACTAAACTATTGCTCCAGCTGCTTGATAGCAACAGAATAAGCCTCAAGTTTCTAATTAGTACCGGAGATATCAGAATTCATCCCCTTCAAGGTCTTATCTTGAGCGTCGGCCTTCTTCAACAGGTGATCAAACATCTCCTCAACTCTAGAGCTACTAGTACCTAAATCTCGATTATGTGGTGGAACATACGGATCATTTCTGTAGCCATCTCTGTCCTACCCTTTGTTCGTCATAGGAGCCTCTTCGATTATTATCTCTAAAAGCATCATACCTGTTATAGTACCGACCTTGGTTTCCTTGACCTTGGCACCAATAGTCCTGATTGGACCCTTAGGCATTAGTCTAGAAATCCGTCATCTGATCAGTGACGAAGCAAGTGTCCTCCTCATAGTAAGGCTTCTCATACATGGGATCTCATGAAGGTTAATGAGCTACTTCATTCACACGTTCTTGGTTCTGCTTCATCAATAACTCTATATTAGTACTAATCCGAGCAAGCTCTTGCATCATATCCTCATTTATTTTTGTTTGCACTGTATTAGTTCTATCTGCAAATGAGCTCTTTGTTGTCAACTTATCTCTCTTCCCATGTATGATTTATCTTGACTACTTTCTTTAACCTTTTAGAAATCACTTGAAATGGATGATCTAGAAATGAGCCTCCCATGATACTTTTAGCAACAGCTTGGCTATTCTCGTCTTGGGCTCGATAAAAGATCTCCACTAAGGCCTCATCCATGATCTTATGGTCAGGGACACTCCT
Organism: Solanum rostratum; assembly: GCA_029948455.1. Classification (NCBI taxonomy): domain Eukaryota; kingdom Viridiplantae; phylum Streptophyta; class Magnoliopsida; order Solanales; family Solanaceae; genus Solanum; species Solanum rostratum. The sequence continues at coordinate 56,314,929 of CM057049.1, forward strand.
CAAGCACTTTGTGAACCTCTCCCACTTGGTACTGATCGAATCACCAGGCAGTTGCTTGAAGTTGTTGATTCTGGTCCTTCAACTTCAGCTTCTTCGACCTCAGAAAAAACCTCTCCAAAAATGTCTTTTGTAGTTCACCCCGCTATTGATCGAACTCTACGAGAGCTTGAATAACCATAGTGTTGCATCACTTGTTGATATCGCTCAACCTGACTACTCAAAGGTAGAAGGGATGGTCGTCATCAACATAATAACCCACTTTAGAGGTTGGGGTCGATCCCACAGGGAATTGTTATTCTAAGCGAAAGTGACTCGTTGGACCAAGTAATTGTAGGATCTGGGGGTTTGCAATAATCAAAATAAAGTTCAGATAACAAGTTCTAATTATCAAATTAAACAACTATTAAGGGAAGATGTTGAGGATGTGCAAATATGGGCAGTAATCTAACAAATGGGTCTAGATACTTGACTAATTGAGTTGTTGTTGAGTGAATAGGCTAGGTTGCTTGTAACACAAATCACCTATGATAAATGGGTGTTTCGTATGAATCAGTTAAGATATCACATGCAAATCGCCGAGGACACACTTGGCCAAAGAAATCGAGAAAAAGTCCTACCACCTTGGCCATTGAATACATGAATGTGGATATCAACTGGAACCCCATAAGGTTTCTGGCCATTATTCCCATTCCACACTCCAATAGTCCCAACTAAGGTAACAATCAGAGATCTAAGACAAAACCCCAAGTTTGCAACCTTGGAATGCATACATTAAACTTAAGAACAGAAATAACTTCACCCAAATCAACTATAGAGAAGTCAAGATATCACAAACCCATTAAGTAAATTAAAGACCCATATCAAAAGCACACCCCCAACATGGGGGTTTAGCCACACATGTTAGAAATTAATGATTGATTACCATACAACTTAGCAGAAGTCACGGGTAACAAGTTTGAGTACAAATCAGTGATTATCACCAGCTAATCTTCTACAAATGGATGCTCAAAAGCTTCAAAACCCCAGCCTCCCTTGTACTCCAAGAGGAAAGTTCTATGTACTACAACAGACTAATTATTATGATATGGAATGAACAGATGATGTATAATGTCCTTTCTAAAATTGCTTATATACTCTGTGCAAATTTGTGAAAGTTTGTGTTGCGAAATATCATTCGGCGGTTAAGGCGGACCATCGCCGAGCACTTCGGTGATGCTCCAAATGTGCACTTAACCGCTTTCTTGTGCATCACTATGAGGTTTTTTACACTGTAACATTAGGCGATGACTCTTTGTTTCACCTTTCCAATTTGGCGACATGCCAAAATATTCTTCATACCGCCTTCATGCCAGTGTTTTGGAGCTTTGGGTGCTACAACTTTAGGTGATCACTTGTGCACTTCGCGTAACGCCTAGTATACTCTGCAACATCAATCCTAACTGCACTCTTGACTTGCTCTAGAACCTTGATTGTTGCACAGTTAGGCGATCTCCATGAGCATTCGGTGAATCGCCTTGGATGTCGGCGACACCGCTTTTCACCAAGTTTCAGCACTTTTGCTCATTTCTAAGATTCCACCAAGTCTTTCCCTTTTGCACACTTTTAACTCCATTTCCTATCATAGCACATGCATAATTGTTAGAAATTGGAATCAATAGCACATTAAGGGCAATGTTTCTTTACAATTTAATCCCAAAATGAGTATGAAATATGGACTCATAACTTGTTAGAGATAATGGAAAGACATGGATCCCAATGGCATCCATAGATAAATTATGGCTTCCTATCATACTCTTATAAATGAAAACAACATTGTGTAGATGGTTATGCATAACCTCTGATAGTAAGCCCACGAACAACCCGCGACCTATAACATTTGGAGTAACCCACTCGAAACAACGATATTTGTGTCATCCGGTAGTGGAGGTAACATAATAGCTCTAGTGATATCCATTGCCATAGGGTCATGTTGATATTGATTCCATATGTGAGCTACAACATGATGATCCTGTGGCCGTGGGTCAATATCCTCAAGCGGGGCTGGGTGATTATTGTTCTCATTGTTCTGGTTCAATGTTGTTGCATCGGTTGCAGCATTGCTCATGTCCTTCTAGGCCATTCTTCTCAGCGTCTTTTGGATCTCAAGGTCAAACAAAGTCAAGGGTATTCCTCAACTTTGAGTGTTTGTGCGTACACTATACCTGCACGCTAAAACAAAATAAAAACAACAAATGACATAAAATGAGGAAAATAAGGATTAATTCCCGAATTACTCAAATTAAAAAAGTCAAGTCGTATTCCCCGGCAACGGTGCCAAAATCTTAATATCACCAAAGTTGCACCTCCATTTTGAAGGCGTAAGCGGTCGTTGTCAAGATATGTAACCTAACCAATGTTAGGGTCGAACCCACAGTAAATATGGTAGACTCAGAGTAATTGCAAGCAATTCAAGATAATTACCTACTTATCTCCCGAAAGGAGGGGGTTTTGTAATTGACAGAAAGTAAACCTAAACTAGAATAAGTGTTGTGAGATTAGTGAGAAGAGTAACTAGCATTTTTTGTTCCTCGTGATTCCCTAACTTGGTATCACCAGATAATCACATTCTTTTCTAGTGTGTTGCATACGAAACGATAAGTTAAGTTTGATAAACTATTTAATCCAGGTGAGAGGTAAATTTCACTATCTGATTTGATCCATCCACATAGTGTGACATTGCTAACCCTTACCTTTTTTCCTAATACAACCTCCCCTTATCCAGTTTGGTAGATAAGACGAGAAAATATCAATCGAATCCTATTAATTAAGTTTTTTTCTCCTTCACTACAACCTTGATCTAGTTAGTAACAACTAGGTTATTTCTAACCATTGCCACCAATAAAAAGCAATCAAAATGAAGAGAATTGATTAATACATGCATGCACACTTTCCAAGAGTTACGAGTTATCCGGTTTTACCTTGTTAGTTCTTCATGGTTCCCACAACCCTAGTTGTGGATTTAGCTATGCAAAATCATAGTTAATGCAAGAATCATGATATGGAATAACATAATTGAGCATTTACAAAGATGAATTTAAGAGCAAGAAATCTCAAACTCTTCACAAGAAATCACAAGTTAATAATTTAAATCACAAAGTTATGCTCCAATTGTTTCTAAGCACTTCTTTCAAGGTTTCTGGTCATTCTCTTCTGTTCCCTACTGAAAATAACCTAAAAATATATTTATAGTACTTTACAAGTCCAAAATAAAACAGGAAAATTGGGTTTGGTAGGTAATTCGAGTAGGGTTACAAGACATAGTAAGTTTTATGGCCCGTACGTAGGCTTCATGAATTTCATTCTTCAAATCTAGGCACAACTTCTACGAGACCTTTTTGCAGGCCATATTCAGACTTACGGCCCGTATAGGGTTTCATCTGATGACTTTTTAGAAAATCCCAACTTCAAATCCTCAGGATACAGAACCTCATCAACAACTCGTACATAATTCTACGGCTCATCTGATAGTTCAGAGATACAACTTCAATAAATTATCCCTTCACTGGATCTCACTTACGAACCCACTACGGCTCGTGGAAACTTCCACGACTTGTAAAGTGTGTTTTAGATCAGCAAAAATTGCACACTTGGCCCAAAATCTAGCCACATCCTGTAATCTTGAAAAAACATATAAAAACACATCAAACCAACAAACATCGCTTTGAGAATACACAATATTCCAAGTTTTAAGCATCAAAAGTGTTATATTTTGACAACACATCAATGGGGCACAAAATTTTTGAATGTCCTCATGCTCAACATAAGGGAGGTATGGTCGGCCTCAAGGAAAAGGCACTCATGGTGATTAAAGGGCACAAGGTGGCCAACAAGGAGGTGCTCCTCGACACAACCAGTTTTATGCTCTTCAAGGGAGGCAAGGGGTTGGTGAGGTGCCCGATGTTGTTACCAGTATGTTAAATGTTTATGATTGTGATTATATGCTTTGGATCTGGGTGCCACTCTTTCTTACACTACTCCTTTTGTAGGTAATAGTCTCCATATATGTCTCGAACTGTTATGTGAACCCTTTGAGGTGTCTACCCCCATCCGTGAGTCTGTTCTTGCTAAAGAGCCTATAGGGATTGTCCCGTGTCTATATTTCATAAAGTTTTGCCTTGTGATTTTGTTGAACTAGACATGGTAGATTTTGACATCATTCTTGAGATGGGTTGGTTACATGCATATCATGCTACTATTGATTGTAGGACTTATAAGGTTAGATTCTGATTCCCTGATGAACCCATCATTTAGTGGGAAGGACGTGATTCAATGGTCAAGAGTAGATTCGTCTCTTATCTTAATGCTCAAAAGTTGATTTCCCAAGGTTGCATTTATCATCTTATGCGAGTTAGGGATGTCGAGTCTAAAGTTCCTTCTATTGAGTTAATTTGGTGGTCAACGAGTTTCTTGATGTTTTTCTCGATGAACTTCCCGGTATTCCTCCCGAAAGGGCAATGGACTTCGGTATAGACCTCCCCCCAACACTCAACATATCTCTATCCCTCCCTGTTGAATGGCTCCGATAGAGTTAAAAGAGTTAAAGGACTAATTGAAAGACTTATTGGAGAAAGGATTTACAAGGCCTAGTAAGTAGTCTTGGGGTGCACTGGTGTTGTTTGTGAGGAAGAAGGATGTCTCCTTTAGAATGTGCATCGACTACCAGCAACTCAATAAGGTCATCATGAAGAACAAGTGCCCTCTACCTCAGATAGATGACTTATTTGATCAATTGCAAGGGGCTAGTTACTTCTTAAAAATTGACCTTCGATCCGGGTACCATCAATAAAGGGTAAAGGAGTGTGACATTCCCAAAATTCCCTTCCAAACAAGATATGGGCATTTTGAGTTGATGGTGATATCCTTCGGCCTAACTAATGATCCGGCAATATTCATAGATCTTATGAATAGGATCTTTAAACCCTACCTCAACATGCTTGTGGTGGTGTTCATTGATGATATTTTGATTTATTTCCGGAGTAAAGAGGAGCATGCCAAGCATCTAAGGGTAGTGTTGCAAACATTCAGGGAAGAAAGGTTCCAAGTTTGACAAATGTGAATTTGGAAGGAAGTTGCCTTTCTAAGGCATGTGGTATACGGTGAAGGGATTAAGGTAGATCCAAAAAATACGTAGGTTGTAAGGAATTGGCCTAGACCCTTGACTCTAACAAATATTAGGAGTTTCTTAGGTTTGGCAGGATACTACTGAAGATTCATCGAAATTTTCTCTTCCAATGCTTCTCTCTTGACAAAGTTGACATAAAAAAAGGCTAAATTTGTATGGACAAATGAATGTGAAAGAAGTTTCCAAACTTCAAAAGATAAGCTTACATCTGCTCCTATTTTGACTCTACCTGAAGGGTTAGAAAGGTTGTGGTGTATTGTGATGCTTCAAGAGTTGGCTTGGGGTGTATATTGATGCAAAATGGCAAAGTCATTGCCTATGCTTCTAGGTAACTAAAGGTGCATGAGCAAAATTACCCCACCCATAATCTTGAATTGGTGGTCATGGTATTTGCCTTAAAAATATGGCATCACTATTTGCATGGGGTTCATGTAGATGTGTTCACCGACCATAAGAGTCTCCAATATGTGTTCACCCAAAGAGATCTTAATTTGAGGCAAAGGAGATGGTTGTAGTTCCTTAAGGATCACGACATGAGTGTGCATTACCATTCGGGCAAAGTTAATGTTGTAGGTGATTCCCTAAGTAGGGTATCTATAGAGAGTGTGGCTCATGTGGGGGATAGCAAGAAAGAATTGGCTAAAGAGGTCCATCGGTTGGCTAGCTTGGGGGTTAGGTTGAATGAAGCCGAAAATGGTAGCGTGGTGAAGTCAAATCTAAACAAGATCTTGACCCCACTTTAGTGGAATTAAAATCCTTGGTGAGGGATGGCAAGGTGGAGGTTTTCTCCCAATGGGGAAATGGAGTTCTTAGGTACAAAGGTAGGTTATGTGTGCCCGATGTTGATGAATTGAGAGACTTAATCTTGAAAGAGGCACATAATTCCTCTCAATTCACCTCGGTTCCACAAAAATGTATAAAGATTTGATGGAAGTGTATTGGTGGGGTGGTATGAAGAGGGATATTCCTAAATTTGTAGCGGGTTGCCATAATTGCCAACAAGTCACGGTCGAACATCAAAGGTCGGGTGGTCTAGCACAAGACATCGAGATTTCTACTTGGAAGTGGGAAGATATCAACATGGATTTTGTGATCGGTTTGCCGAAGACTAGGAAGCATTTTGATTCCATTTGGGTCATTGTTGATAGAATGACAAAGTTGGTGCACTTTCTATCAGTTAAGGTGACTTATGGTGCCAAAGATTATGTTAAGTTGTATATTCATGAGTTGGTGAGGCTAGCTATATGGGATTCCTTTGGCTATTATTTTGGATCGTGGTTCCCAACTCATATCGCATTTTTGGAGGTCTTTCCAAAAAGGCCTTGGCACTAAGGTTAAGCTTAGTACGACCTTTTACCCTTAAATGGACAGTCAAGCCAAAAGAACCATCCAAACTCTTGAGGATATGCTTAGAGCTTGTGTTTTGGATTTTTAAGGATAGTTGGGATGAGCATCTACCACTTATAGAGTTTGCTTATAACAATAGCTATCACTCTAGCATTGGAATGGCTCCCTTTGAAGCCATATATGGGAGGCATTGCAGATCCCCGGTTGGTTGGTTTGAAGTGGGAGAAATGGCTTTGTTGGGTCCATATCTAGCTATAGAAGCTTTAGAAAAGGTGAGGATAATAAGGGAGAGATTGGAGGCGGCTCAAAGTCGGTAAAAGCCCTATGCCAACACAAGAAGAAGAAACCTTGAGTTTGAAGTTGATGATTGGGTGTACTAGAAGGTATCGCCAATGAAGGGTGTGGTTCATTTTTGTCAAGAAAGGTAAATTAGTCCCTAGATATGTAGGGCCTTACCGGATCTTGAGACATGTTTGTAAAGTTGCATATGAGTTAGAGTTGCCCATGGAAATGAGTATGGTTCATCCGGTTTTGCATACCTCCATGTTGAGAAAGTGTATTGGAGACCCTAGTTCCATTGTGCCTTTGGAAGTGGTGAATGTTAAAGAGAACTTAACTTAGGAAGTCCTGGTAGAAATATTGAATAGGAAAGTCAAGCGGTTGAGAAACAAAGACATACCCTCCGTCAAAGACCTTTAGAGGAACCAACAAGTCAAAAGCGCATCTTGGGAAGCCGAAGTGGACATATAAAATTGATACCCCTATATTTTCCATTCTAATCAAGCTTGAGGTACCATGATCATTCCTACTTGAGGGTCTCCCTATTCTTGCAAGTCATTTGCACGTCATTTATACATAAGTATGTGAATTTAAGGTCGCATTGTAAATGTTAATTGAAGTATGATTTGAACATTTTCATGATGATAATTGCATTTTGCATACAATGGATGTACTCTATTTCTTAGAGCTTGCCTTTAGCACATTCGGGGACGAATGTTCCCAAGGGGAAGATATTGTAAGGCCCCATAGGTTGGAGGGTGTAAAAGAGCCTAAGAAATGAGTTCTGGAAAATTTTCAGAGAATCAGTAGTTCCTACAAAGCCTTCTACAAGCCGTAAATTTTTCCATGAGTCGTATCTCCTCCTCATGGAATGATAGTCAACCTGATGAAATTTAGGATTTTCTAGAATTCAATGTATGGCTTATCAGATGGCCTGTGAAATAACTTATGAGTTGTAAGTCAGGTCGTAGAATGTGATTCAGAGAAAAGTCTCTGAGAGTCTGAAATGGCATTAGAAGAGACCCTACCTACGGCCCATAGAATGGACCACAACCTATAAACGAGGTCTTGTGGTTCCGTCCAGCAGGATTTTAAAAGGGGCAAATTTGACCTTTTCTATTGTCTCATACCTATACGATGTCGTTTTGACCGTCAAAAGACCCCTTTATCGGCCATCATAACCCTAATCCACTCCATTCCTCTCATTCATAATATATTATAAGTCCAAAAACACTCTCAAGCTTCCCCAAGCTTTCAAGCAAGAAGGTGCAAGCTAGGGTTCCGAGTTTCTCATCATTTTCCAAGGTTTTTCCATCTCCTATCACTAAGGTATGTGTGTTTTGATTGTGGAGACCTTCCCTCCACAGGCTCAACCATTCGTCTTCTCCTCGCATGATTTTCTCAACTTATGGTAATACATGATGATTTTATGAACTCTTTTACATGAAGATAATATGAAGTATTTTATGATGGTTTACCTTATGCATTATTATGAAGTGAAGCATCATGTGAAATCTATGATTTATATGAGGGTTTGATAATGTCGTAACCAAGTCTTTACTATGTTTTGGTGGGTTCTTTGAATAAAGATTAAGTGATTCTATTTTGCAACTCTCATGGCATTTACTCATGATTTGCATGGTTTTAAGTTATAAATATGTACCACCATAGTTTTTGAAATAAGATTTATCCCAAGCTTCTATGATGTTGAGGACGTTATGGCAAGATATGTGTATTATGAATGATAAGAATTGAAGGGATATTATGCATGTTGTGAAACATGAAAGTATTATGAAATTCATGAAAGTTATGAAAGGTGTGAAGCCCTATCTTTGATATATGAAGCTTTGGTTTTGATGAGCTACTTTATGAAAATATTATGATATTAAGATATTTTGCATAATATAGCTATAAATATGATTTGAATATTCCTTGAGATAGTGACCTAGAATTGAGAGGACCTTGGTAGATAACCATTGTCCCATAACTATGTTGCCACCATAGGTTTGTGAATTAGCTAATGGATCCATATAGCTAAGTTGCATGATTGACCAAAAAGGGTGGTGTTCCCGTATGGCACATGTAAATTAAATATCGAAAAGGATGGTGCTCCCGTAACATTGATAATGTATGTATACAAAAAAAGGGTGGTGTTACTATAAGGTGATTATGAAGCACTTTTCATAATGGGGGAGTTCCCATAAGGTGGGTGTTTGATTTACCCCGGCAAGGTAGACCACTCCTAGTTCGGTGTGGAGTGAAAATCAGGATTTCACATAGTAGCTCGCTTGGTCTTATTTGTCGGCTATGGTCCCTTCCCATATATGTATTGTATGTTATATGACATGATGAATCCTCATGCATATTTTGATTATGATATTGAGCATACATGGCATACTGATCTTATATTCGATGACTTTGATCATGGCTTATATTCTTTGTTGTATTGCATCCCGCATACTTAGTACCTTCCAAGTACTAACACATACTTTCTGCCTACATGATCTAACCATGTAGGAACTGGATCTCCTTTCCATCCTCCTCCTCCACGCGGCTAAACGGTTCAAGTAAAGACTTGAGATTGGTGAGTCATTCACCTTCGGGGACAATATCCATTTACTTTCATGTTTTTGTTTAGACTTATCAATTTTTGGATACTATCTTTTGAGGGTGAGGGGAGGAGATGTCTTGGCCCCTATCCTATTCATGATTAGAGGTGTTGTTGGATATTGTTTCGGCTATGTATGTCGAGCTTGACTTGTAATGCTATGTAATTATTGAAGGTTTCCCTTAGTCCCCATCCCCTTTTGTGCTTGTTGTATGATGACGATGAGAAGAAAGCCCCAAGTCCCTATTTGCCCCCATAGCATGAGTCATACTTTCTCTCCCCTTAGACTTTACTTGTTACGTAACTCATTTAATCCTCTTCCCTACAATATCCCCCATAGCATGAGTTCAAAGCCCCATTTCCCTTAGAAATTCTATGCTAATTGCTTATTTTTTATTCCTTCTTTCGCAAAACCAAGGATGTGTTATGCATGCTTAAGAAGGCTTGTTTAGGGTTCTTTCGAGTTTTTTATTCGCCATGTCATATCTAGGCCCTAGGCTTGGGTCGTGACAAGTATGACAGGCCCCAATCAAGGTTCTACCAGGGTTAGTCTAGTCGTTCCTTCCTGGCTTCACTGCAGGTTTCTGAGGGTAGCCGCCAGTCTAGGATACTTCCAGACAGAGTGGCCCTCCCTATCCTACCAGGCAGAGGCCAAGAAACAGAGGTACAGTGGTGTCAGGGCAAGTCAGATCCTCCTAGTTAGCTAGGGGTCTAGATTCTTGGAGATAGACATTATAGCCCATAACAGCCAACACTGTGGTGACTAATCATCTTCCGATTGCTATTATTTTAAGGGTTAGATCACTAGTCTTGAGAGTTTCTTGTGCAGAGAGAGAGGTATCTAGCTTCTCGAGCTGAGCTGCCAGCCCCACCCTGAGCTATTAGAGGCAGAGATTGGGATTAAGGCGACAGGGGTTACGAAAGAGAGTTTAGCGATGATTAGTGCAGCTTCAAAGATGATCAGCAAGCTATTAGAAGGGCAGACCTGGTAGTAGAGGATATACTAGAAGAGGTCATTAGGGTCGTTTTTGCCTACTTCAGCTGAATCAGAGGCCAAGGAATCTAACAATGTTACCAAAGGTATGATTATCTTATGTCAGTACCAGCATCAACTTCATTTTACCTCAGATCTATTTTTTCATATGTATCTATCTATTTTACTTCCCATTTGGGGGTGAGCCCCGAGCCTCTTTGAGTACAATCTATGTTTCAACTCTAAATAGTAAATTATGTAGTAGCGGATCAAGTGTGCAGGTCATGTACAGTTACTATACAAGGTTAGGATACCCAAGCAAATTTGATACTACTAGATATGCTTATTTTGATGTTATTTAGGGTATGGATTGTACCTTAACATGCAGTTTTCTGATTTCTATGCCAAGACTGTGACCTTGGCCATGCCTAGCGTTCCTCTAGTGATATGGCAGGGATCCATCAGTCGTACACTAATTGGAATTATTTTGTATGTTTGAGCCTAGAGATTGATTTCTATTGGTTGTCTAGCTTATTTAGTCCTATTCATGATGTTTCAACTGAGGCACCTTCTTTTACTTCAGTCCCAGTGGTTAGTGATGTAAGGCCTCACCCGTGAAAAGAATGAAAAGTGTAAGAAATAAGTTCTACAAATTTTTCGCAGATCAATTGTTACGAGGGGTCTTATAAGTTGTAAGTAGTTCCACGGGCCATAAGTGGTGCTCGTGGTTGAAGGTTAGACTTAGTGAAAATGATAATTTCTGAAGTAGGGCGTACGACTTATCAGATGACTCGTGAAATAAATTACGAGCCGTAAGTCTGGTCGTAAAATGTGAATCAGAGAAAAGTTTCTAAGAGTCAATATCATCAGACGAGGCCCTTACCCATGACCCATAGAATGGACCATGACCCGTAAAACGGGGTCTCATGATCTTGTACGTTAGAATTTTAAAACGGGTGTATTCAACCTTTTTCCTATTGTCTAATGCTTATACTATGTCATTTTCACCTTCAAGAGACCCCTTATCAGCCCCTACATCCCCAATTTACTCCATTCCACACCATTCTAAAACCTAAAACATTCTCAAGCTTCCCCAAGGTTTCAAGCAAGAAGGTGCAAGCTAGGGTTCTGAGTTTCTCACCATTTTTTCGAGGTTTTTCCATATCCTAACACTAAGGTATGTGGATTTTGATTGTGGAGACCTTTACTCCACAAGCTCAACTATTCCTCTTCTCCTTTGTGATTTCCCAACTTATGAAATTACATAGTGATTTTATAAACCCTTTCATATGATGATAATATGAAGCATTTTATGATGATATACCTTTGTATTTGATTAAACATTGAAAATCCATGTGAAATCTATGGTTTATATGAGGGTTTGATGATGCCCTAACCAAGTTCTACTATGTTTTCATAGGTTCCTCGAATAATGAATAAGTGATTTTATTTTGTAACTCCATGGCATTTACTCATGATTTGCATGGTTTTAAAGTTTGTACATGAACCACCATGATTTGAATAAAGATGTATACCAAGCTTCTACGAATGTGAAGGCCTTATGGCAAGTTATGTGAAATCACAAATGATATGAATTAAAGGGTTATTATGTATGTTATGAAATGTGAAAGTTATGAAGTTATGAAACCCTATATTAATGTTAAGAAGCTTTGGTTTTGATGACCTACTCTATGAGAATATTATTATATTATGATGTTTTGCATATCTTGGCTATAAGTATGATTTGAATATTCCTTGGGATTGTGACCTAACACCGAGAGGACCTTGCTAGATAACCATTTCCCCATAACTATGTTTCCACCACAAGATTGTGAATTAGCTAATGGATCAATATAACTTAAGTTGCATGATTGACCAAAAAGGGTGGTGTTCCCGTACTGCACATGTGAATCAAATACCGATAAGGGTGGTGTTCCCGTAAGGTTGGTAATATATGTATACCAAAAAGATGGTGTTCTCTAAGGTGATTATGAAGCACTTTCCGAAATGGGGGAGTTTTGTAAAGTGAGTGTTTGGTTTACCCTGGCAAAGTAGACCACTCCTAGTCCTGTATGGAGTGAACATATGCATCAGGATTCCAAGTAGTAGCTCGCTTGGACTTACATGTCAGTTATGGTCCCTTCCCATATATGTACATTATGATATTTTACTTGATGATTCCTCATGCATATTTGACCATGACATTGAGCTTATATCCGTTGATTATGATTATGCATATTGTTTAATTATGGATTATGTTGCTTGTTGCATTTGCACCCCACATACTTGGTACATTCCAAGTACTAGCGCATACCTTTTGCCTACATGATCTAACCATGTAGGGGCTGGAGCTCCTTTCCATCCTCCTCCTCCACATGGCTAGCCTGCTCAAGTGAAGATTTGTTATTGGTGAGTCCTCCATTTCCGGAGACAATATCCATTTACATTCATACTTTTTTAGACTTATCTATTTTCAGATACTATCTTTTGAGGGTGATCCCAGGAGATGTCTTGGCCTCCATTCTATTCATGATTAGAGGTGTTGTTGGATATGGTTATGTTATATATTTATGAGCTTGGCTCGTTATGCTTTTGTATTATGAAAGGTTTCCCTTAGTCCATTATCCCCCCCCCCCTTTTGTGTTGAATGTTGGATATATGGATGAGATGAAAGTCCTAAGTCTCTAATTGCCTCCATAGCGTGAGTCATACTTACTCGCCCCTTCGTCTTTGCTTGTTGTATGATCCATGCTAATCCTCTTCCCTACAACATCCCCATAGTATGGGTCCAAAGCCCCTTTCCCCTAGAATTATTTGCTACTTGCATTGTTTGTTGATTATTTATGTTTTCGCAACCAAGGATGTGTTATGCATGCTTAAGAGGCTTGTTTGAGATTCCTTCTGGTTCCACATTTACCGTGTCACGTCTAGGCCCTAGGCTTGGGTCATCACAAGTGAGTATGCAGATGTCTTTCCTGTTTATTTGTCTTGTTAACTCCTTAGAGGGATGTTGATTTCGCCATTGATTTGGAACTGAAAACTAAGCCCATTTTTGTTCCTTCTTATCATATAGCCCTTGTCAAGCTTAAAGAGCTCCGTGTTAAACTTCAAGGTCTTATGGATTAGGGCTTTGTTCGGTCAAGTGTGTCTCCTAAGGGTGATCCGGTTATTTTTGTAAAAATGAAGGATGGAACTCTGCATAGGTGCATTGATTACAAGTAGCCAAATAAAGTGACGGGGAAGAACCATTATCCCTTACCGCATATTGATAATTTATTTAATCAGTGACAAGGATCTGCAATGTTTTCTAAGATTGATTTCAAGTTGGGCTACCATCAGTTGAGGACTAGGGCAATGGATATTCCTAAGATTGGCTTTCGGACCTATTATGGCTATTATGAGTTCTAAATTATGTCTTTTGAGTTGACTAATACTCGTGTGTTCAAGCCGTATTTGGATTCCTTTGCAATAGTCTTTATTGATGATATACTGATATACTCCTAGAGCTGTAAGCAGCACGCCTAGCACCTAAGCACTATACTCTAGAAACTAAGGGATCGTCGGTTGTAAGTTTTCTAAATGTGAGTTCTGGTTAGAGTCTATAGCATTTCTAGGGCATGTAGTGTCCAAAGATGGCATTATGGTTGACTCAGCTAATATTGAGGCTATTCGTGGTTAGGATAGGCCCATATCTGTTACTAAAGTTAGGAGTTTCTTTGGCTTAGCTGGATATTATAGACAGTTTATCAAGGGATTTTCCACAATTGGTTCACCATTGACACGGTTGACCCGCCAGGGTGTTCCATTTGTGTGTAGTGAGGAGTATGAGTCTAACTTTTGAGGCTCAAGGGGTTACTGAGTACAGCTCCTATTCTAACTCTTCCAATTGAGGGTGAGGGGTTTACAATATAATGTAACGCCTCTAGGATTAGCGTGGGATGTGATTTGATGCAGCGAGGATGGGTTACTACTTATGCCTCCAGATAGTTGCACCCTCACGAGCATAACTACCCCACTCACGATTTAGAGTTGGTGGCCATAGTTTTTGCGCTCAAGATATGGTGGCATTATCTATACAAGTTCCATTGTAAGATTCATATAGACCATCGTAGCCTACAACACATTATGAGCCAGGGGAACTTGAATTCCAGGCAGAGAGATAGTGGATTGAGTTGCTAGTTGATTATGATCTCTCCATTCTTTATTATCTGGGCAAGGCAAATAGAGTGGCGGATGCCTTGAGCCGGAAGGTGATCAGTATGGGCAGCCTAGCTTACCTACCTACGGTGGAGCGACCTTTGGAGTTAGATATCTAGTCTTTAGCTAATAGGATGGTGAGGTTGGATATTTCAGTATCTGAGCAAGTGTTAGCATACATTGGGGCCCAATCTTCCTTATTTGATTAGATTAATACTAGATAATACGAAGATAAGGCATTGGTGGCCCTCACAGATCGGGTGTTGCAGACTGATAGTGGCTAGGATACTATAGATTCAGATGGTGTCCTCCAGTTTGATGATCATTGTGTGTTCACAGAGTTGGGGATCTATATCAACTAATTCTACATGAGGTTCAACCTGGGCACAACGAAGATGTATCAGGATTCGAGGCAACATCACTGGAGAGATGGTATACAGAGAGATATAGCCAATTATGTGTCTTGTTATCTTAGTTGTCAGCAGATAAAGGCCAAGCATCAGAGGCCCTATGGGGAACTTCAGAGATTACTCAATCCCGAGTGAAAGTGGGTGAAGATTACCATGGGTTTTGTGATGGGTTACCTTGGACTTCCAGGGGTATTAATAGCATCTGGGTCATTGTTGATTGACAGACCAAGTTGGCTCATTATATCCCTATTCGATCTTCCTATAGAGTTAAGTGGTTAGCACATGTGTATATTGTAACACCTCTCACACGACTCAAAATATCCTTATGGAGAATTTCTTAAATATTTTAAATTCATGTGTTATTTCGTAAATCTGACTTCGTATTCTTTTTCAGGAGGCAAATTTGTGTAGGAAAAGGGTCGCCTTCAATTTTTAGGTGACTCCTATCGAAAAATAATTTTTCAAATGATTTTGGCCTAAACCAGAAGAGTGCACGACCAATCTGCATCACCCACTTGTTCCTCCATAGTACAAAAATGACCTAAACCCATTCCTAGGCCGAAAAGGTGAAAATTGAACTTCGCGCAAAAAATGTACGGTGAGGGAACCAAGGCGCGACGCGCCTTTGCTCTAGGACAGTGTAAATATTTCCAAACTTTTTTTGTCTCACTTGAGGGCAGTTGGGTCATTACCCAACACCCTCATAGATGGGATTCCTCTTTTATTTCATCATTTTAGCCTAATTCTCACTCTAACACTCTCAAAATTCTCTCCAATCCTCACCAAAATCCCTCATCTAATTCCAAGATTCTTAAGAAGTTTCATTGAAGATCAAGAATACAAGTGAATCCTTCAAGTTCCCTCAAGTTTCTTTATTGATTTCAAGGTTTGAGGTATGTGGGTCTTCCATCCATGGGTCCTTCCACCCATGGAGTCCCCAAATCTATTTTCATTAAATTACATGGTTTCAAGGACAAATTTCTTATGGGTATTTTCTATTATTACTCCATGCATGACATATGTTGAAAATTTGTTGGATATTAGTCTATTGATGCGTGAACTTCTATCTAGAAAATGAGATTATGATATGTTTATGATACTAAAGCTTTGTACACTATGATATCTTGAAAGATTTGGAAAGATTGTAGATTTTTTAATAGATTTCATAGCACCCGAAATGAGGGTTTTACTAAAATGTTGGTGGGCTACTTTGAATGATCCTTAAATGACTTTATTTTACTCTTCTCATGTGTTTTCCTCTTGAATGATATGATTTTAAGCATATGTACATGTACCGGCCATATTTTGACTAAGTTATATGATAAGCCTCTTATGTTGATGAAGGCCTTATGGCAAGATATGCAAATTATGAATGTTGTGAATGTTGAAGGACTATTAAACATGTTACGTACTCATGAGAATGTTATGAAATAATATGAAGCCCCTTCTTTTATATTATGATGTCACGGTTTTGATGAGCTATTCCTATGATACTACCATGAATTATGAAGTTCTACATATTATGACTATGAGTATAAATTGAGTATTCCATGGGATTGTTGACCTAGCATCGAGAGGACCTTGGCTGGTAGCCATTGTCCCTTAACTTTGTGCCACCATAGGATATTATGTAATACTTACCGAAAAGGTCATCCCGTAAGGTAGCATAAATTATAACTCCTACTGAAAAGGTTATACCGTAAGGTAAGGACATCTTCGTAATACCTACCAAAAAGACCATGCCGTAAGGTAAGGATATCTTGTGACACCTACCAAAAAGGCTATGTCGTAAGGTAAGGACATTTGGTAACACTCTCCGAAAAGGTGATACCATAAGGTGAGTGGATGGTTTACCTTTGCAACAGTGTGGAGTGAATATTCGGATTCCAAGTAGTAGCTCGCTTGGTCTACATGTCGGTTATGGTCCCTTCCCACATATGTATGGTACTTCATGTATTTGGTTATTCTCCACGCATATTTTGAATAAGGCATTGATCATTCATGTTATATTGAGCTTATATTCTTTGAATATGATTATGCATCATGTCTAATCATGGATTATGTTCTCTTATTGCATTGCACCCTGCATACTTAGTACATTTTAAGTACTAACACATACTTTTTGCCCACATGATATAACCATGTAGGGACTGAAGCACCTATTTATCCTGTTTCACGTGGCTAGACAGCTTGATTGAAGATTGCTATTGGTGAGTCCTCCATTTCGGGGACAACAACCATTTCCTTTCATGTTATGTTAAAAACCTATTTACTTTTGAACTTAGAGTGATCCCGCGAGATGTCTTGGTCCCCGTTCCATTCATGTTAGAGGTGTTGTTTGATAGATATTTGTGATGAGCTTGACTTTTAATATGCTTATGTAATTGGGGAAGACTTCCTTTAATCCCTACCCCTTTATGTGTTGTTGAATTGATGGCATGTGATGAAAGTCCTAAGCCTCTATTATCCCATAACGCGAGTCATACTTACGCACCCCTTAGTCTTTACTTATTATGCGATAGTGGAAATTCCTATTCCCTTGACATCCCCATAGCTTGAGTCCAAAGCCACACCTCCCTTAGAATTAATCGCTTGTTGCTTGTTTATCTTCCACAACCAATGATGTACTTACGTATGCTTAGAGGCTTGTTTGGGGTTCCTTCAGGTTTCCCATTTGCGATGTCACGTCTAGGCCCTAGGCTTGGGTCATGACATATATTTAGGAGATAGTCTATCTTCACGAGGTACCAGTGTCCATCATATCAGATTGGGGTTCACAGTTCACCTCCAACGTTTTGAGAGCTTTTCAAAGAGAGTTTGGCACCAGGGTTGACCTGAGTACAACATTTCATCCACAGACCGATGGCCAGTCAGAGCGTACTATTCAAATCCTTGAGGATATGTTGTGGGCCTGGGTATTAGAGTTTGGCGACCAAGTTGGCGACTCGCCAAATCCTTCTTGCAACTCGCCTTTTGACAATTGATTTGCCTCTTGTTGGGTGACCTTTTGGCGAGGTCTAGGGTACTTTGGCGACTCGTCAAGTACCCTTTGTGATGCTCAGTGTCTCATACGTCATTGTTTGCTCATTTTGACCTCTTTTTGCATGCTTGTGTTCCAATTGCTCCTCAATCTTCACCTTGCTGCAAAAAACAACAATTTAGTCAGTTTATAGCACAAAATAAGACATCAAGGTCATTTTTTATGCATAATTCAAGCTCTAGATGAGTGCGAAGTCACCACTCATCAAGCATCTCGAACACCAAGCCACTCACCCTAACAAGCCACAAACAAAATAAAAGTTGCGAAAAAGGACAAAATAGTAAAAACACATGAAAACAAGCAAATGACCATGATATATATATATATATATATATATATATATATATATATAGAAATTAAAAAAACAATTTTTTTCAGCTCTCTTAAGCATTGTAAAAAAACTTTAAAAAGTCTATCATTTAGTTTTCTTAACAACAAATCTATATTATGACTGTTAAAAAATGTCATATACAAAAACTATTTTTCTTTCTAACAGCGTAAATGAAGTGCACAATTTTATAAGAAATATAACAAAGAGTTATTTTTTTAATTTTCCTAATGAATGTGAATATATGATTAATATGTATTAAATTTATTATTGTTCAAAGTAAGAAAACATTTTTTTTTTTAATTTTCACATTGTCTTTTCGAGAATTATTTCAATAATCATTGAATTTAATATAAAGGTATGATAATTAGATTGTCAATTAAATAACATTTTTTACATCAATTTTATGTTTTTCTCTTTTTTATCAACAATTTTAAATTGAAATTATAGGTTGAAAATATCTCTTTAGCAATTTTTTCGAATAGGTAATTCCAAGAGTCTATTTGTATTTATTTAATTATAATAAATATAAATATTTATCAAATTGTGTATTAATGATTCAAACAAAAATAAATTTAATATTTTTTCATAATGTGAAATGCAAACATGTATAGTGGGGAAAACTCGTGCTAGCGTGAGCCCAATATTAATTATTTTTTAGTCTCAATTTATGCGATATCAATAGATTTTTCTTATATATTTTAGAAGATATTATAAAATTATAATTGAAGCAGCTAAATAAATATTATGAAATCGTTGAAGCAGACACTTTCATACGCAGATGCCTTGAAAAGATTAAATTAAAAAACCCACAAATGATTTTTTGTTGGTCCACCAAAAGCTGCTCAAGCAAGCAACCAATATAAATTATTTTTTAGTATCGATTTATGTGATATCGATAGATTTTTTATATATATTTCAAAAACTATTGTAAAATTATAATTGAAGCAACTAAAGAAATATTATGAAATAGCTATAGCAGACACAACTATTGTAAAATTATAATCGAAGCAGCTACAGAAATATTATGAAGCAGTTGATGCGGACAAATACACAACTATTAAATTAAAAAGCCTGTGAAATATTTTTTATTGGCCCCACGTAATAAAGGAAAAGAAACAAGCAACTCAAGCAGACAAAACAACTGGAAGCTGCTCAAGCAGGTAATTGCGACCGGACGCTACTCACTTAATTGCTTGCTTGTATATAAGTAGTAAGATTTGCGTACATTATACTTTTCACAAACCTCACTTATGAGATTCCATTAGGTATTTCTGCATGACTTATTAATGATTAATTAATTAACAACCTATAATTATTTCATATTATATTATAATATAAAATATAATATAAAAAACACGCATAATTCTAATTAGCAATGAAAGGAGCGGTGTCCATCTAAAACATCCTTCCAAACGGCTACTCGAATAGTCACTTGACACTTTTCGATTCGTAGAGAAAAGCCCCAGAAGTTAAATGAAATTGTTCTCTCTCTGTTGAATTGCAGAATCTTAAATTCAACAAATGTTTGGATTGTGTTGATAGAAATTAATAACACAACTTTGGGTTTCATGCCTTTTCTTAGGGTTTAGAGTTGACGGCTGGTTGATCAATAAGTTGGTACATTTCTTTATCCTCAATCTTTCTTTTACAGTAAATATAATTTGCACCAACACCCAATTTTCCTCCCATTTGAATGAATTTATAGTACTTTTTTTGAATTTCTGGTTGTATCATATGTGTGTCAATGTAATGAAATTGAATGCATCTAAATTTCTTGAGGTTTGGCACATTCTTGGAAGCAGTTATTCTGAAAATTTCTATATCTTTATCATTGGCTTGTTCTTATATATGTTTATTTAGTCCTTTTGTTTCAGTGCATTACACTAAGTATTCTGATGTGGAATTATTTATGTTTACCAGGATTGCTTCTGATTTTGGCCATCTTACCATGGCCAATAATTCTCATTTCACTGGCATGCAGGTATCCCTTCCAGAATAATTTTTTCTTCTTTTATTTAAGTTAGTAAACGTCATCTTTATTAAAATATTCTATGCTTTTTCTGGTACTTATACATCAAATACTCTGGTATCTCATGAAATCTGGGTTAGTTATTTTAATCTTTTACATGTTTGCTGGAATTTTCCTCATGTCAATGAATTCATTACTTTATCAAAAGGCTTCTTCCAAGGCATAGTAGTTCTCTGAATGGAGGTGTAATGATTATGCAATCACTGTCATTTTCATGTGTGTTGTCATAATAGCAACAATTATAGGCTTACACTAATTTGTTTGAGATCTATTAGGAGAGCAGCTGTTCTTGGCTTAGTCATGTTCAATTATTTTGTCTGAATCTTACGCATGTTCTATTGGTAGAGTCTTTCATCATGCTTATATATGCCTAGACAATACACATAACAGGAAATACATACTTGTAAAGTCTTCGTGAGTATTATCCCAATTTGTTTGTATCTTACATGTGTTTACCGTTGAAATCAAAATAGGAATAAATTTGAGCCCAATAAAATATTCATTGCTCTGTATGTCTTGCTATGATAGCCCTTAAGAGAACAAAGAGGTGATGTGGTTGTCAGTCTCCTCTGTTTGCTTTGGCGGTGGATATTTAGAGAAAGAATGATCTGAAAATTGATGTGTTGGTAAGTAAAAGAACCTGCTGACATGGGCTTAGTCTTTTACCGTCAACATTCTTTTACCTGGTCTTACATTGTTACATGTTATTCTATATTTAGGTATAGAGTATTTAAAATTTAGTGCTTTTAATAGTGGCTTTGCGAGCATAGAAAAGTCGAGGATAGCTTCAAAAAGTAATACCACCTTTGTAGAATAACAACTCCAACTTAATAAACTACTATTGAGTTGCATATTGACTAGGTTAGCTGATGTCTCACTAATATATTTGTGGTTGTCTAGTTTGACAAAAATTTTGTGTTAAGAAGATGTGTTTCTTTACACCCGAAAAGAAAAGATACTTGGGCCATGTTGAACTGAAGCCACTAGGTAAAGATGCGTATCATTTTGTGTATTCTCATCTAACACTGTGATAGATCATCTATTTGCCAGATCTCATTATTCTCATTTCAAGCTTTGGATTGATTAGATGAAGTCATAAAGGTTTTCAAGTTACTATTTGATTTGCCCTTCAAATTCTGGTCTTGTCCTTCAAATTAATTTAGGGGGTTGTGCATGGATACATTTCGACGTTGCAGCATTGATTAGAAAGTCAATTAAATATTATTTGAAAGTAGCTATTTTCTTATTTCATCTGATCTTCCTTGCATGGATATTGGTTGAGAAGCCCTCCTATACCTCCTCCGCATCAGGGTGTTATTCCATCCATGTCAGTGCAGGTAAAGTTGTGGAGGATGGCGGGGGGAGGTATAAATGGCATTTGAGTTCTTGAATCGCTATGATAACTATTTTCCCCACATTTTTAGCAGTTCCAGCCTATGCTTCCACCTCAGCAGGCACAACCATACGTTTCCGGGTCATCTCAGCAATTTCAGCCACTTGGACATGCAAATGTTGTGATGCCTCCTCAACCTTCACAAATCCAATTTCCTCAGCCTATGCAACAGGTTGCTGGTAGACCTGTAGTAGGAGGGCATAGTATGCCTCAGGGACCGCCTATTCCCCATGATTTTCAGCGTAACCCTCCGATGTCAAATAACCATATACCTGGTTCTGGTGGCCCAAGTTTGCCTCTATCTTCTTCATATAATGTAAGACCTGCAGAAGATCTTTTGTGGTTATTGTTAAGTCCGTTTTCGATGTTCCATTCATCATAGTAACGAAATTCATCATTTGTGTCACCATCTTCATCTTGTGGGTAATAGCAGGTCAGTGCAGATTCTTCAAGCTCCCAGTATCAAACACAGATACATGATCACAGGTTTACATCAGGGGTACAGCCCTGGATGCCAACAAGTAATCATAATGTGAATTCTGGGACAATTGTGCAGAATGCTGGAGAACTAGCAGCTCCTTTGGTTGTTCCAGTGAGAATTCAATGCATTTTATTGCACCCATTTTGCTTAAATATTGTTGAGATCTGTTATAGGATTTGTAAGTTGAAGGTGACAGGTTCTTTATTTTTTTGGGTTGCAGGAAGCAAATTATGGGGTTGACTCTGTTGAGACTACTCCGTCAGATTGGATTGAGCATACTTCTCGAAATGGGAAAAAGTATGTGATTCCCCTTTTTGACTTCTGAGGAAGTAACTTGCTAAGGTTAATGGGCGTGTGTTGACTGAGAGAGTCAATATTTGAATTCTATGATGGTGACATTTGAATTCTTGCAATCTTTTGTAAGCAAATTAAGATTCCAGTGAACAAAAGATGTAAACTGTATACAAGAAAAGGAGCTCTGCAAAAATATCACTTTCCATTCAGATACAATCTTTCATACCACTTTGAGTGCTTCAGACAAAAAAAAAAGGGCATGCCGAATTTGGCTTTTCGGAATCCTTTCTTTTAGATTATATTCACATGAATTACTCGTAAAGACATCCTATACCCTAAAACATGCATAATTAAGATTCTGTGAGGAATTCAATCTGGGCAGCTAGACAGAGAGTGGGGGTGTATAAGTGCCTAGAAATATCTATCCCTCTAATAGAAGCTGAAGATGCATGTTTAGAGCTTTCATCATGCTGTTTAGATCGTCCTGGCAAGTGCCATCCACCCAAATATTAAATGTGCTACTTAGCTCAGATGTATGCTTGTCAGGCAAGTTCACAACAAGCCTGCATTTTTTAACTCTTTAAGACTTCAATTTCTCTCCCAGTTGTCCACATTATTACTAGAAATATCACTTCCCAAGTTCTATCTCTAAATTTTGTTGTGATTCTGCTGCAACTCCAAATAGAGTTCTTCACATTGCCTATCATATCCCAACTGATATCTCTCATAATCAACATTTTATTCCATGGATTTGCTGTTGTGTAACTTTGATGAATTAGTAATGTTTGGTCGAATGCGTACAACAATTGTCTTATGCCTGAATGCTTCTGTAGGGGCACCTTTTAACATCTCCAGAATACAGGTTGTACACCAAAAAGAAGAAATCCATAGAGATATATGATTCTCCATAGAGACATCTAATCTCTATACAAATTGGATTCTTGTGGGTGCACCAAAAAGAGACTTGAAATAAGTGGCTATTCTTCAAATATACGAACTCACTTTCTATCCGTTCAGAAACTTTCATATTTCTGTCCTTCCAAAGGAACGACATAAGAGTAAGTGGAGCAACATCTTACGCCCTTTATCTTCTCTTTCTTTTTCAGAAGTGCAACTCATTAGCTTCACTGTGCTTGATATCCTTCATTGTAAGCTGAACCATTTCAAAGTCCCCCACTACAAATAAGATGCTACCTGACAATGCACAAAGCGATAATCTGTCTTTGCATGAATTTTTATACATAAAACACCAATGACATATGTAATCCTCTTTCTATTTTCCCCTGTTTAGATCACTACTCTTACTGCCAACCAAGCCAAAAGTACACCTTTCGTGGCGCTCCAGCAATCCAAACTGACGTACGTGGAGGTTGGTTATTTTCTAACCAAAAGCTTACGGTAACAAGTAATACGACTTAATTGGGAACCTCCTATTGCTCCCAACCCCATCTCCATGAGTCCTGTTCGACAAGAGATGCGTTGACCTCGTAGAGCAATTCAACTAGGCTTTTAGGTTTTTTGCTATGTTCCTAATTTGAAGGTGTTCCTCCTATATTTTTGAGTCCCAGTGAATTCCCTCACATCCTTACACGTTCTGTCATTTCTTTTTGTAGATGTTTGGGAATATGAGCCTCAAAATACGCTTTTCACACCACTTGTGTCCCAAAAATGTGTCCCTAGTTCCGTACCCAACCTAAATGTGATTTGTCCGCTGAATTCGTCCATTTCCTTATTAGTATATCTCTGCAGACAACATTCAAAAGAAAAGATGTTTTAGATCCCCTTCCACCATTTCATGTTTTTCTGCTATCATTCTCCTTGATCATGTTCTTCAATCTCAAATCTCTATATCCATTTTCATTGTAGCGCTTTATAGAAAACACAAAGATCTGTCTGTGAGACCTCCCCATTTCTTTGGTGCCGTAACTGTCTCCGATCTAATTAACTGAAGCTTCCTAGCCCTGTTTGTTGACTCCCACAAGTTCCTTTGAAGTCTCCCTAATTTACACGTAATACTAACCAGTGCTTGTGGTGGTGACATGAAGCATGTAGGAATAGTCGGCGAAGTATTCTTTACTCCTTCCAACAAACAGCTCTTCCCCCATCCATCTAATTTCTTTCTACTCATTCAATCTTCAGATTTCACCTTTTTTGGTCCTTGTTAGATGGCACAGGCCCCTAGGTATGTATTGGGTAGAGCTCCAAATCAATATCCTTTATTGCACGGGCCACTCAGATGATAGACTTTATGGGGTTAATCTTCAGATGGTATAAGAAACATGTCGCAAGTTTTCCAATAGGTTAATGTCTGCATCACAAACTGCGATGTCTTGTTTATGAACAAGTGGTGGGTGTGTTGGTCCCCCATCACTGTCAAGAAGTCCCTCAACTATCCACCTCTAGTGCTTTGTTCATCGTTCTGCTTCCATTAGCACTGGAAATAATAGGTCCGTCTGTTTCAGTTCTCTTCTTTGCCCAGGACATCTCATGGGCTGCCATTCACTGCTACCAAATTCTACTTGACTGTTGATCAGCAGAACTTGATACACCTCTATCAAATAACTTCATTTTAACCCTATATCTCTACCATCATTCATCTTTTACATGTGGCTTCGTGCTAGTAGACACAAGGCATTGCTAATTTCAGCTTCTTTTGATGATCACTAGGCCAATCATGGTCGCTAATGTTATGATATTTCCTTTGGCTTTATTAATTCAGCTAATTAATGACTTCCTTATGATTGTTGAATTGATTTTTAGATACTATTATAATAGAAGGACAAAGATCTCTAGCTGGGAGAAACCTCTGGAGCTGATGACAGAAATGGAGGTGAGGTCGCTTGTCATCTAGATTTTTGTTTTTTGCAGATAATTATGGTTAGTTTTTTCCAGTTTCCTGTACTTACCAATAAAAAAAACTGTACCCAATTTTTTTTGTATGAAGCTCCCTAGAATCACCTATTTTCCCTAAACATTTGTGATTTCTGTCCAAAGTTTGGTGAGAGAGCAGGTCTCTTTGATCTTACTATACTATGTAGTCTTCATTTGGGATTTGCTGTTGCCTTTTATTTTCAATATAGTTCTAAAATATTTTATATTTAACACTACTGTCCTAAAGGATGTGTTAAGTACATACATGACATGTTTATATTTGGTTCCTCTTTTCGCAGACAATTTTTCTTCTTTTTGATTAATGTAATGTTGTAGCAAGATGGAGAGAGGAAACTTGATGTTACATTTTAGGTTCACACTTCTCATTCTGGTTTGCAGAAGAATAATTTGGCTGGTTGCACCCAAGAGTGTGGCCTAGTGTCAATGAAATGGTTTGAGAACTATGAGGTCTCATCATCATCAATCTTACCATTTCCTTGGATTATAGACCTAAAATACTTGAAACTCCATTTCTTGGAGATGACTTGAGTATCAATCCTCATTTTTATTCAAGTTTATGATAGCAAGATTCTTATACGCGGAATGCTAGTTACTAGCTCTTTTCCAAGAGCTAATTGGGGAGAAAAAAAACACTTGTTGTCAAAATGAAACAAATTCTGATGTCTCGGAGGCTGTATCGAGTATCAAACTTAGAACCTCAGTGCAGGATTTCAACACCCTTACTGTCATGCTGAAAGTCTTGTTGTGTCAAGGGTGTACAACATCAAAAGTTTACTTAGAAACAACAAAATTTGACCTATATATACAATGTAATTTTCCAGCGAACAATGTTCAATCGAACACCCTTGTGGCAGTCGTAGCTCAGCCACAACTTGGCAACATTTCCTTCCTGCAACTTAAAATGTGGGTCAAAACTTGCATCTGCAACACTTGTTTTGACAAAATAAATTACTTTGTCTCTAACTTTTTTACACTAAAAATAGATGAAGCTTCAAATACCACTAGGAGGAGACAACTCCACAACAGGTGCAGGGTCCGACATAGGACGTGAATCATCTATGCCTAATGCTAGATGACGGTGATGATAAGTGAGGAGCGTTGTTTGGAGATGAAGTAACCGTAGATTTTTCAAGTTTGTATTGGTAAAACCTCATATGTATGGCAATGAGCAGAAGATGTAAAGTAAAATTGAGACAGAGAATTTGACATTGGTACTTAAGGTACTAACGAAGATTAGGTGAGTAGAATAATGTCTATTTTGAACTCGAGAATAACCAAGGAAGACACATTTTAAGAGTACGACAAACTGATTTATCTTTCTTAGGGGCTAAGTCACGAACAAACATGCACCCAAGGGTGTGGTCTTTGGTCAAGTAGGAGGAGAACCATGAGTTCTCGGATTCAAATCCCAATGAAGATAAAAATTACTAGGTGCTTTGTTCCTATTTGTCTAAGCTTTGGCAGACAAAGTTAGCTGGTACTTTTTGCTGGTGTGAGGTTGCAGGTATTTTGTGAAATAAGTCGAAGTGCGTGCAAGTTGGCTTGGATACCATGGTTATCAAAATGGAAGTTGTGAAGAAAACATATGCTCCCAAAAACACGGGGGTGGGGGGTGGGTGGGGGGTGTATAGATGTGATTGAGGAAACAATACTAAATAAGAAATCTGATTTTGAGTGGAAGATGAGGTTATTCGATTAATTAAATAGCAAGAAATGAGAACTGCGATCTCCCAGGTGCAATGAAATTGGAATAAAGTGAGAAGAGTGTGAGCAGTTTAGGTGTCCGTACATGATGTCTGATAAATAATTTCTTGTCAAGTTAATAACTGTTGTAACTTGGAGAACAAGTATTCTTAGGTATTATTACTATTATAACATACTAAGGCAAACACAAAATTGATTTTGTAGTTCAATTTAGAAACTCTTAAATAGAGAAAACGATTTTTCAATATGAAAATCCTAGTACATCTTGGATAAGCATCAATGAAACTAATGAAAAAACAAATTCCTAAGGTTGAACCGACTCTACTGGGAGTCCATATCACAATGAGCTATTGTAGAAACAGACTTTGCACGACTCACAGTACTATGTGGAAAGGTAGTGCAGATATGTTTTCCAAGTTGATACAACTTGCAATTTAATGTTGGCAGACTAGACAAACCAGCATCTTCTGTGGTTTGAATAACCTCAGATGTTCCAAACGTTTGTGAATTAAGTTTCGAGGATCTGTAATTGGACATGTTGTAGAGGAGTTAGTAGAGGTAAGGTAGTAGAAGCCTTGTGATTCATGCCTTGCACCAATCATCTGTCTTGTAGTCCTTCATAACAAAAGAATCATTGAGAAATATAATGGCATTTAAGGCAGAGTCAAATGACTGACAGATGCAAGATTAAAATGACAACTATTAATATAAAGAACAAAGTTTAGAGTGACAAAAGAAAGGGGATTAACTTTTGCTTTTGTTGGGATCTCGTTAGCTAAAGTAACAATAGGAAGAGATTGAATATATAAATATTTGACAAAAATGATTTGCTACTAGAAATGTGATCACAAGCGCTCGAGTCCTTGATCCATGGTCCAAGGGTATTAGACTATGAAATACAAGCAAAAACATTACTAGCAATATAAGTATCCGACTGAGCAACCGAGGCCACTTGTGATGATGTCAACATAATTGCTCGATATTGAAGAAACTCATTATATTCCTCTTTATATAAATAGAATCCTTGATTACTTGCGATGTCAGTATAAGAAACATAAGCATTCTAAAGTTACAATTCTAAAAAAAAAACATGAGCATTCTTGGGTGGTTGCTCTGCAGAGAATAGCATACTTCACAAGTGTGTCCAAGCTTATTACAATAACTACATTTAGGTTGAAGTCTTCCAAAACGAGCTCTTCGACATTGATTCTCCATAGGTGGGATGTTTGATTGTCTGGTATTTGAGATGCAAGAACAGAGGAGTCAACAGTTGGTGATGAGGCCACCGCTTGAACGGGTAACGCATCGAGGTGAAGTAATCGAGAGAACAGTTCATTAATTGTAGGGACTGGCCATAATCTGGTCACACACGGAGTTAACATCATTCGGAAGTCCAACAAGTGTAAGAACTAGAAACATCATCCGTTGGTGCTCCTTCTGTTATCCAACACTAGGAGTAACTAACATCAGTTGTACAAATCCCTGACTGCTTGTACTGCCCCAAGTAAGTGGACATATTTAATTTCCTTTTCTTTAAGTTTGTCATTCAGGATAACACATCATAAAAATTAGATATGTAATTACTGTATAAATTGCGAGCCTTTTACCAAATTGAATAACATGTCTGGAATGGATGTATCTATTTGGCCGGATTTGGGTTCCGGTGATCGAAATCTGCAAAAGAATGGAGGAATTGGCATAGAATTACTGGGCGACCCCAGAAGGAGAAAAACAGCTCAAAATGTGATAAGTACAGGCCTCACGTGCTGACTCACTTTCGGGATTGGAGCTTTGGAGGGGGTGTGGATGGGGTTCTGCCAGAACCTCTTTTTGGGGTTTGGTCACCAGAGCTTTCTAAATCTCGTGGTATTTTTAATCTTTGGATAACACTGGTAGAAAGTGGTACTGATGTGGACAACTACTTAGGTCTTTGGAAAATTGTGCAGTGACTGAAAGTTTCTTCCCGAAAGAATCTGGTATTTCACACAACTATATTTTCTCGCCAAGGAACAGATACCATGTGAGAAAGCACTGGAAAATATTTCTCCCTCTGTCCCATTTTATGTAGCACCCTTTCCTTTTTAGGCAGTGCCAAAAAAATGTCACCTTACTACAATTAGTTAAATCCCCTCTTACCCTTAGTGAAAATGAATCTCAACCACACAATTATCTAAGGATTGTTTTAGGCCACAAGTTTCAAAAGTCTTCCTCTTTTTCCTTGCCAAGTCAAAGGATGCCACATAATATGGGACAGAGGGAGTATTACTGATAAAAGAAAACACAGGAAAATATTGTTAAGATGTATAACTACGTTATTAAACTGAAAGCTGTTTGTAGTTATATTCTACATGTTACATAGTAATCCTTTTCCATGTGGGACATTATCTAGATTATATTCTAACACTTCCATCCAGGATTGTACTGCTGGATGTTACTGATTTCTACTCCTGAGATACTGTTTATCTTCAGTTTTTTTGACTTGACCTGCTTTCATGCTGTTTTCATTGGGGCCAGAGGGCAGATGCATCAACTGACTGGAGAGAATTTACAAGTCCTGAGGGAAGAAAGTGTGTAACTCAAAATTTTTCTAGTCCTCTTTTCAATTGTTCTTCTACAGTGGGTAAATTTGTGTGTTAGTTATGTATAATGTTGACTGCTTTGATTATTTTCTGCAGGTATTACTACAACAAGGTTACTAGAAAGTCAAAATGGAAAATGCCTGATGAAGTCAAGGTGATGTTAGATTTAAAATCCAATATGGGTTTGTTCTTGCTTTAAATGGCATGATAAGAAGGGACAATATTCTGTTTTCTTGGATACTCTATTTCTCACTACATCTTATAATTTATACATTCTTAGTTGCTAGCATGAAAAGAAGGGACAATATTCTATTTTCTTGGATACTCTGTTTCTCATAAAATCTATTTATTTATACATTTACAGTTGGCTCGTGAAAAGGACACTATTTCACACGCCTCTGATTTTGGATCCATTTCTAGTGTTAAAACATCATCCCCAGGTGCAGATGCTTCATTAGTCTCGGCACAAGGAGCTGTGTCAAGCCCAATTGCTGTGTCACCAGTTGCTAACTTTCCAACTGTTATGGCTTCAGAATCATCAAGTTTATTTGGTAAGGTTCCTTCTCCAACGATTGATGCAGTTGAAATGCAGAATTCTTCAGATCCTGCTTCGCCTGCTGTTGCTAATTCAGAGAAAATTGGAGTAGCAGTAACCTTGGGAAATTCTGTTGCAATACCAGTGTATGCTTTCAGATTTATATGTTCTAGATTTGCCTCTGGCATTCAGGCTTGTATTGCACTAATATTTGGATTTCAATTTTTCCAGTAGTTCTGAGACTACTTCAGCTCAAGATGCAGTAGTATATGACGATGGAGTTCCTTTGGAGAATAGGGGGGAGGTACATTGCCCTTTTGAAACACTTATGCGATTATTTAATTACTAGTGGTTAAAAACCAAGAAAGCTTGTCTTAGCACTTATGCTGGATGTTGATCCAACACTTCTGTTGTGCCCTTGGCAGTCAACTGCTAGCAGGTGGAGATTATGCTCTGATGAGGTTCTCTTTTGTACGGTTAGAATAGGAATAGGTAAATACAATCCTACTTAAAATAGGAATAGGAATAACAATAGTATAAAGAATCCTACTTAAAAGGATTGTATTATATTATCCTAGCTGGAAAAGAGTCTAATATAGTATTCATAAATAGGGTATCAATGTACTAATGTAGACCACAATTCAATAAGATTTTTCTCCAATATTTCTCACATGGTATCAGAGCTTCTACGGTCCTGGTAGAAAATCAAAGAGCTTCCGCTGTTGGCAGGCGGCTATGACCCATATATGCTGCCCGTCTGGTTCATGATTATGTTAATAAAAATAGGGTCAATGAGATATGTATGATTCTCCTATAGGGAAATCAAACAGGTCACTGTACGTCATTTTTCGGTGACTTTGTAGGGGTTGTTTGTTGTCAACCGCACATCTGTCAGTGTTTGTAGCACTGTGTCATCATTCCGGTGACTGCCTTTTTTATATCTAACTTGTGTAGCACCGGTCATCTTTTCGGTGACTACTTTTGCATATCTATCATGTGTAACACCGTGCCATCTTTCCGGTGACTACTTTCTCATATTCGATTTATGTAGTGCATCTCTTTGGACTACTTCTCATATTTTGTTTATGTAGTACCGTGAATTTTTCGAACTACTTTCTCATATCTGAATTGCATAGCACTGTGTGTCTTTTTAGTGACTTAGATTTGATTTGCATAGTTCCATGCGTTTTTCGGTGACTCCTCAAATCTAATTTGCATAGGATCGTGCCGTCATTCTGACCCTACCGATATAATTTTACATTTTAGTAGGGTTGTGCCGTCATTCTGAATCTACTCATATAATTCTCTTTTTCAATTGGGTCGTGCCATCATTCCGACCCTATCCATATAATTTTATTTCTTTATTTATGACCACTTTCAGCCGTTAAAATTTAATAATTCGGCGCATGAACAAGTTCTAACCAGTTTTGGAGCAATTTTGAGATGATTCACATTGTCATTCTCCATTGACCTTTCGATCAGTTGACCATTAAGAATGGTTCTCCTTGATCATGTCGAAGAAGAAATCTGTATGGAGCAACCACCTGATTTTGTTGCTCAGGGGAGTTTGGTAGCCTTGAATGTCGTTTGGTAGCCTTGTATGTCGTTTGTGTAAGTCACTCTGTGGTATGAATCTGTCTTCTGTGTTTTATCGACATTGTGCATCAAATCCAATATTTCATGAGAAGACTAAGCACACTGAGATTGATGGTCGATTTTGTGAAGTCGAGTGATCAACTTGCAGATATCTCACCAAGCTCTTCATCGATCCTCGTATTAATTACATTTGTAACAAGCTAGGTACATATGACGTGTATGGACTAGCTTGAGGGAGAGTGTTAGAATAGGCATAGGTAAATACAACCTACTTAAAATATTAATAGGATAATAATAGTATATAGAATCCTACTTGGAAAAGGATTGTATTATATTATCCTAGTTGAAAAAGGAGTCCAATATAGTATCTATAAATAGGGTCTCAATGTAATAATGTAGACAACAATTCAATAATATTTTTCTCCAATATTTCTCACATGTACTTTGTGCTTGATGTTGTGCATGAAATGCAGGAAGTTAAGCAAGATGGTGCAGTAACTGAAATAAGAGGTGCTACTTCATCAGAAGAGAAAATAATCGAGCCAGGACCATTAGTTTATGAGAGCAAAGTGGTATGTTTGAGTACTTTTTTCCATCCCCATTAATTTATGTTCTCAAAATTTCTCTCCTATTTTAAGTATCTGATTTTATTGCCTCGGCTTATTGCTTATTTTGCTCGTTATGATATCCTTTTGCACATTGTTTTTAACTCTTGGCTGCTAAATTTAGGAGGCAAAGAGTGCATTCAAAACTCTTTTGGAATCTGCTAATATTGGGTCTGACTGCACGTGGGATCAGGTTTATTACTTGCTTGTTTTGTGTATACTGAAGTCGAGGAAGATCATCTGACATGAATTGTATTTATTAGGCCATGAGAGCAATAATTAATGACCGAAGATATGGCGCTCTAAAATCCCTTGGTGAGCGTAAGCAAGCTTTTCATGAGGTACCTCTCCGAGTAGGCATTCAATGATGATGCAGTCGATGGAAAATTTCCCTTTTCAGTTTGTTATTTTGGCTACATAATAAATATCTCGAATGGGTTAATTGCTGCTTCAATGTTTCAGCATACTGTATTCCAAAAAGAATAAGATCTACAGCTATTTTGTAAGTTCTGTGTTCTATTCCAGTATCTGAGCCAAAGGAAAAAACTGGAAGCTGAAGAGAGACGTGTTAAACAGAAAAAAGCTCGGGATGATTTCAGGATAATGTTAGAAGTAAGTGGAATTTTCTTTTGTGAGTGTCTTTCATTTGATATATCATAATGTGTAGGAGACTGGTATTTTTCACTTGTTCAAAAGAAAAAGGCTGATATTTTTCACAACAATCTGTGATATTCTCAATCTTACAGGATTGCAAGGAGCTGTCACCATCATCAAGATGGAGGTTTGTCCTTCATTTGTAAATGCTAAGTTGTCTGTTACTTGTTTTCTAATCTTGGTCATTTTTTGTACATCTTTTGTATCTTGAAGTTGCTCCGTTATTTGTGGAAGTTTAGTTTGATCCACTATCTGCTAATGATTATTCAGTAAGGCAATCTCCTTATTCGAACATGATGAACGTTTTAAAGCTGTTGAGCGAGCCAAAGATCGTGAGGACCTTTTTGAAGATTATGTGGAAGAACTTGAGAAAAAGGTGAAGCTCCTTCCAATGAACTTCCTCATATGTTTGTATCTGTTAGACTCGCATTGGTTAAGTGTGCGGTCTGTAGTTTTCTTGTTTGATCTTTGGCTCCTCACTAATTGAGTTAGCATTTCAGTTCGAGATAGACACAAGGTTCAATTTCTTAAACATGGTATTAGAGGTAGATCTATCCTAATGCTAGACTATTAGATATTAGCCCATCTAGGTTACCTAATGTTCCAGATGTCCAACTTGCTGTGCCATTAATGTATTTAGAAACCCACATTGGTAAGGTGTATGGGCTGTAGTTTCCGTATATGATTTTGAACAATCTTCACCTCTTGACCTAGCTTTCGAGGTTGAGTTAGGCCCATGGTGCACTTCATTAACAATATTCATTCCATTTCTCTGCAGGATGTCTTTTAGTTTGTTCCTTTGTTTTTTGGTTAAAGAACAGAAAGAAGTGCTGTAAATTTTTACTTAAATCTAGTGGTCTTTGAATACATTTTTAATGGTTTCTTGAATTACTACTTTAACTGACGTTATTGGTATTTCTACACACAGTTTCTTGTCTTCGGTCTTTCGTTTTTCATGTAATATTTTTTTAAACTATGCTATGCTTCTTCCTCTCCTCCCTCCTCCCAAAAAATTGAAGAAGCTTTTTAATACTTTCATGCAACTGTAGTTCACGTCTCTTTTTTGATATGGTCTGCTTTAAAGAGAAATTTTATTTTATTACTTTGTACTGGGTTTTTGTTAGGAGCGTGCAAGGGCATTGGAGGAGCAGAAGCGCAATAGAGTGGAGTATTTAGAATTTTTAAAATCCTGTGACTTTATTAAGGTATTAGTTCCGGTGGAATTAGCATCAGTTCCCATGTTATGTTTTTCTATTTCCAGGAGGTAGAAGGTTCATTGTTTCTGATTGATTCTGTTCAGGCCAGTAGCCAGTGGCGGAAAGTTCAGGACCGCTTAGAAGCTGATGAAAGATGCCCCAGCCTTGAGAAAATTGATCGCTTGGAGATTTTCCAGGTAGTTCAAATTTTTCTAATACATTATAATAACTTGTTTCAAACATCTTATTTGTGTGGTCCCGCTTTGAATTATGTCGCAACTTTTTTGTATTAGGAATATATACGTGATTTAGAGAGGGAAGAGGAGGAGCAAAGGAAACTGCGGATGGTATATTGTTGATTAGATTCTGCGTTTTAAAATTAAATTCATCTTTGGAGACTTTGATTTATGTCTTTCTCACCGGGCATACACCATGGATTCAAATAGGAAGAATTGAGGAAAGCAGAACGTAGAAATCGTGATGAGTTCCGAAAACTGATGGAAGAGCATGTTGCTGCGGGAATACTTAATGCAAAAACTAACTGGCGCGATTATTGCATCAAAGTTAGTTGTCCTTTCTTAGTTTCAGTGATAGCGATTACATTCATGAGTTTCTTTATTGTCTTTTTGAATTTCGCATCCAAGAATATCCTTTTTTTATTTTGTGCTTGCAGATCAAAGATATAGCTGCATATTTGGCTGTCTCATCAAATACTTCAGGGTCAACAGCAAAAGACTTATTTGCAGATGTTATGGATGAGCTGGAGAAACAGGTGAAATAGTTGTTAATAGGAGTGTTGAATTGTGTTAACTACATTATTACACCGAGCCCTATTTATAGACTATACACTAGATCCTTTTTATAGGACATTATATGCAATCATCTTCTAACACTTCTCCTCAAGTTTGTGCATATATGTCATATGTACTGAGCTTGTTACAAATGTAACTAACACGAGGACCAATGAGGGGCTTGGTGAAAATATCTGCGAATTTATCACTTGACTTCTCTCAAATTTGGTGACGATATCTCCTGAGAATATCTTTTCTCCGATAAAATGATAATCTCAATGTGCTTAGTCCTCTTATGACATGAATGATGCAAGATGAGGGCTGCTCTACTGTCACACCCAAGTTCATCTAACTGACTTCTTCAAATTTTAATGTTTTGAGCAACGAGTTGATCCAAACTAGCTCACAGGTTGCTACACTATTGCACGATATTCTGCTTCTTCACTAGATCAAACAACCACATCCTGTTTCTTTCTATTTCAAGATACTAAGTTACCTCATACTGAAACACTAATTGAGCTGTAGAATGAGAATGTCTATAGAAGGTGATCTGCCTAATCAACGTCTGTATGTCCAATGATCATGTTCTGCTCATGGCCTTGATCTCCAAAGAGTCGTCCCTGAAGCTGATTTTCTATATCGCAGAATGCTGATAACTACATCCTAATGAGTATCGGAAGAATAATCCATGAACTGACTTACAATATTAACATGATAAGAGATGTTAGGTCTAGTCACTGTATGGCAATTCAACTTGCCAACCAACCGCCTACATCTCCAGGATCAGCGAGTGACTCTTATGTCATGGTACAGTAGCATTCAGATTCATCACCTTAAAAATGTTTTAGACATACTCTTGTTGTAAAATAATAGTACCTGATCTCAACTAAGCAATTTCAATACCTAAAGAATGCTTTATTGTCGAGGTCTTAAATTTGAAATGTTGAAAGAGATGTTGCTTTAAATTAGTGATAAAATCTTGGTCATTGCTGGTGATAATGATATCTCCAACATAAACCATTAAATAAACACAGATTTGGAGCATAATGCTGATAAAATATAGAGTGATCAACTTCACTATAAGTTATGCCAAACTTCCCAAACATGACTCGAGGAGACTAATGCAGACTGTAGAGTGACCAACAAATCGACATACAAGGCTACTAGACTCTCCTAGAGCAACAAAATCACATGGTTGCTCCATATTAACTTCTTCATTAAGGTTACTATAGAGAAAAACATTCTTAATATCCAACTGATAAAGAGGTCAATGGCAAACAACCATGGATGGAAAAAGACAGACGTGCTATTTTAGAAACGAGAGAGAAAGTATAACTGTAATAAAACCCAAATATAGCTGAAGGAAGGAGAGAGAAACACTAAATTTTTCAACAAGGTTGCCAATGATCACAAAAGGTACAAAAAATATAGACCAACTTTGTGTGCAAGGAGAAATAACCCAAGAGAATGCTAGAATTGAAGGGGAGATACTAGAATTCTATCAAAGCCTATACATAGGAACAATTCACTGAAGATCTGCCTACCATTTCCCAAACTGTCCAGTTCTAACGACTGAGGAAAAGGAGAGTATGCAAGGAAGGTTCAAGGAAGAAGAGGTGTTGAGATGTCTAAAGATGTGTGCAACAGACAAGGCACCAGGGCCTGATGGTTTCACCATGAGATTTTTTATCAAATGCTGGGAAGTGGTGAAGCATGGCATCATGAATCCTTTCCATAATTTTCACGAGCAGGACATGTTTGAAAGGAGCTTCAATGCTACCTACCTTTATAGCACTCATTCCAAAGAAAAAAGGTGCCAAAGAGCTGAAGGATTTCAGACCAATCAGTCTGATAGGTAGCATATACAAAATCTTCTTAAAAGTACTCACAGAAAGGCTAAAAAGAGTGATGACAAAACTGGTGGACTCACAACAAATGGCCTTTATTAAAGGAAGGCAATCATGGATGCAGTTTTGGTAGTTAATGAAGCAGTGGGATCTAGATAAAAGCAAGGAAAGGCAGGAATTCTTTGCAAACATGATATAGAGAAAGCCTATGACCATGTCAATTGGGCCTATCTATTGGGTGTGCTAAGTAGGATGGGTTTGGACAGAAGTGGATACACTGGATGAAATTTTGTATATCAGCTGTGAGTTTTTCAATTATTGTCAATGGATTGCCAATAGGGTTCTTCAGGGCACAAAAGGGTTTAAGACAAGGTGACCCTTCATCACCATTCTTATTCTTATTAGCAATGGAAGGTCTAAATAGCAAACAACAAATATGAATGGGTGGTTAAGAAGGTTTTATGTGGCTAGAGAAGGAACGGATAACCTGGAGGCACTCATTTGCAGTATACTGATGATACTCTCATTTTTTGTGTTGCAGATGAAGAACAAATCAAAATTCTGAGGGTAATATTGTTCTATTTACAGGGATATATGGACTGCACATCAACTGGAGAAAGAGCTTTCTATATCCTATCTCCTATCAATGAGGTCACAACCATGGAATCCCTGAATGCAATTCTGGGAGGAGAGATTGGTAGTCTACCAACAGTGTACTTGGGTATGCCCTTAGGAGCAAAATCAAAGTCTATGGAAATTTGGAATAGTGTGGTAGAGAAATGTGAGAAGAAATTGGCAAGGTGGAAAAGACAGTATCTGTCTTTAGGTGGCAGATTAACCTTCATCAACTCTGTGTTAGACTCCTTGCCAACTTATATGATATACTTATTCCCTATACCAGCAGGGATCATTAGTAGGCTGGACAAAATGAGGAAGAAGTTTATGTGGCAAGGAAATAAAGGCAAAAAATGCTACCACTTGGTCAAGGGGAAATCTCTGATAATTGACAAGAAGTTTGGGGGTTTGGGGATCAAGAATCTAAATACTCACAGTAACACACTCAGAATGAAATGGTTATGCAAGTATGCTAATGACGAAGAGACTTTGTGGGGGAGAGTCATAGAAGCTAAGTACTAAGAGGAAGACAGATAGATGACTAGGGAAATTACAACTCCTTATGGAGATCCATCAAAGATCTCTGGACAGAGCCTAAGTGTTTCTTCAAGATCAAGGTTAATGATGGGGCTAAAACCTACTTCTGGACAGATGACTGGCATGAAAAAGGCAGCTTAGAAAAGGCTATTCCCAGATATCTACTCCTTAGTATTACACAACAAAGTACCGTAGCAAAACTATAGACAACAGAGGGATGGAGATTCAACTTTAGACGGCAACTCAAAGATTGGGAAATACCCAGAATGACAGATTTTATCAACAAGATTGAGCAATTCAGTGGATTGGGAGCAGATGAAGATGAAATATGGTGGTGTGGGGTTGAGAAAGGCATATACTAAGTGAGCAAAGCTTACAGGAAAATGAACAACTACAACCAGTAGCCAAACAGTGGCATGCTTTGTGTGGCTTCTGGCAAAGGAGCCGTGCTTACCAAAGAGAACCTAATTGAAAGGGGGATAAATTTAAGTCCCAAAACACATTTACAAAAAAACAAAAATGCTCCTAGGCACTTTTTCGAGTTCTCCTTAGGAACTGACTAGGGAAGTGCTTTTCTGACTCTAGTTAATTTCCTCCTGGGAACCTCTCTCATCTCCCCTTCTTTCTCTTCTCCCACCTCTTCTTCCTTGTTTCTTCTCTCTCTCTCTCATTTTTTTTCTTCTCTATTAGGATCTGATCATTGATATGGAGAATAGACTCTATTTAAGATTGGGGGGGGGGGGGGGGCGTCTTATGATATCATAGAATCAAAAGCCATTTATCAACTTGGCTCGACTGGATGGAGGTATCGAAAAAGTTGATCAGAAGAATGGTGCCATGTAGAGGAGCATTACTATGGATCTGCAAAAGATTACTATGGGCATTAGAGATTTGAGGAAGCATAACAACAACGTGTTGATGAAATGGTTGTGAACATATACTGAAGACGGGCAAGCTTTGTGAAAAGATTTGATTAAATGTAAATATGGGGAGGATGAATTCTGGTGTAGTAAGGTAAGCACGAATGCATATGGAGTGAGAGTTTGGAGAGTTATTAGACACTTGTGGTCTAAGCTAGAACCAAATTTACACATCAAGGTGGGGGATGGAAGGAGAACTAGATTTTGGTGGGATGTATTGATCAAACAGACCCCCATAAAGGATTTATTTCCTGATCTATTTACTTTGTGCACCAATTTTGAGGCAATGATCAGTGATTGCTAGATAGAACAAGGTTGGAACCTTTACTTCAGAAGGCTTCTAAATGAATGGGAAATAGAGAGTAGCCAAATTGTCAGAGGGAGTCGGGGATTTTGATAGAACAAGGTTGGAACCTTTATTTCAGAAGGCTTCTAAATGAATGGGAAATAGAGAGTAGCCAAATTGTCAGAGGGAGTCGGGGATTTTGCGGGCACCAACACCGCCAAAGATGCAATAAGATGGTATCACAGTGAAGATGGGATTTACACAGTTGGCAGGGCATACAAGGAGTGCAACCTGCAAAGGAGTAGATACAAGAGTTGGTGGAAAAAGATATGATGGAATTCAGCACCAACAAAAGTTAAGTGCTTTACTTGGTAAGTCATTAGAAAGGCATGTTTGACACATGAAGTTTTGAGGAGGAAAGGAAAGATCATACTTCCCTGGTGCTCTTTATGTGGGAAGACAAGGGAACTAATAATCACCTATTCTTACCTTGTACTTTCACAACACAAGTCTGGTCCATGTTTCTCAATATTTCAAAAGTGAAATGAACTATGCCAGAACATACGACTGATTTACTAAACTACCGGATTAGGAGAGGAGGTAGCAAGAGACAAAAGACTTGGTGGGATTTAATTCCACATTGCATTTGGTGGATAGTGTGGAAGGAGAGGAATAGTAGATATTTTAAAGATATATACGATTCCATTCGTAAGGTTAAATGGAACTGCATTGTATCTCTGCATTTTTGGTATAAAGGGATAGGATTAAATGATTCAGATCAACCTTTAGAATTCATAGGATCCTGGAAAGTATTAGTCTTATTGTTCTTTTCTGATTTTTGAAAGGTCTCTAACATATCTTTAATGTTGAAGAATACAATGTTACCAATTATCACAAAAAAAAGGGCTTCAGTCCCATTTGCTTCTTGTATGGGTAGCAGGCAGAGACGGTGAATCATCTATTCTTACATTGTAGGATCACAGGACAACTATGGAGATTGTTTTTGAACCAAAGGGAATAGCATGGAGCATACCTGGGAAGATTACAGAGGCCTTAAGAAGTTGGGAACAACATGGGGTGTTGGTCAAGAATAGAGGCAGGTGGAGAATAGTCCTAGCAAGCATTTGGTGCACAAAATGGAAGGATAGGAATTTTAGGTGTTTTGAGTGCACAGAGAATAGTATGCAACAAATTAAGCTTAATTGCATCTTGCTACTATGTTTTTGGTGTAACTAGTTACTTTCTAATGGTCCTAGATGTTTTAGACTCATTATAGACATAAGATCATAGATGTAGGCAGTACTTTGTAAAAAATGGGGTGTGTGTTATGTGTGTACTACAATTCTTGTAAGATTCTGATACTAACATAAATATTCAAAGTTATCAGTTTAAAAAAAAATAATAAAAAATAAAGCTCAAATTTGTGAGTATACCCATTAGCAACAAGACGAGCCTTAAGCCGATCAAATTGGCCGTCTAGACTAACTTTGACTAGATAAACCCTTCAGCCAACAATAGATTACCTGAAGGAAGAGGAACAACCTCTTATGTACCATTCGCATGTGAAGAAGACATCTTGGCAATGATACTTGTCGCCATCTGGGATGAAAAAGTGCTTTACCACGATCAAGATGATACAAAGGCATATTGGGTGATGACATACAATGATACTTGAAAGGGTGTAATGTGGGACTAGTAATATGAGTGGATCGTATACCTTTTCAAAGTGCAATTAATTGACTAAGAGTACAGAAGTCCCCAGTAGGTGTAGGATTTGGTGCATGACATGAATCATCTAGTCCTGATGCTTGATGAGACAATGATGATAGGCTAGGAGTGGAGACATTATAGTTGGAGATGTACGAGTAATGTTAGATTCCTCAAAAAGTTGGTATAGGCAATACCTTAGAAATATCAGGATAATCAGAAGGCGATGTAAAGTAAGGTTGAGACTCAAAAAACGTGAAATCGGGTAATATATGTATCAACAAAGACTTGGCGAGAAGCAATGATACCTCATATCCCTTTTAAAACTCATAAAAGCCGCGTTGTCAGAATGGCCGTCACGCCCCGGCAAAACCTGAATTTTTGCGACGCATTTGTTACACATGTCCGGCGTGTGAGACCTTTACCAGCCAACTTCTGAAGCAAATTTTTGTTCCTTGGGGTCGTTCAAGAATTTCAAGGCACCTGTCATTTTCCTTTTCGTGAAGATTTCAATCGTTGGAAACCTTATTTGACTACTCCAGTTAGTTTATTGGAGCCTTTTCTAACCTTCAAGACAACCATCAGCTTGTTAGATCCTTTTTGACAACTTTTTCAGCCATATATGATATTATTTGTGGTTATTTGCTGAACTGAATAAAACTCTCTTCAACCCAGCCATGTCTTTTGGATTTGATATTTTTGGCTCTAAATGCATTGAATTGAAAATAATTCAAGTTCTATGTTTATTTTATACCTTTTAATGGAAAATTCAAACTACTTAGCTTGGGCTTTTCTTGGTTGAGTTGTGATGTAAGCGTTAAGGTGTTCAAGATCATTTAATATGAAAGCCTAGTGAAGTAGATGAACGACCTGAACATAGTGGGAAAAGATTGACCCTCAGTTACGTAGTCTCCTATGACGATCTATTGATTTTAAGTTGATGCTCTTGTTTCGTCCATTTTAGACATGTTATTCGGTTTGGGAAAGTCTTGCGCTTTATAACCTTATCATGTAGTATCTCGAATGATGAACTTAATGAAACATGAATTGTGGATGTGTCTACTTGGGATAGGTAGAAGCAATCATGGAAGTGTTTTTGGGGTTTATTTATTGGAGTTTTCTCTAACTTGTGGTGGTTTAAGATTCGCAGACCCACCAAAAAGAGAATGATACAAAACAATCTTAGCAATCGTCGGAAATTTAAACAACAACAACAACAACAACATACCCAGTAGAATCCCACAAGTGGAGTCTGGGGAGGGTAAGATGTACGCAGACCTTACCACTACCACATAGCGGTAGAGAGGCTGTTTCCTGGAAATTTAAATATGACAACTATTTGACTAAGTTTTCTATCCCAAATATTTTTCACCAAAGGTCTGATACCATGTGAGAAATAAAGGCATGAGAAATATATGATTGATTGTGTAACCTTTCTTATAACATTGAGCCCTCTATGTATCGACTAAAAACTACAATCCTTTTTCATGTAGGACACTATATACAATCTTGTTCTGGTAGAATCAATAGAACTATATTTTCTAATTCAATTCAACTAAGCGCACTTATATTCGCTAGGGTAATGTTGCCAAGATCTTGGAGATTTGAATAAACAACTTTAGGAGAAACTTCATTTAAAATGTTGGTAATTCATGATTGAAATTTCTTCCTCATCACCATGCTTGTAATTAATAGACTTCATGGTAACTCAAAATGCTTGGACAAGGATCCATTTAGGATCCCTTTTTTGTTACTGATACAGCATTGTGAATTTGTGTTACTTGTATGTTACTTCAGTATCTTGATGACAAGTCACGAATCAGAGATGCAGTTAGGATGACCGAGGTAATCATCACTCTTCATTTTTATCCTGTGTTGTGCTTTGGCTAGTACTTAATATTTTTGCTGAGCCATATCTGCTTTCAGATTGGACTGACATCAACCTGGGCGCTTGACGATTTTAAGGATGCAATTGCAAAGTATATTAGCTCTCCACCAATATCAGATACCAACTTGAAGGTCTAATTATGGCTAAGCACTGTATACTGTTTCACATCGACCCTTGTTAGAATTGAATGTTATGTGAAATGAAAGAGCACCATTTACTAAATGGATTTCTATATACTTGTCCCCTTTTTGGTCTTTGGGACGTGCTGTGTAAGTTGAGTGGACTGAGTGCTAAAGTATAAGTAGAACTTCCATGTAATATTTCATTGGAAGTTGATTAGTTAGTGCAAGCTAAATTGGCAACTCCTAGGTAGTCATCTGTGGTTAGTGACATTTTCCTTTAGTATCAACCATAACCCATAACATATAAAATTTTGGATCTTCTTCTTGTAATGGAGTTCATAGATGACTTGTGGGTCAGTTTAGCAAGTAAACCTGAAACCATTAAGCAAAAAGACAAGGATTGCATTGATCAAATATGTGGTGTTAGCTTTTGCTTCCAGTTCTTCAGTTTTGGTACCATTTTCGGTAGTTAGTTGATTGATTTTCTGGACGGCGGTGCTTAATATTACACCTACAGCACATTTCTTAAGTTTCTTAATTCAAAGCAATTTGCCTCGTAGTTTTCTGTTTTTACGATTAGTGGACCAGGATCTTACTCTATGAAAGTGGTTAAACAGCATAGCTGTATGATATGAAAAATAATTTTCTGTTTTTCTTGATATTCTCTCATTCTTCAAATATCATTTGGCTTTGGAGGTTATTTATGTTCATGGCGTATAATCTATGTATGTGGGAAATGTGAATTGCAAGGGGTATCCTGTCGAAGAATAATGCTTAGACAGTCAGTTGTATTTCCAAGGCTTTTAGTATACTTTCAATATCTCAAGATTTTTGTAAGGCATTTTATCAAAGATTATTATGTGAGGAGTTGCTCCAAAAAGATGGTCATAGTACATTTACATTATATCCTCCTTGTCTCCGAAATGGAGGAATGGGAGAACATACATAGATTATGCTGAATTTTCTACCATGATTTTCTAAACATGTATTATGCTGAATCTTCTACCATGCTTCCTTTCTAAACTTAATGT
The DNA here is from genome assembly GCA_029948455.1 of Solanum rostratum. Classification (NCBI taxonomy): domain Eukaryota; kingdom Viridiplantae; phylum Streptophyta; class Magnoliopsida; order Solanales; family Solanaceae; genus Solanum; species Solanum rostratum. The sequence continues at coordinate 56,358,977 of CM057049.1, forward strand.
TTTGCGCTTTTGGGTTTTCCGGGTCATTGAGTATTGAATGTACATATTTCATCTGCATAGTTTGTCTTTGAAGAGTTACTGGAAAGGACCAAGGAGAGAGAAGAAAAAGAAGCTAAAAGGCGTAAACGTCTAGCGGATGAGTTCTATGAACTTCTTCATGCATCAAAGGTATATTAAACAGTTTACAATCTCTCATATTGCAGTAGATGGGATCCCATGATGTTTTCCTTAAAACCATAATGTATTTTTTGCTGTGGTTGCAGGAAATTACTGCATCATCAAAGTGGGAGGATTGCAAATCCCTATTCGGAGATAGGAAAGGACCTACTTATAATTTTATTGATCTAGAATTAGTAATCATGTCTGCAAGGTCACATCTTTGGAGATTGATAATTGATATTACTTTCAAGGAGTAATAATAATCTATACTGAGTAATTCACACACTTCTACAAAGTACCTTAGAATAATAGATGCGATGAATGATTTGGTGCTTTATATATCTCGGCGTTTAATCGGCCGGGTCTTTTATTGTATAAACATGAATTATCATTTCACTAATTCACTTTTAATGCTAACTTATCACTCAAAAAATGGGTTGATATCAATTATTAGTTGTTCTTTAATAGGTCTAGCTAGCAGTTGCTAGTTTTTTTAATTCTGATATTTGTGATTGTTTCAAGCTTCTTAAGAAGTATGCTGCCTGCTAAATCTTTAGTTTTAGTTTGTATAGCCCCTTTTGCTATAAACGAAATGCTCTTGCTATTTACTTTTTTATTCATAATCTCACAATTCTCATTATGTCGTAATATTGAATGTGGATTTCTTTGCGGTTATTATTTTACAGAATAATGGCTGACGAGAGCTTGCTGCTGGAAACATTTGACAAATTTGTTAATGAACTAAAAGAAAAGGCAAAAGTGAAGGACCGTAAGCGTCAAGAGGATAAGGTACTTGAATAACCTACAAACTCTTATTTCTCCTGCTACTTTCCGGTGGGGGTAGTAGATGTGGCGTGGGTGTTATTCTGGTTGATATGGTTTGTCTTTTATTTTCTTTCTTGATGCTTAGACTCACCCTCGTTCAACCATAAGATTTAATGGAACTTCTTTCAAGGCATACTTATGGTGGCTGAAACTACTTTTATGGGACTGCAGTCTGTAACTGGTTGGGCATTGAACAAACATGCCAAACTGTGTAATTACAGCCAAATCCAGTTGCAAGTTGGCCTTTTAAACAGGCACCAAGAGTTTTCTCTCTTAATTTTTCTTTTCACAACCTATATGAGCATAAATAATGAAACTTCCATGTTTCTTGGTTGTATTGAGTGTGTGCCAATTATTTTTGTTTTTTGAGAATTGGTATTATAGATATAGAAGTACACCAATAGTGAACTCCAGTAGTAGTTGCATCAAAAGTATAGAGGGTTTGCCAAAAAGAAATTAAACACCTATCTCCCTCATAAAATAAGAAAAGGGTGATACCAACCCCCCCCCCCCCCCCCCCCCGGGATCCTTAGGGTACAGTGTGGTTACACCAAAAGTAAAAGGTCACTAGATAGTTCATATTAATGCTTTGGAAAGAGATGCTCTTGTTCTCAAAACATCTCTGATTTCTCTACCTCCATATTGTCGACCAGATGCAGGCAGGGATAATCTTCCATCTTTCCTTGTGTTTCGGCTGATTTCCATCTCTATTCCAACGTGCTAGTACTTCTGCAGTATTTGTAGGAATGGTCCATGTAATACCTCTCAGGTTAACGAAATACATCCATAGTTTCTCAGTCACTTTTTACAATGTAGAAAAAGATAGTTTACTGTCTCTGTCTTAGATTCACAAAAAAGACATTTGGGGCATAATTGTCTTCCTCGTATCATTAAGTTGTCCTTAGTCAGAACATATTGTCTTGCAATAAGCCATGTGAAACAAGCCACCTTATGTGGTATCTTTGCATTCCAAATCATCCTCCAGGGCTACAACTCCTTGATTTTGGTTGAAATGTCCATTAACTTGTAGGCTGATTTCACCTTGAACTTGCCACCTTTATCTGGCTTCCGCATCAATTTGTCTTCCTCACAGGTGGGGTTCTTGGTTTGTTCCAGTGTGTGGTAGAATTGAGCCATTTTCTCCACTTCCCAGTCTTTGAGGAACCTTCTGAAGGTCAGGTTCCAGCCTTGTTCATTTCTGACTTCTAGAATTGTAGCCATTTTCTGTTGATCGAGAATATAAATATTTGGGAACTGTTGTCTCAAAGGTGTTTAGTTTTCCTCCCATTTCCCACATTAATGACAGAATTACTCCTCAATTTTGGTCAATGATTTCTAATAGTTCTCCATATACCCATCACACCATAAGGAGTATTAACCTCCTAGTAGTCCAAGGTCCTTCCTTGCCATATCTTGTAGATGGCATTCATTAAAGGTAGACAGATTATGGATGCAGTCCTCATTGCAAATGAATGTGTGGACTCAAGAATCAAAGGAGATGAACCTGGAATAATGTGCAAGTTAGACATTGAAAAGGCTTACGACCATGTCAACTGGTCTTTTCTACTCAATATTCTGAGGCAAATGGGGTTCGGAGAGAGATGGTTGAGGTGGATTGAAGCATGTATTAAAACTGTTAGGTTCTCCATTCTGATAAATGGAGAACCTACTGGTTTTTTCCCTTCAGAAAGAGGCCTCAGGCAAGGTGACCCTCTATCCCCTTTTCTTTTCATTCTTGCCATGGAAGGCTTGGATAGCATGGTAAGAGTAGCAACTCAAAGCTCATGGCTGAAGGGTTTTAAGATCGGGAGATCAACTGGTGCAGAGATTCAGGTCTGTCATCTTCTTTATGCGGATGACACTGTCCTTTTTTGTGAAGCTAAGGAAGAGGAGCTGAGAGTAGTCAGATTAATCCTGATAGTTTTTGAGGCAGTATCAGGTTTGGCTGTTAACTGGAGGAAGAGTTGTATCTTCCCCATCAAAGATGTTACCTCAATTATGGAGCTGGCAAACATTCTAGGTTGCAGAGTTGAAAGCTTCCCAGCTGTCTACCTAGGCATGCCACTTGGTAGACATCTCAAAGAGGTAGGGATATGGGATGGGATAATTGAAAAGGTTGAGAGAAGGCTGGCCATCTGGAAGTCTCAGTATCTATCTTTAGGTGGAAGATGCACTCTGATAAACTCGGTTTTGGACTCTCTGCCTACTTACATTATGTCCCTCTTCCCTATGCCATCTAGAGTGGAAGCTAGAATTGACAAGCTGAGAAGGAACTTTCTTTGGTCTGGGAATAAGGAAGGCAAGAGAATACATTTGGTTAACTGGCAAGCAGTGACTCTTAGCAGGAACTCAGGGGGGATGGGGATAAAAAACTTGAGGCTACAGAACAAGTGCCTATTGTCAAAATGGCTATGGAGGTATGGGAGTGAGGAACAGTCATTGTGGAAGGAGGTGATCAAAAGTAAGTATGGGCAAAGCAACCCATGGTTTTCGAATATGGTTAGCACATCCTATGGTGTCTCTGTTTGGAGAACCATTAGAAACCTATGGAGTCAGCTACAGATGAACATTAAATATAGAGTGGGAAATGGGGAAATGATCCTGTTCTGGAAGGATTTCTGGATTGGTCAAGAACCACTGGTGGCCTCTCACCCAGATTTATTTAACCTTAGTACTATGCCTGAGGCTAGGGTGAGTGATATCTGGACTGTACAGGGGTGGAATCTATTTTTTAGAAGGCCACTGAATGACTGGGAAGTAGGGAGAGTTGCTGAGTTGTTGCAAATTTTGAATGACTTCAAAGGCACAAATCTGGAAATTGATAAACTGGCTTGGAAACACACTCAGGATGGCCTGGTGTCCGTGGGTAGGTTGTACAAAAAAAGGGTGCAGGAACTTCCAGGTGCCATCACTGGCCCATGGAGAAGGATTTGGAAAAACAAAGCCCCAACTAAAGTGAAATGTTTCACCTGGCTGGTGGCTAGAAGAGCTTGTTTGACTCATGAGAATCTACAAAGAAGGGGTTTTAATATAGTTTCCTGGTGTTATCTTTGCAATGAGGCACTTGAGACCAACAGTCATTTGTTTCTCCATTGCAAGTTCACTCTTCAATTGTGGGCAATGTTTCTCAGAAGATCAAACACTAGCTGGACAATGCCAGAACATACAGCTGATCTCCTCAGCTGCTGGAGGAGGAAAGGAGGGACCAAGACTCAGAAGCAGTGGTGGGACATGATCCCTTCCTGCATTTGGTGGAGTGTATGGAGAGAAAGGAACAACAGATGTATGGAAAATACTGCAAATTCTCTTCAGAAGGTTAAATGGCTGTGCTTGAAAACTTTTTGTTTCTGGTGTAAAGAGGAAAATATAGAGGTAGTTGGACAGATCTTAGATTTTTTGCCTTTTTTGTAGGACTAGGTGGACTGGTAGGAGCATGTTTCATTGCTCTACTGAGTCACAGTTGTAAATTCTTTTGATGGTTGCCAGCAGTCCCTCATTGCTGATGAATATAACTTTACCTTTGTTCAAAAAAAGATAATGTCCTTCCACTAGCTCTGATCATCTGTTGCCAGCCTCCAAAGCCATTTTAACAGAAGGCTCTTATTGTGTGCTTTCAAGTTCTTACTCCCCAAACCTCCCTTTCTTTGTTGGTTATAACAGCATCCCACTTAACCAAATGAAATTTCTTTTCCCCTTCTCCATTATCTTGCCATAGAAAATTCCTTCTCAAGGTGTCCAACCTCTGGGTGATCTTCCCAGGCATAGGAAAGAGGGACATCATATAGGTTGGCAAAGGCATCAAGAACACTATTGATCAAAGTGACTCTACTATCCATTGATAAGTATTGACCTCCAGTTAACCAGCTTCTTTTAACACTTATCCACCACAGAGTTTCAGACGCTCAGAGATTTACTTTTAGCTCCCAAAGACATGCCAAGATAGGTGGTGGGAAGTTCCCCTATCTTGCCACCTAAAATGTTTGCCAGGAGATTGATCTCTGGTACTTCATTCACAGGGTAGATAAAACTCTTTCCCAGTTGATATGAAGTCTAGATATTGCTTCAAACAAAATGAAAATAACCATTAGGTGTTTCAGTTGTTCACTCTCTGCATCACAGAACACTAATGTGTCATCAGCATATGGTAAGTGGGAGATAAAAACTCCCAGTGAATCCCCATCACTCACCTTGAAGCCCCTAATTCTGTTATTAACCTGAACAATCTTCAGCATATCACTTAGACCTCCCATAGCTAGGATAAATAGAAAAGGAGAAAGGGGGTCTCCTTGTCTCAATCCTTTCCCAGAGGAAAAAAAGCCGGATGGTGAACCATTGATCAGAACAGAAAACTTCGCTCTGGTCATACAAAACCTTATCCATTTTATCCAGGTGTTGGCAGTTGCTAAACCCCATTTTCTTGAGTGTACTACACAGATATTCCTAATTCAAGTGGTCATAAGCTTTTTTTCTATGTCTAGCTTGCATAGAATTCCTGGGTCTTTGGATCTGTTTCTCACATTTGAACATTCATTGGCCACCCAAATGGCATCCATAATTTGCATGCCTTTTATGGCCATTTGTTGGTCATCTACTATCTTTGGCATATAACCCCTCTTGAGTCTTGCTGTTAGGATCTTTGAGATGATTTTGTAGAAGCTCCTAATCAGGCTAGTTGGCCTGAAATCCTTCAATTCAGATGCTCCCACTTTCTTAGGAATCAGGACTATAAAAGTGGCATTAAAGCTTTTCTCAAAATATCTCTGACCATGAAAATTTTGGATGGCAGCTACCACTTCCCCTTAATCACTTTCCAGCACTGTATGTAGAAGGCCATTGAGAACCCATCAGGGCCTGGTGCTTTATCCCCTGAACATGAGAACAGTGTTTTTGATTTCCTGCTCTTTAACTTGGCCTTGCAATGCAATGTTATCCTCTTTACTGATCATGTGTAGGACACTAGGATTGAACTGAGAGATCTCCATACTTCTGACTCAGTGTATAGCTCCTGATAGTATCTAATTATTTCATCTTTGATCCCATCTGGTTCAGTAACATTGGCTCCATTTATTTTGTATCAAAGATGTTTGGGCTTGCATAGTTATTAAAGGAAAATTAATGTAGCTGGTGGTGTGAGGCAATAATGTTAATTATGACGTAAGATTTTGGGTTTGCTATAGTTACTAGATGGAAAATTAATAGTGCTGATGGTTGATGCAATATGGCCAATATGAGGTATCAGCAATGAATATAATTTATAGTATCTGAATTAGGTTAATGTGATGGTTAAGACCTTTGGGTTTGGCGCTCTGTCAAAATCAATTTCTTTCTTGAATCTTGTGAAGGTTCCAAATTCCCATCATACCCGAAAGAGGCATTTTATTTTCGAGCATGGGAAGTCATTGTTAGCGAATAGCTTAAAAAACCAAAAGAACTCTGTATTCAGGTGAAGTTCACTGGCTCTGAAATGTCAAGTTTTACTGTGCAGGCAAGAAAAGAGAAGGAAAGGAAAGATAGAGAAAAGAAGAAGGAAAAACATAGAAGGGATAAAGACAGAGGAGATAAGAGCAGGAAAGAGAGAGGAAGAACCAAGAAAGATGGTACAGACAGTGACAAGGCTGAGACATACAGTTTCGAGGAGATCAAAAGGTCAGGAAGTGACAGAGATAAGAAACATCGGAAGCGGCATATGAGTTCCTTTGATGACGATGAAAATGAGAAAGATCATTCGAAAAGTTCTTACAGACATGACAGTGATTATAAGAAACTGAAACAGGTCTGATATCATCGTAGAAAATATCTGAAGATTAGGCACATTTTGTTCCTTTTGGTAAGTCTGAATCTTTCTAACATATAGAGCTTTGATGTAATAGATGGATCAGCACGTCCGGAGTTTGCAAGCCAATTCGGAGGGCCAGCATAAGAAACACAAACGAGATCATCGGAGTGATTCTCATAGGGATGGTGACTATGAGGACCACAAAGATTGGGAATTTGGTGAGGATGGAGAAGTTCAGTAGCTTTTTCTTCCGAATGATTCCTCAGATGCACTTTTCATTGTGTACATATAATGTAGCGCGGTTTACAATCCCCTCACCCAACACCCCTAAAGAAAATTAACAGAAATAAAATACTTGATGATAACGTTGTTTGACAGTTAGTTGCAGCAAAGTCAATTCAGTCTTCTCGTCCTTTGGTTAAGATATTTTATAAGCAGATGTTCTGGTACCATTATTTTTGCTGGGGATATAATTCGGAAGGTACTGATTTATATATCGACGGAACTATTATTTTACTAGTTAAAACATTCTATGCAGTAAAGCAACAGAGGTTAGCTTAATATGGGTTGCAATTGGGTGGGTTGGGTCAAATTTGGGCGGTTCTAATGGGTTAACCCAACCCAAATTTTCTTGGGTCAAAACAGGTCGAGTAATGGGTTATAGAATGGGTCGAGATCTAATCCAATCTAATTTTTACTAAATTTAATTATTATATTTGTTCTTTCAAAATATTCTAGTATCTAATAAAATTATTTTATTTTTTACTATTATTATATGCAGCATATCAATTTTTTTTCGATTATTAATCCAATTTTTAATGGGTTAAAATGGAATGAGCTAATAAATTATACCAGGTTAATTATCCGGAAACTCTATGGGTTAGACAGGTCAGTTTTGCTTTTATTGCACCTAGTTAGCTATATACATTATACCATGAAGATTGAGGAATAAATTAATGTTTAGGAAGCTGTGGGATCTCCCAACATTAATTTTAATGCCGTATAATTTTGTTTCCAGTTAGAATGGGTGAAGTCCATCTGACTTGATTCTGGCACTTGCAGTTTCTATCCTTGTAGGTTACACCTTTGGTCCTTTAAACCTTTGGCTCGTATTGACACTATTGTACCATAATTTCTGATGTTGACTTCTTTTCCTTTAGCTTTTGGGATCCCATTAGCAAATGTCTGCTTTGATCCTTATGGAGGCATGTTATCATTTGAGTATAAATATAAAAGGACACTGATGCAGTAATTCCCTTATGATAGATAGTATTCAGAGATCTAAGCGCTTGTTTGAGTAAAATACAATTCTGTTATATCAGTGGAATTTATCAAGGTTTCTTTTGAGTGTTAGAGATCCAAACATTTCTCTCATTTCTCTTCTTTTTGGCGCTTCGTATTTCCTTAACTTGGACCAAAAGAGAGTTGCTTCCATTGCTTTAAAACTTCATAAATGTTTTTCAAGTTTCCTCCTAGGCAAGTAAGTACCTTTCTCTTTCATGTTGACTGTTTACTACTGAAGGTGACAAGACCATGGACATTCTGAAACCATTTTGGGCATAATTCTAACTTGATTTTCATATGGTTGTCCTATTTGAGCCTTAAGGAACCATCATTATGTCTGATATTTTATAAAGGAGGGAAGTAGGAAATTGCTTTGTATCTCTGATGATATGGTAGTAGCAAAGAGAGCTTATTTTTACATCTAACCCAGAAGAAAGTTGTAAGACTATGATAAAGGATGCTATTTTTGTATGCGATGCTAAATGCTGCCAATTAGTTCTTTTTTCTTGATATTTTTTTGTAACTTTTAGATTTTTTTTGCTGCAATGTTCTAGAATGTAGAAGTTAGTTGAACTGTGTTCTGAAGCTTGATTTAAGTATAATATAAGGAGTCAATTTCGAGGATCTAAGGCATTTGTCACCACCGTATCTCTATATATAGTGAGCTTTTGCCGTAAGAAAATGATTCGCTCCTTTTCTCCAAATTCTCTCTCTATTTTCATATTTCTCTCTCTCTCTCTCTCCTTCAATTGATATCAGAGCATAATTGATCTTTGAGGGGCTGTTTTGAGTGAAAAAATACAAGAACATCCACCAAGTTTAACTTGTCCATGTCTCTTTTTGTTCAGTTTCCTTTCTTATGACTTGTACATCTCCCCTCTCTCAATTCGTGAGAACTACCAAGTTTGGGCAGTGAAGATGAAAATATACTTAAAAGGTGCTGGATTTATGGAAGTATGTTGAGGAAGACAACCTTTGATAGTAAACCAACTCTTCAACAGATTAGAAGTCATGAAGAAGAGAGAGCAAAAGGTCCAAAAGTCATTCTCGCAGCTATTTGAGATTGAATTTTTACAAGGAATCTGCTAAAGAATTTTGGGATATGCTGAAACAAGACTTCAAGGATGAGGCAAATGGAAAGATTGAATTTAAGATGTTAGGCGTGAAAGATTATATTAATAGAATCATGAAGCTTGTCAATCAGATTGATATTGAAGATATGTGTGGTGTCGCATTGAATACACTATCTAACACGCTTATCTATGGAGAAAAGGAAAGCTGAGAATTCAAGTGAAATCTCTCTTCAAAGATCTAAAGCTCAATAACAACTAAGGGAGATAAAGAAGATCCAAGAATAGGACAAGGCGCACTGCTCCTTACTAAGAATTTTTCCATGCTTGGATTTTGAAACCGAGATATCTGGTTATGAGAGAAATAGTGCTAATCCACTCACAACATCAGTTTGTGCTAAAAGGTTAAACTTAAATAGATCAAAGAAATAATATATCCATGGTATCAACGTAAATGTCTTTTTTTTTTAGTAAAGTTATAATAATGATTTTCTTAAAAAAAAACATATAATACTTAACTGATGCTTACGAAAAATAATATTGCCTTCATATCAATTTATTTTCTTACTTTTATTTTTAAAAAGTAATTATAATTATCCAAAATAATTGAAAATATAATATTCAGCTTGAATTGATACTAGTAGAAAGTATACCCTCAATGTCAATTTAAGGGTCTTAATTTTTTTTTTTTAAAAAAGAAATAACTATTAGTTCACATTTTGAAACAACTGAAACTATAAATCTTAGATCATGCCGACGAAATAGATGATTCCCCTTCATATCAATTTATGTATCTTAATAATATTTTTGTAGAAAGTAATTATAATCATTTTCTGAGACAACCAAAAATATGAATGTAAGTGTCTTCCTTTTTTCCTTTATAAGAAAATAATTATAACCATTTTCTAAGACAACTAAACATATAGAATTTAGCTTTAACTTGTATGAATTTTTTCGTCTCCCGTATCAACTTTTAAGTCTTACTCTTCTTCTTTTAGGAAATAATTATAATAATTAATTTTCTAAAGATAGTGGAAAATGTAACACTTAGCTTATGCTTACAAAAAATAACATTCCCTTCATATCAACTTAAATGACTTACCTTTTTTTTTAAAAAAAATAATAATAATTATATTACAAGTCAAAAGTTAATCATGTCACTATTTTCGTAGGAATGTTAAACACAATAGTTATATACTATCATCAATAAATTATAAAAATTAAAAGAAGATGTGCTTGATGAACTTATCTTGGACACTGAAATGTGGTTGATTATAAGATGAAAAATTGAACTCTCAGTAACAAAATAAACAATCAAATAGTCAGGGACTAAATTTCCTCTTTCATAACACACTTAATTAGTATGTCTCTTTTTTTTCTTTTTTAAAAAATGCCTTAACTTCTTTTGCACTTTAATCTGGACCCTTGTGTAGCGGGATTAGGTTCCGATGGTTTGAATATGAGAATAAGAGTGTGTTTGTATGTGGAGGCATATAACATTGTCATATCATATGTATGAGAAACGTCATGTGAATTGTTTCTTCAAAATGAAATTCTTACAAGAAATATCATGTATTTCTCCACCTATGTGTGGAATTTGAGATTTGGATGTCTTCATTCATTTGAGTATGCCCCACGCAGAAAACAATTTGAAAGTACAGAAATAATGTTGGATAAAAATATTTTGATTTCTAACTTATTTTCTCATATTTGGTTGCAAAGTATAAAATATATTTTAGTGCTTAATTGGTGAATGAATAACATTTTCTAAAAAAATATTTTTTTTTATTTTTGGCCAATGAGTAGAAAATACATTTTAGGAAAATAATTTTTGACCTGAAAATCAATATCGATACTCGATTCAGGTGTTGACCCCGACATTCAAACTAGGGCACGATCCTAACCACCAATCCTGTGATCCCGACTTTCGACCCAAGACCTGACATTCGAACTATGACTTGACCTTGAAACTCAAACCTAGACACAACTCTGATGGATCGATCAGAAATACGATATTTGATCTAAAACTTGACTTTCGACTTTCGACCGATACCCAATCTCGATGGCTAATTCAAGACCCGATCTGGACACCCAACTCAAGACTGACCGAATTTGAGATCCGACACCCAAATTATGATATGGCTTCTGAACCAAGACCCAACCTAGGGATCTTAACCCTCACTTAGGACCTATCTTCAGACATGTGATCCCACCCGTGATTTATCCCTGGCATTCGAACCTATAAACTAAGTTCATCATGGTGGAGGTTACAGGACACAATGCCAATACGACTAGGGAGGAAATAACCGATATTAGTAATCCCTTTTACATTCAATCCATCTGATGGTCCAAGTTTAGTCCTTGTTCCAACAGTATTTGAAGGAGTTGATTATTTTTCATGGAAGGGAGGCATAATGAGGTCTTTATCTGTGAAAAATAAAATGGGTTTTATCAATGGTTAAAGTAAGAAACCTGCCCTAAATTCACCTTAATATCGTCAATGGAAAAAATGTGATAATATGGTCATATCCTGGATTCTTAGTTCCCTTGGAAAGGAAATTGCAGAATACATCTGTTATGCTTTAGAATTGTGAAAGAATTGGAGGATCACTATGATTAAACGAATGGGGAGAAACTATATCAAATTCAAAAGAAAATCAATGATTTAAGTCGAGGTGTATTTGATATCACTGTATACGACACTAGGATGCAGAAACTCTAGGAATACTGAGCAATTTGAATGCTAAAAGTCAGTGTAATTGTGTGTGCACTTGTGGAGGAAAAGAAAATATGCATAAGGTAGAGCAATATAAGAGACTTGCCCAATTCCTCATGGGGCTAAATGAAATTTATACTGTTATCAGGGGTAATATATTGATGATGAACCCCTTACCATCAATGGTTTAGGCTTTTGCATTACTGATTCAGAAAGAGAAACATAGAAAGTTCAAGCCAAACAATCAAATGTTTGCAAAGGCAAGTTCAATGAATTCCTCAATAAATTCATCCAGCGATGTTGGCTCATCAGGATCATCCAATGGAAGGACATCTAGAACCAATCACTCTTCAAGCAATAGATCTAGGCCTTCCTGTACTAATGTAAGAAGCTAGGCCGCATCAAAGAACAACAGTCATGGCAATGGGCAAGGTTACAATGCCTACAATAACCAATACAAATTTAGAATCAAAGATCATCATCACATTATAGTCCAGGTGGCGCTCAGAATCACAGATTTGTTAAAGGTAACAGTATAGTAGCAAATGCTTTTGCTAATAATGCAGGAAACACTGATGGATCCTCAACAAATACAAATGTCAATTTACCAAGGATCAGTATGGACAACTTGTTAGTGCACTTCCAACTCAATAGTGTAAGTGACACCAACAACGAGGAACAAATAAAAAGTGGAGCTACAAACTTTGCAAGTATGACTATTTGTTATAACTCTTTTATCGATTTTGGCAAACTTTCATGTGGTTGTTTCAAAGCAAGAACTGACTTGTGGATACTAGATTCGGGGACTACACACCACATGACCTTTAATAAAGATCACCTCTCTGACATTATTACCCTGCCTTACTCTTTACTGGTAAAATTACCCAATGGATACAAAGTCAAGGTGACTGAAGTTGGAAATGTGAAACTTGCTATCATGATCACACTGCACAGAGTTCTTTTCATTCCCTTTTTCAAGTACAATTTAGTCTCAATAAGTTCCTTAGTAATACATCTCAAATGCACTGCTTCCTTCTCTGATTCTTCTTGTATGAAGAGCCTCTGGAGATTGGTAGAGTACAAGATAGACTTTACTTCCTTTGCTCAGATTGTTTGCAGGAGAGCAACCTTGCTATTTCACACAGAAAATCAGCTCAATGGTTTTCTCTTTATAGCAATAAGCTAGGTTGTCAATGTCAATGTTTATCTCATTCATGAAATTCCTTGGTAACAGACCACATTTCCCATTCTACTCCATCTATGATGAACATCTTTCACAATAATGTAAATAATCTTCTTAATTCTGTATTTTCTTTGTCTCATGAAAATAGCGCAGACCTATTATGGCATTACAGACTTGGACATGTTCCCTTTGTAAAAATAAAAAGCATATCCTCCATTCTTGTGGAATTCTCTTCCAAACAACCATTCATTTGCAACATATGCCCTATGGAAATACAAACCAGGCTACCTTACCTAAAACTTACAAAACCACCAAGCTACTTGATTTTCTTCATGTTGATCTATGGGACTCTACCCTGTGGCAACCCATGATAACTTTAAGTACTTCATTACCTTAGTTGATGATTTTAGCAGATCCACCTGGACACTCTTACTAAGCATAAAAAGTAATGCTCTACATATCATAAAAACATATATAAGTATGGTTGAAAATCAATTTAAAACCACTGTCCAAACTATAAGAACATATAATGGTCTGAAATTTGCAAATCATGAATCCACTCTCTTCTTTCAATCAAAGTGAATCCTTCACCAAAAATCATGCCCATATACACCATAACAAAATGGGATGGTGGAGAGAAAACACAAATATCTCCTAGAAACTGCCAGGGCATTACTTTTTCAATCCAAACTACCAACACAAGACTGGGGTGAATGCATACTTACAACAACCTTTATTATTAGCAGACTCCCTTCTGCACCCCTTCACAATAAATGTCCCTTTGCCTTGTTGTACAACCAAGAACCCCAATATTCTCATAAGAGAAACTTTGGCTATCTTTGTTATCGCACTACACCTAAAATTCACAATGCCAAGTTTGAACCCAGAGAAACACCACATGTGTTTGTAGGATATTCTTTTGGTACAAAAGGGTACAAAGTATTTTACCTAAGCAGTAAAAGGATCCATATATCTAGGGATGCCATTTTTCATAAGACAGTGTTTCCCTAAACCTCCTATGCCCATTCTGCATCCCAATTTTGTCTTTGATCATGCTACCCCCATGTCTTACAGTCATAATTTTTTCCATCCTTAGTCTAGTCATGACAATGATGCCTTCTCCTCTTCAGACAAGTGCAAGGTGATCCTGAATATACTACTAATACAACTCCAACCTCATCATCAGGCTTACCATCAGCTATTACATTGCCTTCTCATTAACATCCTCTTGCATCTGTCCCACCTGTTAGGAAGTCGTCCAGAACTCACAAAGCACCAGCCTACCTTGACGATTATTTGTGCACTGTAAATCACACTAAACGTACACAACCCTTACAATCCTTACATGCCTCATTTTCTTACTATCATCACATTACCTTTGACACTATATCCTGATAGTAAATCACTTGTATTGAGTGTGTCACATGACTGTGAGCTATAATCATATGATGAGGCAGTAATGGATCTTGCCTGGCAAGCAACAATGACACAAGAATTATTTGCTCTTTATGACAATGACACTTGAGACCTCATGCAACTTTCACTAGGAAAGAAAGCCATTAGATGTAGGTGGGTTTACAAAATCAAACATAAGGCAGATGGGAGAATAAAAAGGTACAAGGCTAAGTTGGTCGTAAAGGGTTGCACACAACATTATGGAATAGACTACACAGAAACCTTTTATCCTGTCTGTAAGATATCTAATTGCTACTGCTATGAAGAAAAACTGGAATATCCATCAGTTAGATGTGAATAATGATTTCCTTCATGGAGACTTGCATGAGGAAGTGTAGATGGAAATTCCACAAGGGATAAACATTCACACTAAAGGATTGGTTTGTAAACTCAATAAATCACCTGACGACCTAAAACAAGCAAGTAGGCAATGGTATGCCAAGTTATCTGATGCCCTCAGAGATTACACTCATTCTTTAAATGACTACTCTCTATTCTACATAAAACAAGGATCCTCTGTTGTGTTGTGTATGTAGATGACAGCAAACACACTAGGACTGACCTTGAAGAAATTGATCATCTGAAATCCTTTCTTCACAACCAGTTCAAAATCAAGTATTTGGGCAATTTCTTAGGTGCTGGGGTTCTTATTTCTTAGAGAAAGTTTGTACTTGACCTACCCAAGGAGTACCATTGCTCACAGTATTCAAGCCTTCCCAAACCTCTTGATACAATAGTAAAACTCAAAGCAAATGAAAGGTTACCTATATCAGATCCAAATGCATATAGAAATCTGATAGGAAAGCTCAATTACCTAACCAACAATAGATTGAACATTGCATATGGAGTACAATACCTTAGCCAGTTCATGCAAGACCCCAGAGAACCCCACCTACAAGCTGCTTATCACATGCTTAGATACCTTAAGAACTTAAGAAGGATCCCACTTGGGGATTACTCATGTCACCTACTGATGATTACAAAGTTAAAGCCTTTTGTGACTTTAACTGGGCATCTTGTCCTGATTCAAGAAAGTCTGTCTCTCGATAAATTGTGCTGTTGGGATCCAATCATATAAGTTGGAAATCTAAAAAGCAAGAAACCGTTTCCCTCTCCCAAGCTGAGGCTGAGTACAGGTCCATTAGAAAAGTTGTTGGGGCACTTGTTTGGCTGAGCATATTATTTGAAGAGCTTACTATTCCGAAAACGATCCTTTTCTGTATATTCGACAGTCAATCAACTTTACAAACTTCCAAGAACCTGTCTTTCATGAGAGAACCAAACATATTGAGATCGATTGCCATTTTGTGCGGGCCAAACTTCAAGGAAGTTTTATTTCCTTACATCACATTGGAATTGGTGATGAGTTGGCTGACATTCTCACTAATACACTCACAAGAATCAAGCATTCTGTTGTTATAAACAAGTTGGCTATGCTGAGGGTATTGAGAAATATTTATTGCACACACCAGTCAGTAAGTTAGTACACATCATCAGTTAGTTAGAATCTACTCCTTGTATCGATTAGCTACAGTTCCAGTTAGTTGGATTTGTTAGTTGTATAAATAAGTGGTTATCAATTGTAATTCATAGAGAAGTTTCTCTCTCAATCTCTTTATGCTCCTTCAATGGAGTCTCTGTAAATTTCACCATCTTAGGTGAATTTTGTGTCTTCAGTTAGTGATTTCCGTACTCCAGTATGTACATCAACCAAACAAATCAGATCAGATACTGACCCCTCTTTTAGCAACATAGTTAAACTACACCAGGTGCAATGCACAGAATTAGGTGTTATCTGATTACTTTGTTGTAAGTTCCAAAAGAATGTGGTCCTCTTAAAACAGAACAGTAGTTCCAAAGTCCGAATCTTCATCCTTGAGAACTATAAAAGCACGTGATGGTTGCATTTTTAGGACAAGATGTTGCTTCAACCTGCAATAATGATGGATAAGAAGTGGCTTCAACTATAGGAAATATGGGGATACAATAAAATAAGAGAAGATATAGACTCCACATTACACATCTGCTAATTAAGCAAGTGAAATCCAATCAACAAAATAATTGATCTATGCACAAAATGTTGTCATGGTTCAAGGTCACAATGTCAGAGGAATCACTTCTGTGAGGCAATATTCACTTGTGGGATTCCACTGGGTATGTTGTTGTTGTTGTTAATTGATCTTTTTTACTTTTCTGGAGATAATATCTAAATAGATTTCTTGATTCACCAAATGGATCTTTTGCTTCCTTATTAGCTTTCTTCTTAAATTTCTAACCTCTCTTCAAATATTCACTACCTGTCTCTGCAGAGAACTGGCCATGTAGTAAACAAATTTTGCTTAATCCTACTTCAACTCCTCTTCTGGTTCATTGGCTTCTCTAAAGTTTTAAAGATATCCACGTCTATGTCATCTTAAGAGACGTATCCAAGGGAAAGAAAAACTGTATGATATCTTAAGCAGTCAAGAGGTAAAGTGATAGTTTCAATTTCTGTCCTGGATTAATACTGTCCAACAAACAAGAATGCCTTAGGTATTTGACAATTACTTCATTCTGAGGCCAAAAAAGAACTTCATTTAACTCTCAACGGCAGAAAGGGAAGTAATCAAGAGGCATAAGTAGGTCATTGATCAACAATAACAACATCATACCCATTGAAATCCCACAAAGTAGGCCATTGATCATGGTTATCATTTGTACACTTGCAACCAAGAATCTGGCCTAATGGTCAATGAGAGACCAGGATTCAAATCTGAAAGCCAAACAGATACAAAAATGCTATGTGATTTTTTCCTATTTGATTGAGCTTTAGAGGGTAGAGTTACCTAGTACATATGTCAATGGGAGGTTGTACGTATTGGGTGGACTAGTCGAGGTGCATACAAGCTTGCACGAATTGGAAAAAAAGATGAGATTATAATTAACAAACTTTGGAATCTGATTTTTCTCTGAAAACGAATGGCAACTTCATAAGGACCTATTATTGCGAAAAATAGCCCAAAAGTTCAAAACACAGATATCCATTAAGTTCAAAACACAGATATCCATTTCCAATGGTTTTAGCATCAAAACTAATACACAGACAAGTAAGGGCAAACCCAGTGCACTAAAGCTCCCGCAATGCGCAGGGTCTGGGGAATCACCCGACCAGAAGGGTCTATTGTACACAGCCTTAGGAAACTCTTAGTCATATGGCAACAACTTTACCAGTTATTCCAAGTGTGGTTCTTAAAACTAAGGGAACATGAACATAGTAATTATAGTTATCAGCGAAGTTATACAAGCTAAAAATTTTAAAAATGACTACAACACCTTCATACAGCTTAACATCCACATGATTTGGCCTTTGTTTAAGAATTGATCATTTCAATACAGATAGACGGTAGAAAACCTATTTGTTCTAGAATAGTCCTTCTAGTTAGGAAAATGCTAGTTAAGATGGAATAGTAATTTGATGGCAATGTCTCCTTTTTAAAAAAAAAAAACTTGAATTAAAAATAAAAAGGTAGAATACTTAGGATGGCAAAACAAGCCACCTCAAATTTGAAAGTGTTGCACAAATCACAAACTACAAGATTATATTGGGGAAAGTTCTCATGTACACATGGCCACTTAGGATGGGGGACACCTGGCATTGGAATAAAAGCAAAGAATGCGTAAGAATGAATTCATCGAGAAAAGCTTCCTTCAAGAAGTTACCCGAGTAATACCCGGGATCATTGCGTATTTGGATTGATTACTTCCGTCATGGTAGCGGATCAGCCTGAGGGTGTCTAGAAGATGATCATCTTAGGGTGATTTTTTTGTCGAGGGATGCTCTAAATACACTCGAAGAAAGACAAGAACTCATAGCCCGAAGTCTTGGAAGAGGAAAGAAGACACTCGTGGCCCAAAGACACACTAAAAGAACAATGGAAAAGGGCCTAAAATGCCCTCGAACTATTGAAAATGGTATAAAAATGTCTTCCATTCATTTATCAGGCCTAAAATGCCCTTGTTATCCACCTTGGGTCCAAAAATGCCCTTCATTTACTTTTTTGGCTCACTTATACCCTTGAAACTAACATCTCTCTCTTTTATTTTCTTTTTTAAATATTTATTATGTTTCATTTTCTTATTGAACAAAATAAATCCCCATCTCTATTAGATCTCATTCCATAATTTATCCAAATCGAAATAATGTATCTCTTTAAGGATCAAAGTGATTTTTTTAAAAAGTTATCAAAGTGATTTATTAAAATAATTAAGAGATATGTATAAAAAACACACCTGACTATCCCTTTTTTTGAGTTTCATACCTAAACTATTGGAAGTGTGATTTTCATAATCGGGGGCCTAAAATGTCCTTGTTATCCACCTTGGGTCCAAAAATGCCCTTCATTCACTTTTTTGGCTCACTTATACCCTTGAAACTAACATCTCTCTCTTTTATTTTCTTTTTTAAATATTTATTATGTTTCATTTTCTTATTGAATAAAATAAATCCCCATTTCTATTAGATTTCTTTCCATAATTTATCCAAATCGAAATAATGTATCTCTTTAAATATCAAAGTGATTTATTTAAAAAGTGATCAAAGTGATTTATTAAAATAATTAAGAGATAAGTATAAAAACACACCTGAACTATCCCCCTTTTTTGAGTTTCATACCTAAACTATTGGAAGTGTGATTTTCTTACCTAAACTATCACGTATTAGTTTGAGAAACACACTTCAGTGGTGTGGAATACTCTCTCTTTTATTGGAGAAAACCTTGCCACATGACATACCACTTTGATAAAAATTAAATAAAATATTAATATTATTAAAAGTAAAGGATTAAAGTATAAATATTCTTTCAAAAAGATATTATTTTTTTAAAAATAAAATTTAAAATATTTTTCTCACCTAGTCCACTGCCCACACCCCCGCATACCCCCACCCACCCCCCAACAATCCCCGCCCTTTTATTTTTTTGAATCTCTTTTATAAAATATTTTTAAAAAATATATAAACTACAGCAAAATATATCATATGGCCCGATAATTTATTAAACCCAAAAAAATATATCTTCTTCATGGCCCGATTGTTTTTTTAAAAAAAAACTACAACAAACTTATTAGTTTTTTTTTATTAATTAGATTTTTCATATATTTCGTCCAAACCAAAATAGTATTTTTCTTTATAACCCCAAAACAAGCTTTAAAAAATAAAAAAAATTATTTTTTTTGTAAAAAAGAATTGAGGATGGGGGTTTACTTTATTCCATAAGAAAATGAAACATAATAAATATTTAAAAAAGAAAAAAGAGAGTATTGCCACTTTCAAGGATATAAGTGAGCCAAAAAGGTGAATAAAGGACATTTTTGGATCCAAAAATATTCCGTAAAAGAAAAGGGTATTTTTGGACCCCAAAGGTGGATGACAAGGGCATTTTAGGTGATGAAGGACATTTTTGTACTATTTTCAACAGTTCAAGAGCATTTTAGACTCTTTAATAGACATGTCAACTAGGTCCTTTCAGCATCCGATGAATTGCAGCAGGTTTACAGCTGACACGCATGACAGCATCACCAAATGGAGCATTTTGGATTATACATTACAGGGCTCAAGTGGAGCATTGTCATTGGTTGATCTATTTCATTTGTTACTTTTAATAAAATAGTTGTTTCAATCCATATGTTAGCTATAAATAATTGTTTCATTCACTAGTAAGGGGGGCTGGCTTTTGGAAATACTAAGCAATATACAGATTTTCTCCCTTCCCATGCTTTCTCTTTCATTACATTATCGACTAAGGTATACTCTCAAAAAATGCTAACATTAACACCTTTGATTCCCAAACTAACAGCTTGAAGTTATAACTGGAATCGAAGCTGAAGCAACTCTACTTGGATTTCACTGTTCCATTCATTTATTAAATTATATTACTATTCTCTATAATCTTATTTAACAACATATCTATTTTCTTAATCTCGATTTTACAAGTTAACCCTATCCGTGTGTCCTTAACCTCCTGACAAATTCAACTGCACCAATTTGTGGATAAACAAAGATATTTGAAGAACAGTGTATAAGAAGTCTCACTATATTCAGAAACATGGTGATAGTGTACTGTTTGACACTGCACAAATAGAGCATTCCTCCAATATGTTTGATTGCATGTGCAACTTAATAACTTGAATTCTAATAAAAGAACACAAAACAAAGAAATAAATAAACATACATCTAAGAAGTAGTTTTGTTGAATCAATTAGGATATTTTCAGTCCTGGCGCTGTCTTAGTCGGAAAAGTTAATTCCACGGGAAACATGAGACATACAATGAGGGCGAATGGAGAAGTGATAAATTGATGAGGGTAAAGATTTCAACAACAGTAGTAAGTATTAACAAGGAGTAATTGTTAACCGAATTAGAGTATTACCTGAAAGGGAACTCCAGATTCAAAGCGGGGAGAGCATGAGAGCAAGCTCATCGTCAGACATTTTAACATCAACACATACTCCCAACGAAGCAGCAAGTCTGGCAGCTAATTGATGTTTACACTGGGACAACACATAGAAGGGAATGTTACTAATAATTTTTGATATTGGAGAAAGAGGTTCATGATAAGAAGGGAATGTAGATCTCACACAGAGCTGCTCCCCTCTGTTTACAATGTCATAAAAGAAAGAATAACAAGCACAATAATGATGTGCAAAGCATAGATGTTCCTCCTTCCTCTTTGACTCTCCTACAACCTGCGCAAGCATAAAAAATGAAAGTTGTACCTAGACTAACTCTAGTTAATTATGGCTTACCCCACAGACACGATGGAATGATATGGTAAAAAATTAAGACCTGAAAGATGGAACGGCCACTGGGCTGACCCAAGATCCTCTTGACACCTCTTTGATCAACTATTCTCGTTGCTCGCTCCAAATTTTTTCCAAACAAGAAATGCAATCTAATCAAGAGAAAACATGAATGAATTCTAGTAGCAGAAATAATCGAAAATTAAGAACAAAAAGAGAGGATTTTTATACTGACATCGAGAGCTGCTCATCGCTCACTGCGCCATCCAGGACATGAAAAATAGAAACTCAAAACAAAAAAGCAAATGAAGTACAGTGATATAAACCCAAATAGGACCCACGGACTCTGAGACAATTAGTTCAACAAGAGACCTGAACCAGTTGATTGGATATCTTTCCACACTTTCTCCGCAGCCAAAGCACTAGTGTTCATTCTCAAAAAGACCTGTAGCCTGCCCCGTTGGGATATGGATACAAATAAATTTGAAGCTCAAACACCAGCAACGATACAAAGGGTTTATTTCACTCTATTTTACTAGAAAATAGATAACAAATTTATTTGGAAAAAAGAGTATTTTTTGACCCAAAGTATTGATGGCAAGAGTATTTTAGACCAAACTATAAACGATAAGGATATTTTTAGACCAAACTATAAACGAAGAACATTTTTGTTCATTTCATATAATTTAAGAGCATTGTTTTTTAACACTCCTTCCGTCCAGCTTTATTTGTCCACTATACTATTTTGGGATATTCAACAATACTTGTCTAGTTTATGAAATCAAGAAATAATTTTACACTTAGTTCCTAATTTACTTTTATCACTAATTATATTCATTTTTTCCTATTATATTTTTCAAAGACATTGTATTTAGGCTTAACTCATAAACAGACACCTACACTTGTCCTCATTTTTCGCTTAGACACCTAAACTAAGACAAGATCCTAATAGACACCTCAATTGCCAAGATTTGATCCCATTAAATACATTTATCCTACTTGGCACTCTCCACAGTCCTTCTTCATGTTAATTGTACTGGATTTTTTAATTTTCAGCCAAAAATAAATAGTTACGGTCCAAATTTTTTTTTCATAAAAGTAGGTTCTCAAAATTCTGTGAAAATTTTGAGAACCTACTTTTATGAAGAATTTTTTTTTGGACCGTAACTATTTATTTTTGGCTGAAAATTTTTAAAAACAGTACAATTAACATGAAGAAGGACTGTGAAGAATGTCAAGTAGGATAAAAATGTTTAATGAGATCAAATCTTAGCAGTTGAGGTGTCTATTAGGAACTTGTCTTAGTTTAGGTGTCTAAGTGAAAAATAAAGACAAGTTTAGGTGTCTCTTTATGAGTTAAGCTTTGTTTTTATTATATTCAAATGGTAATTTGGTAAAACTATCCCTATCATTTGTTACTTCTTAATTTTTATGCCTAGTCAATAAGGGACAAACAAAGATGGACGAAGGGAGTAATAAACAAGTTGTCCGTCTATACATAAATCATATCTTTTTCTATCTATGTTACTTTAATATCATAAACTCCTAAACTTAAAGGTTAAATTAGTACAATACCTTTTTTAAATATTTAGTTATCCTATTTAACAAAAAAAAAAAGATAAAGAAAAAACTACCTATATACAACTACTACCTAAATGTATATGTTCATGTGTCCAAAAAAAACTTCTTGAAATTAACTTTTAAAATGGCTTTTCATAATAGTCACAATCACTCTCGCTTCCCCACTACTGGAAATTTGATATACGGCAACAGTTCAAAAACCGTTGCTATAGGGTCCATATTCGTCGCTGTAGGGCTATTGTCACGGTTCGACAAATCGCTACATTAGGTGGCGTAGCAATAGATCTATTGCTACAATTAGTCCTACGGTTAGCAAAACCGTAGCAATTGAGGTGACCTGTTACGACGGTTCCTCCTTTAAGAATATCCGGCGGTTCGATTTTTATTTGCAACGATTACTAACCGTAGCAATAGAACTATAATGCTACAGTTATTACTACACTAATGCAACGGTTTTGCGTGTCTATTCAAATAATCCTTCAGTCTATTGCAACGGTTTTTCGTTCGTAATGCAACGATTTTTTGTTAGTAATGCAACAATTCTATAGCATTATGGTTGGTAAATTCGTTGCTATTGCTACGGTTATTATTTGATAATGCCACGGTTTTTTACCTATTACAACAATTATTCTTAATCTATTGCATCATATACATAGGCTATATTGCATGTCATAATTTTATGGTACTACGTACGACATGCCCAGATAAAGTCATGCTATAATACTTTTATGTAACAGTAATTTAAAATTGATCACAAAATTAAATAATATATACCTATTCATTATCAAAATTATAATTCTTCATGAAGATTCATTAGCTAATAGTATCGATAAAGTTAATTAGCTAATAGTATCGATAAAGTTAAATATACATGCATATGCCAAAAAGGGTGAACACACCATAGCTTTATATTCTCAAAAAAATATACAATGTTTCTAGAATGTAGGTTGTGATCACCATAAACCCAATCCATCTCCTAGGTCAAGCTTCCGTGTTGCTTTCATCCCCTTCAATTTCATCACCTAAAAATAATGAAAATGCAATATAATTAATAATCACATTGTGATGCCAGACAACTTGCAGCAAATAATTTTTGCTGGCCTCATTTCGCATGTCTCATTTCTGCAGAACAAACTGCAGGCCTGATCATTAAGGCATACAAATAGCATGTATGCTAGCAGCTTTTGGAATTTAAAAGTAAATATATAATGCCTCCAATCCATCTAATATGGATGTATAGTTACTTTACTGGGTATGGAATTTAAGTTGTCAATTGGAGAATTCACATTACATTAATAGTAGAGAAAAGTATCAGCTAATTGGCAGAGAGAACATCACTCAAACTTCAATATAAGAGTAGGTATTTGACTTCAATATTCGATGTCACAGTGATTGAGCCATAAATTGCACGTTCCAACATTTGATGGATCATATAAATGAGATAGAGGGTTGTTTTCATATACTCTCGGCTCAAGTACATTTCAAGTGAAAAAATAAAAAGAACCACTTCAGAATATCAATCACAAGTCCAAAAAGAAGTTCTATATCATACAAGTCCAAAAAATCCTTAAACTGAAATATCAAAATCAACCCAGAAGTAGTTTCTAAGCAATAGATTCAATATTGCACTAACATTATCTATTACCAGAAAAAAATGAACCAAACAAAAGTACAAATTGAAAACTTAAATCAACACATTTTTCTAGAAGGGAAAAAGACAAATATACATTTTAACAAAGAAAGTTAGTTGTAGTATAAATGGGTGAACCATCTGCTGGCTTAACTAAACCATAACACTATAAATGGGTGAACCTTTTAACATCTTGCTTGAACTATAACTCCTCAGAAAACCCAATAGACTAACTAAACCATATATAACAGTATCTAAGGCATTTCTTTGGCTAGAAAGCAATAAAACTATACCAGCAATTCAGGTCATGCTAGAGAGATCAGCAACAACACAATACCAACAGGTCATGCTTTTAGTAAGGCGGCTGAGGATAATTGTATAGCTATGGGACTCTCAATGACAATAATACAACCATATCAATGGGTCAGCAATTCAGTAATGACGATAGCAATATTTCATCAATTGGCCAAACTCTAAATAAGATCGCTGACACCAATCCAACTATGACCCACTGCTACAACAAAGTCAATGATAATGCCATATCAGTGAGTCAGACTTATGACAAAGCTGAAAACAATAATTTGTCAATGAGCCAATCTTTTGGCAAGGGAGAAAGCAAAATAGAAGGAGTAGCCTAAAACCCCTCGAAAGCTGAAGGTACTAGGAGGCAGGTGAACTAAAGAGAAAATACACAGTAGATGGGGTTAAAGACACTTGCAGAATAGTCTCAACAAAGAAAGAAACAAAGAGAAAATAATAGAGTTCAACAGAGAACCAAAATAGAGTTATAAGGCGAAGAAGATGATGAAGAAGAAGCAGAAGCAACAGTAGCAGCAGAAGAAGAGGAAGAAGAAGCAACAACAAAAGAAGAAGAAGAAGTTGAAATAGACAGAGAATAACCTTGATCAGCCGCTTGTCTAGATGTTCCTTCTGCTGGTGAAGGAACAGATAATGCTGCTAGTATGCTTGGATCAATTAATCCTGCACGCTGAAGTTATGGAACTACATCTGTTATAACTTCTTGTCGCATAGTTCTCCTTTGTTTCTCCATTTTTTGCATCCTTTCTTGCATTTGTTGTACCACATCATTTGTTGCATCTAAAGTTGGTGTAGAATTGCCATTTTTTTTCAAACTACTCTTTGTAACCCCCAATCCATATAGCCTGAGACAACCCGGATGTTCAGGGCCCATGACGACTGAAAATGCATCACCGGACTGACCATTCGCGCTCATTTCTTTTTCAATTTCCTCCATTTCAGCCTAAAAAATTAAAGTACATCAACAAGCACAACCATGTAAATAAAATTTACAATAAATAATGATCTCAATTAAAGATTGAAGTCATCAGCATTCATACAATTTTACTTATTGTGTTTTCATTCGAGGCCTTGTACAAACGTCCAGATTTTCTTGTTCTTGTAGCAACAAAGACCTCCTTTTGTGACACAATTTCCTTCTCTTTTTCCTATTCACATAAAAATATATAGTAAGAATTACGTAAATGACAGCTAACGACTTCACAATAAATAAAAGAACACACCAATTTATTACGAACTAAAGCAAAACTCTTTTTGCCGGCAGTGTGTGGATTCAGCAGCTTCTTTCGATTCTTAGTATTAGTTTCTGACATTTTCTGCAAACAATTATAAATCTACAATGTTAACTGAAAGTATATGGGTGTTATAGTAACTACAACATAGTCTTCATAACTGAAAGTATATGACTATAATAATATTGCAATAAAGAAGAGAATAGTAAAGCAGAATGTGTATAAGGAAAAAATAAGTTGCAACTATAATATTTGAAATACATTTACCTTGAATTTGTCAGACTTCCAATATTTGAGAAGCTCTCTAAACGGACATTCAGGAATATGAGCCGGTTTCTTTGACATGATAACTTCATCATTGCCATATGGGTCATAATGATTTAACTTCAGCTGTCTTCTATGCCTTCTCCAAGCCTCTCGAATTGTTGCCAAAGTCCATGGTTTTGCAGCTTCAGGAATAATGTATTTCTCCTATAATTCAGTATCATTCAGTTAGCTACTAATTAAGTGTAAAATACTTTAACAAATAATTAAAAATTGAAAATTCCAGACCTTCGTATAAGCCCATAAATCCTTTTTCGTCTTCATGTTCCTCCAGTGAAATACATCAAACGGGCAAAGAGTCGCAGTTCTTGCCAATGTACCTAGGAAGCTACTTAACTCTGTTACAACTTCATCAGTAGGACCAACGGGCTGATTTTAGGCATTGAGTGTGATCAGTTTACGCTCTTTTTGGGCATGTACCTTAGGCATTTGCGCTGTACCTCTTGTCTTCTTAATGAAAATGCCTTCATCTATAAATAAAATACAGGGAATAAGAAATCGGAGATGAATCCCATATATGTGTCTAAGCTTATATATTACCTTGTTCTGCTGATTCTTCATTTACTGGAGGAGCGACGGAATTCATTTGATGTTGCACCTCTACAACTTGCTCCTCTAGCATCTGCTCCTCTATAGCTTGTCCATCAACTTCAGATTGTGGTGCTACTGTTTGTTGCTCCTCAATCAATTTTAGCAGATGCCCTTTCTCTGATTGTATAGCTTCAACAATATCATTTGTTGTCAAAACCCGTCGTTTTTTATTTACCAAGAATGATTATGACCTAGGTTTAGCATATGTCTTATTTTTGGATTTTTTTATTTCCTTTTGAAGGCTCTTGTTGACTCATGTCTGAATCTGTATAAAAATAAGACAAAATAAGTCAAACACGTTCGGGAAATCCACAAAAGATTTAGTCGAGGCTCACTGCTGATAATAGACAGTGGAAAACCAAAATATGCTGCAATTATGCATCAAATACAGACAGTTTTTGGCTCAAAGCCTAGAGCAATCATCATCTCAATTTCATCATGTGAAAAACTGAATAATCAGTAGACCAAAAACAGAAGAATAAAAGCCAGAAGATAAATCAGAGAATTCAGGTCTCAAATTATTAGTCACACAGGGTATTTTGTTGAAGCATTCTCCAGCATAGTGTCTAAGCTATGCAAGTTCTAAAGATCAAGGCAATAGGAGAACTAATAGACGAGAAATATGCAATTTTCAAGGCAAAGAACCAAATAGTAATTGTAGGATCTGCTATTCAAGACCATGGAAATGCCCCTTTTGGATAATCAAGCAAAAAGATTCTTTCCTCCGATCCCCATGGGAGAAGAAAGCATCTACTGCCCTAAAACTCAACAAAAGGAGCTTACAAGTACAACAAAAGTTTGTAACAATCCAATGTAAATCACCATAACTTGTACAAAAACTGATATAGAAATTGGCTAGAAAGGAACCAAAAAAGAAATTGTCCAGCTGGTAGCTGTTACTTGTCGGAGCCTGAATAATTGAATTGGAATTAGATTTTTTATTTGGCTTGGGATTTGGTTACAACTTAAATTTGTACTACCTAGGAATATAAAAGCCAGTTATTGTATAATTTAGTTTCTTTTACATACAGAGAAATATTATACTCATTTGAGAATAGTATATTATATATTGGCATTTGATTTAAGTTACTCATCTGGAGCAGAGAAGATTCGCCAGTTCCAGTGGTGGAGCCCTATATCCTGTTCAACATAAATCCAGCAGGAATGCAGCCTATCCTTGTTACCTCTTATCTGTTGGCACTTCCCGGCATCCTTGCAAGGTTACTTTATATTCAACTCGCATAGATTGCTATCACACCACTACTTTAGTGGTTATTTGCGTATAAAATAGAAAACTTCAGTGATTCTTTACCAATCTTTTATGAGTAAGATCTATCCTACATTAGTGATGTGGAGCCAATATTATACCTAACTTCAGTTTATGCTTTCTTTGTCTTCCTCTTCAACATATTTGACATTGTAAGTTGCCATTAACTTAGCATGTAGAACGTAGATTTTAAAATGTTACATGTTCAAAATATTTTTTACTTGAAGATTGTTGTTCAATCAGCATTTCACATTGCTATGATGCAACTCAGAAAGGAATTTATTAGTACTTACCACCCAAAAATGAAGAAGACTACATATTTGAATAAGTTCGTAAAATCCTTTGTCAATCATCTGCCTCCATCCAATCCCAATTGGTATCATCAAAGTCATCCTCCTCTTCCGATGTTTCTATAGGTACATCTTGTAAATGTTGTGCAACGGTAGGCATATCAATGATATCTACAGGGAGATCTTCTCTCGACCATCTCACATCATCAATATCAAGTAATCTTTCTGATGAACCAATATCATCATTAGTCTCCCTCCAAAATATTTCTTCAATATTAGGACAATTCTCTTCCTCCAAATCATACAAATCAGCAGGAACATTATTTATCGCATAGTAAACATTTTTCTCAATTGGATCTTCAACATAAAATACTTGATACATTTGAGATGCTAAAACAAAACGATCATCTGTACTACATTTTTTGTTAAAGTATACGCGAATCAAACCATATTCATCGATTTCATTATGAAACCAATCACATTTGAATAGTACTACACTAAAACAACCCTAATAATCGATCTCAATGATATCCTGAATAATTCCATGATAGATAAGCATTCCACCGACAGGGTTTTGGTCCCTTGTACTAGCAAAACTATCTGTTGTTGCTGGCAAAGTCACTCCACTGTTTTGACTCTTACATGGGACATCCCGTGTTTTTGTATGAAATCGATATCCATTAATGAAATATCCAGTATATCTTTTAGCCACAAAGTTAGGCCCTTTGGCTAGCCATCTTAAATGATTGGACACTTCAATATTTTGAACTTTTTCCCTAAACCAATTACCAAATTTTCTGCTATGGATCTTTGCTTTTACCCTTGCATTTTCTCGAGTACAATTATCAAGTAAATTCTTATGTTCCCTGCAAGTATATATTGCAATTTAATTAATATGAATTTATAAATAAAATCTAAAACACATTATCACAACGTATAAATAAAATTCAAATCAAACAACTATTTTATCTTACTTGATGAATGTCTCGACTTGCTCATCTCCAGTATTGAACAAAACATATCGATGTGCTTCAAACCACTCATGATGCTCCATGTTGAAAGTCTTGCCTTTCCTTTTATTATCACTTCCAATTGGATGACCTATCTTAGGAAATAAAGGTGATAAATCTTCTCCTTCTACTTGAGTTTCCTCATCATCCTCAGTTTGATACCTACTGAATCTTGTCTTTACCCAATTAGGTAGGTATCTTGAACAAAAGGTCAAACA
This sequence comes from Solanum rostratum, assembly GCA_029948455.1. NCBI lineage: Eukaryota > Viridiplantae > Streptophyta > Magnoliopsida > Solanales > Solanaceae > Solanum > Solanum rostratum. The sequence goes on from CM057049.1 coordinate 56,388,680, forward strand.
CTCCACAGCTGAAAATCCCTCTACTATTGATCCTTCTGGGTTTTTTCGATTACGAACAAGCCCCTTGAATTCACACATATTTCTTTCACTAAAATACATCCAACGCAAATGAGTCGGGCCCCCAAGTTTAATTTCATCTACTAAATGGATAGGCAAATGTGTCATTATATCAAAAAAGGAGGGAGGAAAAATCTTTTCAAGCTCACATTCTATATTTATGATTTCAGCCTTCAACTTATCAAGATCACATCTTCTTATAACCTTACTACATATAGCTCTAAAAAAATTTCCCAACCTAATTAGAATCAAAGACACATGTTTGGGTAACACTTTCCTGACAGCAACTTGGAGCAAGTAATGCAGTATAAAATGAGCATCATGGCTTTTGTATCCCGATGCTTTCATCTCTTCAATTTGCACATGATTTGATATATTAGAGGCATACCCTTTTGGTAATTTGGCATCTTTTAAAACGGTGCAAAATATCTTCTTCTCCTCTGGTTTCATGGAAAAGCAAGCTTTAGCAAGATGAATCTTTCCAGTATCATCATCCACTACCGGTTGAAGCTCTTTGTGTATCCCCATCACTTGCAAGTCATAGCGAGAATTTATGTGATTTTTGCACTTTCCAAGTATATCCAATAAAGTTCCAAGCAAACTATCACAAAGATTCTTCTCTATGTGCATCACATCAAGATTGTGCCTCAGTCTGTTGGTTGCCCAATATGGCAATTCAAAAAATATAGACCTCTTTTTCCATGAACCATCATTCTTCCGTTTTCTTTTCTTTTGCCCCTTTCCAAAAACATTATTGAATTCATGTAATTCTTCAAGCACTTGAATGCCTGATAAGGGAGTAGGTGCAGCTTTATGCTCCTCTTTACCATCAAATGATTTTTTATCTATTCTATATGGATGATCAAGAGGTAAATGCCCGATGGCCTATGTAACACATCTTATGACTATGTTTGAGATATTGAGAAGAAGTATTATAATTACAAGTGGGGCATGCCCATCTCCCCTTGGTGCTCCATCCGGAAAGCATTGCTAAGGCTGGAAAATCACTTATTGTCCACAATAAACCTGCACACATAGTAAATGAGTTGTTAGTTTTGGCATCATACGTTTTGACTCCCACTTCCCATAGCTCCTTCAACTCTTTAATTAATGGTTGTAAGTATACATCTATATCATTTCCAGGAGATGATGGACCTGGAATAATCATTGATAAAATTATATACTCCGGCTTCATACAAATCCATGGTGACAAATTATAGTTCATTAACATAACCGGCCATGTGCTATGGGAAATGCTCATAGTTCGGAATAGGTTAAAACCATCAGTTGAAAGACCCAATCTAACATTACGAGCATCACGAGCAAAGTCAGGGTGCAAGGAATCAAAGTCCTTCCAAGCTTCTCCATCAGCAGGATGTCTTAAATTTCCATCTTTGGGGCATTCGGTAGCATGCCATCTCATAGCTACAGATGTTTCGACACACATGAATATCCTCTGAAGCCTAGGCTTTAAAGGGAAGTACCTTAAAACCTTTGCTGGAATTTTGGTTCCCTTATTAATTAAGCCATCATTAACATTCTTCCATCTTGAAGATCCACACACGGAGCAATTATCTAACTTTGCATTTTCTTTCCAAAATGACATGCAATCATTACTGCATGCATGAATTTTCTCATAATGAAGACCTAAATCTTTTATCACTTTTTTTGGCTTGTAAAAAGACTCAAGTATCTGAGCAAATGGAAATGCCTCTCTTATCAAGTCTAACAAGTCTGAAAAGGTAACATCAGTCAACTTGTGAAGACATTTAAACAAGTATAATCGGATGGTGAAACTCAACTTAGAAAAGTTCTTACACCCTGGATACAACTCTTGTTTTCCTTACTCAACCAATTTATAAAACTTTTTTGCATCTTCAGATGGTTCCTCCCTCACTCCTTCATGCCCCAAGTCATCTTCTACATTTATAAAAGTATCATGAAGTAATTTATCAATATCGTCATGCATGTCAGAACTTATATCATCATTTGTTGGAGATGGATCTTCTCTTGAGGAAAATCCTTCTCCATGAAAAACCCATTTGGTGTATCCATGAATGAATCTGTGACAAATCAAGTGATCCTCAACCATATTTCGACAATGCCAATAACGATTAAAACACTTTTTACAAGGGCATAATATTTCATTTCCTTGAGAGGCTCGTTCAAATGCCTTATCAAGAAAATCATTAACTCCACGAATATATTCAACGGTGGATCTTCGGAGATCCATCCAACTTTTATCTCCGGTATCCATTGAACATCCTACGTGACATTACACAAAATATTAAAGATGTTAATTATATTTCATGAGTATAGGCAGTATAAAGAGAACTTAATCTCAATGTTTCAACATATTCTTTTACCTTTTTTATTCTAACAAAATCATAATTATAAATCAACTGACTTAAACAAACCAATTCTTCCTAAACCATTGATACTTGAGAACTTTGTTTTCTCAAGTATCAATAAAAATCAGATCTTCCTAAGTTGCCAATGTTAGGTCAGATCTTCTGCAAGCTCTTTTTAAGTTTTCTTTTTCCTAAAAGAAGAAAAAGACTTCTTCTTTGTTGATGATATGGTCATCCATAGTTGTTTTCTTTTGCAGAATTGTAACTGATCTTCATATTCTCAAGAAAATTAATTCATGTTTGTCTTTTTATGTATCTGGTGTTGAATAAATTGGCATTTTATTTAATGTCAACATCTAGCGCAGCAACATGCATCAACCAGTAAGAGTTGAAACCATTGAACAGAAAAGGGGATCCCTTGAGTTCAAAATGGGAATCCTTAACTCCTATAAACCCGGAATTCGCTTCATATGCCATAACTACCAACAACAGAAAGAGCCAAGAAATGCAACTACTCCTTATTAAAGACATTTATGTATGTGACAGATTTATGTCTTCACCTTTTATAGTGAGTTGTAGATAAGGAAATTAACTAAAAATAGCAAGACTTGCAAGAACTAAAAGACTTTCCTAGTGGATATAATTGGATATTGAGATTTGATGAAAATATTTTATTTCTAAAACAATATCCCTATTTATATTTACTTGTCCTCTGTCTTATAATAATGTATTAACTTTTGGGTGGTTGGGGATTGGGATTGGGTCCAGGATGTTTTTTTAGAAAATGGTTTAAGGATTATATCAACTTTACTCTTTATCCTTATTTGTCTTTCCCCAAAATCTATCCTATGACTTTGGTTTGATTACCATTCAATTTTCTATTTCTGGTATTGTTAGGAGAAAGCTGAGAAAGAATGCCAAACTCTGTTTAAAGTTTCTGGAAATTCATGGAAACCTGTATATGTGGGATAGAAGGGTGTTTTCTAGAGATTGACTCCATCTTTTATTGTTGTGAGTCCTTGACCTAACAGAAAAACAGATAGCCAAAATAAAGGTATCCAGCCATTTGAAGTTTCCAGTTCCACATTGCCTGGCATATTTGGTGGTCCATTTGGTCTTTGGCTTATGTGGAGCTTATTCAGTTAAACGACTGAGGCTCTTTTCATATTGTTTGCTTGTTAGCTATTGATTTCAAAATCATTATACCTTTATTTCCAAATAAAGAATCAGCAAGTTAGATTTGGTCCCAAATCAAGTACCAAATCACAACCACAGAGATGCAGGAAACAAATCCATCTCTTACACACTTTTTACACCTTCCAACATCTGGGGACCTACAACTTGATTAACTCCTTCTTAAGGATACCTAAATTTAAATGAACTATATCCACATCATCAACAAAATCAACAAACACAGCCAATGTCAGAGTAATTCCTTCTTAACTCCTTATAGACTTAGCCGATTTCAGCACGACCCACTAAATCAACAAACACAAAGACTTTCAACCAAAAAAACCAAAGTAATACAACACATATACTGTTCACAAATCATAATGTATGTCAACAATAAGGTGAAATCAGCTCAATATAGTTAACATATGATAACATATATTGAAGAATCTGACAGAACTGGCTAAGAATCGACTTTCTTTCAAAGAATAAACAGAGAACTTTGAAAAATTGGACACTAACAACAACAAATAACATAGATTTAAGAAACCCATTTGTTATTCTTTATGATTTTTCAAAATCCTATAATGAAATTTCAGATTCTGAAAAAGAAAGTACATGCACTACAAATTACACATTGTGGGGACTTAGAAATCAATAAATACCTAGAGAAATCAAAAATCGTACCTCTCTGCAAGTTCAAACTTCTCTGTGAACACAAGCCCTTGAGAACTTGAGACGTGTTTCATAGATTTGCAGCTCAACGAGGTTGTACCTCCGATAAACCCACCGGAGCTCGACCTTTCACCTGGTTCACCTGAGAGACGTAGCAATTGGGTTTCGGGTGTTTGAGACAATGATGATGAAATGCCCTAATGGAGCTTACTGGAGACAAGGAGTGAAGTAACTCACCTTTTCTCAGGTCTTCTGAACTGGAGACGAAGATGTACTGGAGATGAGGAAGGCCGCCCTAACGAAGCTTCATCTTCTTCATCTTCATCTTCTTCGTTTGACAAATTGACAGAAATTTTGGCTTACTGGAGATGAGGAATGCTGAATATGTACTCTGCTCTCTCGATCTTACTGGAGATGATGATGGAAATTTTGGCTTACTGGGCGTACTGAGTGGAGAGAGTAAATTAATTAGAAAGGCGCTGCCTGTTTTGTAGTGGAGGGAAATATAATATATTTCGCGGGTTAATTTTTTTTGGGTTATTTGGCAACGGTTAGAAACCGTTACTATATGTGTCTATTGCAACGAATAGACTGAACCGTTGCCATACCAAATTTATAGCTACGGTTTTCTTTCTAATAGCACGGTTAAAGTTAATCGTATATTGCCACGGTTCAAAACGTAGCTATAAGGCACACATTGCCACGGTTGTAGAACCGTTGCCAAATAACCGTTGCTGTATATCAAATTTCCAGTAGTGCCCCTTAGACCATTTCGCCGATGACAAGAAAATAACCATCACATTCAAGAAGAATCGAAAGAAGCGTGGCGATGTGAGTGTCAGACATGGTCGTATCGGGAAGCATCTAGGAGGATAAGGTAACATCCAATGATGCACCATCACCAAATCCTCTTCAATGTGGACCAGTAATGACTGTGTTGACCCTCCAGTTCATTTTTGTGTAAATGCACTCTTTTCGTTGTTTAGAGCGTTTCTATAACGACCCCAAGTCATTTAGATCTGACGATTTGGTTGCCTGGTCACTCATTTGGATTTTGCATAGGTTTTTATGTTTTGGAGATTTTGAAACTTGAAAAGTTGACTTCGGTCAATTTGGTCAAAACTTCAAGCAAAAGGCCCCAGAATCCAAATCTAACGGTTCCATCATCTTGGGAAGAGTCATTTTAGACTAGTGGCATGGTTGACTTAGTTCCCAAGGCTATTGGTGTGAGTTTGTGCCCTTAGGCATTTTAGCTTTATATTTTGGCCTTAGTTTGATCTTGATCAACATTCTTTGAAATTGTGCCCGAACAAGAATTATGTTAGCGTGGTTAGCTCTGAAATATCACCTTTGGTCTAAAATAACCCTTCGCGTGTTGTCAAGTCTTCTTGACTAATCCCATACCCCTTGTGAAAATTAGCTAAAATGACATTTGGGTATAGGTCCCAATTTTTATCGAAATCATCTCTATTGAAAATTTTGGCTGTGCTATTGAGTTTGAAATGCTAAATTGGGTGGGCGTAGCATAGTTCGTTTGTGCACACAGGATTCTGAACGAATCTCAAGCACACTGTAAAAGTTTTTCAGCATAGCCAAAACCAGCTGATATGCATCAACTGGTGCAAGGCATTTTGCCTTTTGCATTCGCAAATCCCCTTAGATGCCTTCGCAATGGCCTAGGTCAGGGGCCTCCATGTTTGCAATGCCCGACTGGCTTGCCTTCTTTATCATGGGTGAGTCACTGCATTTGCAAAGGCCTGGCTCAACAATCTTGCATGTTCGTAGGCCAACCTTCTGCGATTGCAGAGAAGGATTTTGCCTAATCTTTCTAAATAAGATTAGACACAATAAGCTCTGAACCCCAAACTTAAGACTCCAATTTCTAGAGTTGCGAATGTCCAAATTTAGTGATTCTTCATTTGGTGTGTTTGGAAAGCTTAGGTCTAAGTGAGGAAGTGCTAGAGATCACCGATTTGAGGTAATTTTGAGCCCGAAGGGGTTGCTAACCCTCTTATTCTTAGCTTAAAAATAGTGAAATTTTTCGTGCTTTATTTTGGGTTGTTCTGAGACTTGGATTGTATTACAAAAGTTTAGGGATCTATTTTGGTACTTTTTTATGGAATCAATGCTGGGTTATCCAACATGAATCACACATTGTCATCTTGGACTCCTATTTTGACCCGTCCCTATGTTATGCATTTTTATGCCTAAAGACCTTACTAATTTTGTGATCCTATTTGTGATAGTATGGCAACATTCAGAGATCATTTAGAAGGAAAAAGTTGTGGAAATATGATTTAAAGTGTGCGTGGTCTTCTTTTAGGTAGGCTACAACTTTTCGTTCCTTAGATTGAGCTTGAACATGTAATTATATGTTGATTTGTGTGAATTTGAAGGGATACCTAGTTGATCATGCTAAATTATCTAGGATCGATGCCTTAGGTTCTTTTAGGGTATTTCAAGTATGATTAGCATCTCGTTCTTGTGTGTTAATCATCCTTACTTTGTGGAATTTGTAATACTTGGTTTCTGTCATTGATTTAAGCATGTTTGACCTTAGTCTAGGCTTAGACTAATGCTTGCCATAGACTTGCACATTTTTGAGCCGATAGTTTACAACTTTACTCCAACATTATATCAAACGGCTTAGCTCCCTATAGACTGATGTAACATACTTGGATTTAATAGATTTAAGCCTTATCTAGGAGGTAACTCTTCTCAATGATCTTTTATCTATAACTCCCTTATTTATGACCTTTGTGATTTACAGTTGGCTATTTGGCTCTATTTGGCAGTTGAGATTGGCTTAGGTCTGAGTTTAGAGTTTCTTGCATTATCAGAGAGTGTGGATCGACATTCCATAGGGCTTTATGGTAGTAGTTGATGTGGGGATTATTAGCGATATTTGTGCTGATATAAACATTTGGGAGGTTTTATTCGTGGTTTGAGGTTTGGACTTTTTGCTTTCTAATTCAGGTGGTCTATTATCCTGTACGAAGTTGATACCTAGTAGCCTAAATTTGAGGATTGTTCTGGGAGGCTTCATCGTAGTTCGAGGTCTAGGCTCTATGTCATCCCTTTTTTGGAGGCTATATCCTCAATTGAGTTGATTCACAGAGGGACGATTCTATTGATTCTTTTGGAAATTCTATTCATGGTTTGAGGTCCAGACTATGCACCATCCTATTTGGATTTACTGTATTCTATTATTCATATTACAACTATTTTTTTTATACCTATTGAGCTTATGGGGATCCATTTAGATTTTTACTTAAATATACGTATGATTATACCTTCTAGACTTATGGGGCCCAATTAGATTAAGTTAGTTAGTTTTTTTCTATCCTTAGTATACTTATGTGCATCCCATTCTTACTTTTTGTTCTTGACCTTCGTTTGTGTTATATTCTAGCATTTCATATTACCTTTGCTTTTGTTGCTCTCAGCCTATGATACTTACTGGTACCAATCTTTTCGGATTTTTGCTACACTCTACATCTGTTTTCATTTTGTAGGTTTGAGTACCATCTACCAGCATTGACATCAAGCTTGTAGCAGCCAGATTCACAGTCGAGGGTAAGCATACAACGTTCTGTCTCATACCTGTCTCCTTCTGTATTTAGTGCCTAGTCTTTTGAATTTTTAGACAAGTCTATTCTGTGTACATATTTTGGTCAACTTTTGAGACTTCTACTCTTTTTATTAGCAACACTATACATGTGACTTGCAAGTTTTTTGAGTGATATTTTATTCTATATATATTTCTAGCTTGCTTTTCGATTTCTCTCTTATTGTTCTTAATTTGTTGCTTCTATTTAGTTATTTTCTTTGAACTCATTATTTGCTATTTCGGGCTATGGGCAGGTTACAGTAGGTTCCATCAATATTCGAGAAATTGGGTCGTGATAAGTTGTTATTAGAGCTCAAATTTCCCAGTGTCACTTGTACTAAGCTGATGCCTAGTAAACTCCTACAAATTTGTGCAGAGATGTCCATATCCTACCTTTGGGAGGCTACTAGGTGTCGTTCGGGAATATTTCCTCTTTTTGTATTGCTTTCAAGCAGTGTGTTTCTTATTGGTTTCATGGAATCTCATTTGTTCCATTCTTTCGTAGGATGGATCAGACACGTGGTTCTATAACCGATGATGACTTACTCGGGCTTGCATATAGAGCCTTAGCTAGGGGTAAGGCCAACCTAGCGGTCGTGCAAGTGCTGCACAACAAGCCTAAGCTAGAGAAAGGGCTCCGAAGTCAGCAGCGAAACACCAGGCTCCATTACCTAATTGGTGGGGCCAAGACCAAAACAACCACCAACCACACTTGCTATGGATGCTGACTTGTTGTTAGCCATTGCTCAATTATTGACAGTTCTTGATGGTATCCAGTAGACCCCAGCTCTATTCATGTCCATATGTAACACCCCATAACTTTAAGGCAAAAATCTAGAAATTTAGCTACTAGATTGAAACCAAGAGGCCAAAGTATGGGTCGTGGTTTAGTTCACAAATCGTACAAAGGCCTCGTGGATTGGGGCTTTGGTCTTGTAAAATATTGAAGTCTGGAAAGGATAACAAGTTGTGTTATTGGTTACGGGTTGAATGTGTGATCGTAATTGTGGTCGTAGAGATTGAATAATTTTAAAGTATAAAAGGGACCTACGATAGATTTTTATGGATCATGATCCAATCTATGGATCGTAGTATGGTTCGTGATTTTGGGGTTTGAAATAATGGTTTCTGGATCTTGGTCTACGAACATGAATACGGGGTGTGCTTCTTTTTACGGCCATAAACGGGCATTCGTAGTTTGGTCCGGCTAATTTAATGAAGGGATTTTTGGTAAATTTTCGTTCCTTTTATTCCTAAACTATATTGTTTAAGCCTATGTGATCCCAAAAAAGTGCATATACTATCCCGTTACCCTACATTCCAAATCATTCACCCCAAACTATTTTAACTCTCTCAAGTTCCCTCTTCCTTAAGTTCAAGAGAAGACAAACCTATGCTTTCAAGTACCTCTTCTCAAATCAAGGTTCTACCATAGAATTTCCACCAAGGTATGTGGATTTCATCCATGGGTTTCTTTCACTCATGGAGACCCAAAGTATTTTCTACTCCATTCCTTAATTCCAGGTATGCAATTCTTCATGGGTTACATATTACGATTCCAAATGCTTATGTTATGAATCCATTGGTGTTAGTTAGCCTATATTATTATGAAATAATGTTTAATTTCATGAGAGGGCTGTTATGTCTTGAATTCCTATATTATAAAAGTTAAAGTTTTTGAGATATTTTATGGGTTTCCTAAATTTGGTTCTAAATTGGTGGATTCTACTACCTATATGCATGAAAAACTATAAACTAAGTTGTTTTACTTGAAATTCATGAATTTATTTGAGGTTTCCTTACAAGCCAATTTGGTGGTTATAAAGATTATGATATGGGTTCCTTAAATTATCTTTTAAATTGATGAATCCTACTACTCCTATACATGAATAACTAGTAATTTTCATAATTCCACGACTAATTGTGATTTTTCCATACTGATGGAATTTTGGGTTATGAAGTTGTTGGAGTGTTTCCTGTTTTACTTAAATTCATACTTCCTTTGTTATTATTGTTGTATATGAATCAAGTCTTAATCACATGAATCTCATGATTTGCTATATTGGCTCATGCATCTTATTGATTTCAAGTAATGGGTTTGTGAATTGGTTTATGGGTTACCTCAAGTATAGGTTGTTTGCCATGGATACACATGGGTATGCTTATTTCCTTCAAGTCTCAAGATCTTAAAGCTAAATTTACATGTATTATTGCATTGCATCATGAAACATCCCATAACATGACATGCTCCCAGAATGGTATTGAAGTCAAGAATAAATGAATGATTGAAATGTGAGTCCTCTCACCTAACTACGATTATGAGATGATGATAGCCCATTTGTAGGGGCATATAAAAGACTTAGGAGATATCCTTATGGTGATGATAATGTTCTAAATGCTTATGAGATGGGTTAGTAGAATACCTTCCCATCTTAAATCACTCTCTGATTCATGTTTATGATTATTCCGTGAGGGTCATATGTAGTACTGAGTGGACTCTGGGATAGATGTGGAAGCTTCTCATTATCTAGGGCATGAGACCGCAAGTAGAATCCCATTGTCCCATAACTATTTGCCACCATAGGGAATAGGAGTCACCCGCTAGTAGAGGTTGATTTCTAGACCTCCCATTAGTAGTGGCTTGCTCACTAGTCAGCTTGAATGGATCCACTTAGGCAGCTTAGGAGGTCGCCTTGGCAAGTGATCGCCCCCTTTCTTCCAATGTAGGGGAAACATCGGGACTCCATGTTTTAGCTCACGTGGGTAATGTTGGATAAAGGTTGCTCTCACATAAGTTATGGTCCTTTATTACTCCCCAATGGTATTTCCCCTAAATGGATATGACTATGTCTTCAAGTATGTAAGGTGGCCTCCATTATGATTACTATTATTTCTTTCATAATAAAATAGTCTTTCGTCTAAAGTGATTCATTGTTCACCCAAGGATATTGGCACGTCCCAAACCTAGGGCCTAGGTTTGACATGGCGAATGGGAATCTAAGAGTCCCCAAACAAGCCTCATGCATACATAAGCACATCTGTGGTTGTGACATATAGATCAAGCATCAAACAATTCAAGGGGAATTCAGGGCTTTGGGCTCAAACTATAGGGAATAAGGGGAAAGGAATTTCTATCATATAATCATAACAAAAGACTAAGGGAAAGTTTAATCGGACTCAAGCTATAGGGAAGTAGAGGCTTAGAAAGATCATCACTTGCCATCAACATCCAAAAAATACATACAAGAGATAGGAACAAAAGGGATTCTCTATAGATACATAAGTATCATTAGATTCAAGCACTTCACATTATCTAACAACACCTCTAAACATGAGTGGGGGGGGGGGGGCAAGACATCTCCTGGGCTAACCCTCAAAAGTAGATAACAAAAGTAAATAAGTCTTAACATAAGCAACAGAGAAAATGGTTGTTGTCCTCGGAACGGAGGACTCACCTCAAGTAAGACTTCAAGCAAACCAACTAGCCACGTGAAGGTGGATGGATAGAAGCTTCGATCCCTACATGTTTAGATCATGTAGTCAAAAAGTATACGTTAGTACTTCGAATATACTAAGTATAAGGGGTGCAACACAACAAAAGAGCATAAGCCATGATTGTCAAGATTCATAATCATATACAAGGATAATAAGCTCAATATGATATGTATGATCAATGTCTTAGTCAAAACATGCATGAAAGGTAAGCAAAATCTCATAACATAGCATACACATATGGAAAAGTCCTTAACCAACATGTAAGACCATACGAGCTACTACATAGAATCTCGATGTTTTCTCCACATCGAAAAAAGAAATGGTCTACTTGCCAAGGTAAACCATACCCTCACTTATGGCATAGCCTCTTCGATGAGGTTAAATGATACCCTTACCTTAGGACATGGCCTTTTTGGTAGGTGTACATGATATCTTTACCATACGACATGACCTTTTTAATAGGTGTTAGAAGATATCCTTACCTTACGACATGACTTTTTCGGTAGGTGTTAGAAGATATCCTTACCTTACGGCATGGCCTTTTCAGTTGGTTTAAGCCTATTTAGGAAAAAATAATACAAACCTATAGTGGAACATAGTTTAGGGACAATGAAAATCTACCAAGGTCCTCTCAATACTAAGTCAACATCCCATGGAATACTTAAAACATTGTCATAATCATATCACACATATTTTTGTAATTCATAGTATTATCATAAGAGTAGTTCATCAAATCCATAATATGATATCATCATAGAAGGGCTTCATATCTTTCATAACTTTCATAACATTCCCATGGACTCATAACATTTTGATTAGCCCTTAAACATTCACAACTTGCATATCTTGCAATAAGCCTTTCATTATCATAAGAAGCTCTATCATATAGCTTTAGTCAAAACATGGTGGGTCTATGCATATAAGCTTAAAACCATGAAATTCAAGAGTATTAGACATGGATAAAGTAAAACATGATCATTTAGAAACCTTTCAAATCAACCCACCATCAACATAGTAAAACCCTTAACTTGGGTATCATGAAATCTATTTGAAAATCTATGATCTTTAATAGCTTTTCAAGATATTATAACATACATAGCTTTAATGTCATGACAAAAATCATAATATCAATCTATTATAGGAGCTCATGCATTAATAGACCAATAACCAACAATTTTCAACATAAATAATGCATTGAAGTAGTAATAGGAGATAGCCATAAAGAAAAAATCCTTGAAATCAAGAAGTTTCATTGAAAAGGAGGTTTAGGCTCTCTGGGTTGAAGAACCCATGGATGAAAGACCCAAATACCTTGAAGCCTTGAAATTGATGAATAAGATTTTAGAAGACTCGGGGAATCACCTTGAGACTTGACCTTCAATGTAGGAACTTGAAACCCTAGGAACTTTGAGGAATCTGGTGGAGGAAATTTGGAAGAGTTTGGAGAGGTTTTTTAGGAGGTTAGAAAGTGATTTTTAGGCCTAAAATGGTGGAATTTTCAAGTATTCTCGTATACATAGGTAAGGGATATGTCCTAATTGCCCTTACTCAAATTTGAAAATTTTTGGACTATTTTGTTTATGGATGAAATGAGACTGCGATGGGGACATGTTCTGCTATAGTTCATTTTTGTGCGAATTTTTATTTTTCATCTTTTTGGCCCTAGGATGAGTCTAGGTCACTTTTACACTAAAATCGACCGTCTCCATGATACAAAGGTTGCGTACCCTTCCGAAAAGTTCAAAAACATGTAAAAAATTATTTTTCAATATGGTTGACCTAAAGATTAAGGAAGACCCTTTTCCTACAAAATTTACCTCCCGAAAAATAATATGAACTCAAATTTGTCGGAAAACATACGAATTTTATGATATTAAAAAATTTCTACCTTAATAACATTCCAAATCACTTAGGAGGTGTTACCGATATTACTATTTTAATTGTACATAACAACATATGTTTCCTCACCACTCTAAATTTATGGGCCATATCATGCATTCAAGTAAGGGCACATTCTTTATTTTTCATATGCATTATCCCATGTTCTATGGCTATCATAATATGTCAAATGATCACAGGTATGTATGTCCTCATCATGCTTCGAAGATGTTTCATCTATGGTATATGATTTAAATCCCTACAAGTCATCGATGTCCCATGTTTATATGATTTCCTTATTCACTATTATGTTCATCCATATACCCTACACGTTGTTTCTTAAGTTGCCTTTTGATGTTTAAATGATATTGGCTTGATGATGACATACTAATGTCCTTGTAAATGTATGACTTTAACATGAGACTTAGCATGAATCATTTCATCATTTGCATACCTATTAGCATGAATCATTTCATCATTTGCATACCTATATATATGTACATTCAAAGTACTGATGCATACTCTATGCCTACATGATTTAACCATGTTGGGACCGGTGCTCCTTGATATCCTCCATATGGATAACTTTGGATTATTGAAGATTGGAGTTGGTAAGTCCTCTAATTCGAGGATGGCATCCTAGTTTTCTTTATGGATTGATGTATTAAAATATTTTAGTTTTCAATTTTATAATTTCTTTTGCTACCATTGTATTTGAGGGTGAGCTTGAACATGTCTTAGCCCCCTAGTCTATGTTAGAGGTATTTTTGGGTACATGCTATAATTTATCTACTTCTTTTATCTCATTATGGTTTTATGTTGTGGTCCTTAGCCCCATTTCCCTTTGTTTTCCATCTTATCTTTATGTCATTACCTAGGATATGCTTCATGAATGCTAAGAGGCTTGTTTGAGGTACCTTTGAGTTCCTTACTCACCGTGTTAAGACTATGCCCTAGGTCCAGGTCATGACAAATTTGATCAGAGCACAAGGTTTTGAAATAATCCTCGGCGTCCAACATATCGCGTCGAATAGAGTCTTACTCATGGGTGTGAAGCGCACCACATCTATGAGTAGGAGGCTATAAGGCGTTTAGGAATTGTCTCACTTCTTTCACGATTTGTGTTGTGCTTTAGAGTTTTCCCAAGGCTCCTTATGTCTAACAGATCATCTTAGCGCTTTTTCTAAACAATGCCTCCAAAAAGAATGTCCCAAGCCCCTCAAGATGAGAAAGTGACTCATGCGAAATTTTGAGCCACCTTCACTATATTAATGCAAGCTATAGCCAATCAAGCCAACCAAGGAGCCTAAGTTCCAAATGCTCTCACCCGGCTTTGAGAGTAAGGGACATTTCTAGGATGAACCCTCCCGAGTTCCACAAATCAAAAGTGGAGGAGGATGCTCAAGAGTTTGTGGATGAAGTACACAAGGTATTATCCGTGATGGGAGAAACATCGAAATAGAAGACAAAGTTGGCGACCTTCCAATTAAAATGGGTTGCTTAAATATGGCACACTCAATGGAAAAGTGAAAGGAATGGAGATTGGGGTCCTATTTCTTGGTGAGAGTTCAAAGATGCATTCCTAGATCGCTTGTTTCCCTTGGAGTTTAAGGAAGCCAAGATGCAAGGATTATCAACCTTAAGCAAGGGAATATTAGGTTCAGGGAGTATTCCCTCAAGTTCTCCCAACTTTCCAAATATACCCCATTGTTGGTTGCCAATCCCTGTGCTAGAATGAGTGAATTCATGTCGGGGTTATCCGATTCACTTGTTCAAGAGTGCCAAATTGCATGCTAGTAAAGGAAATGAATAATTTGAGGCTTATGACTTATATAGAACAAATTAAGGATGAAAAGATAAGAAGGGGGCAAGGGAGTCAAAGAGGGACATTTTGACGAGGATGGATCATCATCGACTAGGACCTTGGAGCCTAGGAGCAAGAGGGAAAGAAACCCCTATCCTACTTGTGACAAGTGTTGCAGAATGCATTTAGCGGATGTTTGAGGCGAGACAAAGTTTATTTTGAGTGTGGTTAGTTGGGACATAAGAGGAGGGACTTCCTAGTGACCGCTAGGAAGGGAAGAGAAAGAGCTCAAAATTCTTTGCTCGGTATGTATATGTTTCTTTGAAAATGATAATGGTGATGTTATAATTGATGTTTGGGTGCAAGTGTATATGTTGAGGCATTGGTAAAATGATAGTCTTATTGTTCATCCCCATGCATCATTTATTTTAGCCTTGACTTGTTGTTCATTGTACATGCATATTCATGAATTTGGTTTTCATTAGAATGTTATGTGCAATCATGAAAATATGTTATATATACATTTGAAATAATGTTGATGTTATTGATTTAAAACTTTTCATGAAAAGGAAATTCGCCTTGCGTATTACATTCCTGATGGGTTGTTATATGTTCATCTCCTTCTTATCATGCTAGCTTGATTCACAATGGGGGACTAATGTTTCCCGGGGGTGGAGTGGGGGGATATTGTAATAGCCCATAAGTTTGAAGTTGAGACCAAGGCAAAAGTTTGAAAATGTGGCTACTAGGTTGAAACCACGAGGCCAAAGTATGGGTTGTGATTTAGTTCACGGACCATACAAAGGCCTCATGGTTGGGAATTTTATCTTGAAAAAATTTTAAAGGCTGAAAAGGAAATATGAAAAGGATTACGGATCATGTTATTATTTTACGGGCCGTAATGTGTGATCACAATTGGGGCTTGGAGATTGGAAATTCAATTAAATATGGAAGGAAACTATAATGGGTTTTTATGGATCATGATCCATTCTACGGATCGAGGATGGTTTGTGACTTTGGGGCCTGAAATAATAGTTTCTAAATCTTGGTCTATGAACGAGAGTACATATCGTGCTTTTTTTACGACCCGTAAATGGGCATTCATAGTTTGATACAGTCAATTTAATAAAGGGATTTTTAGTAAATTTCCATTCTTTTTATTCCTAAAATAAGTCTATGTGATCCCAAAAATTTGTCTATACTACCCCTTTACCCTTCATTGTAACTTCATTCACTCCAAAATATTTTAACTCTCTAAAGTTTCCTCTTCCTCAAGTTCAAGAGAAGACCAACCTAAGGATTTTAGTTCCTCTTCTCAAATATAGGTTCTTCCATATAATTTCCACCAAGGTATGTGGATTCATCCATGAATTTCTTTCACCCATGGAGACCCAAAGTATTTTCTACTCCATTCCTTAATTCGAAGTATGCAATTCTTCATGGGTTACATATTAAGATTCCAAATGCTTATGTTATGAATCCGCTGGTTTTAGTTAGCCTATATTATTATGAAATAATGTTTAATTTCATGAGAAGGTTGTTATGTCTTGAATTCCTATATTATGGAAGTTAAGGTTTTTGAGATATTTTATGGATTTCCTAAATTTGGTCCTAAATTGGTGGATTCTACTACCTATATGCATTTAAAACTATTAACAAAGTTGTTTTACTTGAAATTCATGCATTTATTTGAGGTTTCCTTGCAAGCCAATTTGGTGGTTATAAAGATTATGATACAGGTTCCTTAAATTATCTTTTAAATTGATAAATTCTAATACTCTTATACATGAATAACTAATAATATTTTTATGATTCTATGACTAATTGTGATTTTTCGTTACTGATGGAATTTTGGGTTATGAAGTTGATGGAGGGTTTCTTAGTTTTACTTAAATTATACTTCCTTTATTATTATTGTATATGGATCAAGTATAAATCACATGAATTTCATGGATTAGTGAATTGGCTCATACATCTTATTGATTTCAAGTAATGGATTTGTGAATTAGTTTATGGGTTACTTTAAGTATAGGTTGTTTGTCATGGATACATATGGGTATGCGTATTTCCTTCAAGTCTCAAGATCATAAAGAAAAATATACATGTGCATTTCATCATGAAATATCCCATGACATGATATGCTCCTAGAATGATATTGAAGTCAAGAATGAATGAATGATTGAAATGTGAGTTCTCTCACCTAACTATTATTATGAGTTGATGATATCCCGTTATTGGAGGCATAGATAAGACTTAGGATCTATCATTATGATGATGATTAATGTTCTAAATGCTTGTGGGATGAGTTGACAGAATACCTCCCCACATTAAATGACTCTACGATTCATGTATATGATTATTTCGTGAGGGCCATATTTAGCAACAAGTGGACTTTGGGATAGATGCGGAAGTTCTCCATTAGCTAGGATGTGATACCGTTAGTAGAATCACATTGTCACATAACTACATGCCACCGTAGGGAATAGGAGTCACTCGCTAGTATAGGTTAATTTCTAGACCGCCAGTTGGTAAAAGCTTGTTAACTAGTTAGCTTTAGTGGATCCACTTAGGCATCTTAGGAGGTCATCTTGGCAAGTAATCTCCCCCATTCTTCGGATGTAGAGGAAATATTGGGACTCTATGTTTCATCTTACATGGTTTATGTCGGTTAAAGGTTCCTTTCACATAAGTTATGGTCCCTTGTTACTTCCAAATGGTATTTCTCCTAAAGGTATATAACTATGTCTTCAAGTATGTAAGGTGGTCTACATTATGATTACTAATATTTCTTTCATAATAAAATGGTCTTTAATCTAAAGTGATGCATTGTTCACCCAAGGATATTACTATTTTAATTGTACATAATAACATATGTTTCCTCACTAATCTAAGTTTATGTGTCTTATCATGCATTCAAGTAAGACTACGCTCTTTATTTCTCATATGCATTATCCCATGTTCTTGGGCTATAGTGATGTGTCAAATGATCACATGTATGTATGCCCTTCTCATGCTTCAAAGATGTCTCTTCTATAGTATATGATTTAAATCCCTTTAATTCATGTATGTCCCTAGTTTATACGATTTCTTTATGCACAATTATGTTCATCCATGCACCCTATTAAGTTCTTTCTAAAGTTGTCTTTTGATGTTTAAATGATATTTTCTTGATTATGACTTATAAAAGACCTTGTAAATGTATGATTTTAACATGAGACTTAGTATGAATCATTTGATCAATATTTTCATGTCATAAATTGCATACCCACATACTAGTACATTTAAAGTACTGACACATACTTCAATGCCTACATGATTTAATCATGTAAGGATCGATGTTCCTCGATATCCTCCACATGGCTAGCTTTGGATCATTGAAGAGGGGAGTTGGTAAGTCCTCTAGTTCGGGGATGATTGATATCTTAGTTTTCTTTCTAGATTGATGTATTAAAATATTTTAGTTTTTGGTTTATAATTATTTTTGCTATGATTGTATTTGAGGGTGAGCTTGAACATGTATTAGCCCCCACCAAGTCTATGTTAGAGGTATTGTTGGAGATATGCTATGGTTGTATCTAGTTCTTTTGTTTTTTTACTTATTATCCTTAGCCCTGTTTCCATTAGTTTTCCATCTTATGTTTGTGTCATTACCTATGATATGCTTTATGAATGCTAAGAGGCTTGTGAAGGTTCCTCATTTGCCGTGTAATGACTAGGCCCTAGGTTGGAGTTGTCACACAGAACCCCAAGGTCAACTTTCAACAATGGCTCTAGAGGCTTAGCTACCCCAGTGCCTTTGCTGCTCTTCCAGATACTATAGATGAAGTGTAATACCCCAGAAGTTGAAAAATAGGAACAACAAAGATATTGTAGAAAAGTGGCCTGGTGCACCAATCTACGTGACCAATTTTACAGTCTATAGATGCATCTACAAAATTATGAAAAAGGATCATAGAAGGTGCTCGGGAGTTGAAAATGTTTTTCTAAAATATTTGAGTTTCTATGAGGGAAGATTACGAGTTGTAAAATGAATTACGTCCCATGGAAAGTGGTCATGGATGAGGTCCAGGATTTTTAAAATTCTACAAGTTGCAAGACTTTTTGTAGGGCTGAACAGTATAGATGATAGGGATATTTACCGATTGTGGTTGAGGTTCGTCGATTTTTACCCTAACACTTAGAATTTTTTTGAAAAATGTTTAGATAGATTCATGAGCAGTGTTTATGGGCCATCTCTATTTTTATGGGTCATGGTTTTGTTCATTGTTTCGTACGATTTGAGGAGCTTCAGCAGTTCACCTACAAAGGGATTTTATGGGTCGTAAAAGGCAGGATGAGGCTATAAATTTGACACATAATTGAGATTCAAAAAAGGTGATTGGGGACCCAGGTTCTATGGAAGGACTTCTATGGCTGTAGAAAGGTCTATGACTTGTAGAGTTGGTCCATGGAAATAGTTTGATAAAATTTATGAAAGGTATTTCAATCACGTCCTGCTCTCCTAACTCCTAAACGATGTCATTTTTGCCCTATAAATCTACTATAACCATTTTTATACTACAATCCTAACCCATTCCAAAGCTTTCACCTAATTCATCAAATTCTCTCCAAGTTTCATCCTCTCCAAGGTTCTATTGAAGATTAACTAGGGTTCTTTCAATTCCTCAATCAATTCTCAGGTTTTCCTCAAGAAATTTAATCAAGGTATGTGGGTATTCATTCATGGATCCCTTTCACCCATGAAGAAAAAAGAATTTGCAACTTTTTCTACCAAATTCAAGTATGAAAATTTATGAGTTATGATGATTTATCATTCAATTCCATGAATTATATTTTATATTATGATTATTGATCTAATTATGCATGAATTGTTATTAATTACACGATTTCAAGGATTTTCATCAAATTTCTCCTCAAGGCTATCTGGTGTTCATGAAATTGATTATAAGTTCTTTCAATTATGATAAAATTGAAGTTATTCTTCATGAATTATGCATGATTTCATTCAGATTACCTGATTTTTCAAGTAAATTACTAGTGAAGCCATGCTTTTACCCTGGTTTTCACTACAAATTATGATCATAAATTTGTAAGAATTTAGAGAAAGTTTAATGGGAATTATGAATTAAGCTTTATGAATCTATGCAAGATAAGTATAAATAATTGTTAGTGTACTCATCTAAGAAAGGATTCCGTCATGACCCAAGCCTAGGGCCTGGTCGTAACACGATGAATGAGCGACCTGCAGGCACCTTACCCAATCCTCTTGGTATTTATCAAGCATTCATAGGTATTTAACAATGATAAAAGAAGACTTTGAAAGTTGAGAATGGGACTAAGGGAAAACATCCAGTCATCAAAATCATAGAAGGACAATAACTCAAACTTTAAATCATATCGTCCAAATATACCATCTACATAAAAGACTTAGAGGGGGCTAAGACATAACCAAAACTCCCCTCAAGTATAGAAATCATGAGAAAATAACATAGAAAGTAAAAGTCTCCATAATACAACCCAAAAATAAGTAAATGTCTCAAATAAAAATAGCATGAGGGAGGAGGTGTAGTCCCCAAATTAGAGGTCTCACCAAAGCTACAAGAGTCTCCATATTACAACCAAAAAAATAAGTAAATGTCTCAAATATAAATAGCATGAGGGAGTAGGTGTAGTCCCTAAATTAGAGGGCTCATCAAAGCTACTAGTTTTGAACGTCGGAAGCTAGCCACGTGTCGGTGAAGGAGGTGGAATGCCGGTCCCTACATGATGATATCATATAGGTAAAATATGCATTAGTACATTAGAATATACTAAGTATGTGAGATGCAATGCACAAATTAAATTGTATGCCATCGGTCGAAACATGTATAACCACAATAAAAGAATAAAGCTCAATATGAAATAAGAGACCAATACATCATGTGAAAACTCATAAGCTAAATATGAAATAAGAGATCAATGCATCATGCCAAAACTCATAAGCTAAATATGAAATAAGAGATTAATGCATCATGCCAAAACTCATAAGCTAAATATGAAATAAGAGAACAATGTGTCACGTGAAAACTCATTTTAAAGTACATAGACATCAAATACATAGATTTGCAGGAGGAGACAATAACCGACATTTAAGACCATGCAAGCTACTACATGAAATCCAACATAACCCCCTATATTGGCACGGGGAGTCCACTTGCCGGGTGGAACTCCGTCAGCTTATGCATGCATATATTAGTTTAACTTTGCTATTTTGGATCCACCGGCCTTAGCCTACAAGTGCTCCTATGGTGGCATATAGTCAATGAGACAAGAGGTTACTTCTAAGTTTCCCGTACCAAACCCTACCTCAATGCCCCATTTAGTGCTAAGTCAAACCTCGTGGAATACTTTGAACATAGACATATTCATAAATATTTATAAGCTTTGAAATATTCTTTGATATCATAAGAGTAGCTCATCAACTTGGGATCCGCTCAAGTGAAAATCTTCCTTTCCCATTGAGGGCCTATCTTAAACATAATTAAAGGCCTCTTATCATACTTGTAACTTTCATAACATTCGTAAACCTTCTTACTATTTTTAAGGCATATATTAGTAGCATCATGTAAGAACTCATCTTAAACTTAGTGGGCTTATTGAATCAACTTTAAAAGCACATGATTCAAAAGCGTTGAGTAATTTTATGGTGAAATCCACCAATTTAAAATCAAGTCTAAACAACCCACATTATCATTCAAAACCCTAGGTAATTCAATCATATAATTCAACTTGAAACACATCATCTTATTGTATCATTAGAGTCAAAATAACGAAAAATATATCATTAAAACATCATTTAAACCATGTTCCTAGAACTCATAAATTTTCATGAGCTTAAAGAAAGGTAAAAGGGATGGTCGTTTGACTTTGTGGATGAAACAGATCCAAAAATCAACTCACATACCTGATTGAAAACCTTAAGGAAAGTCTTAAAGATTTGGAGAAGAAAACCCTAGCCCTTCTTGCCTTCTCCTTAGAGAGTTTCTTACTTTAGAAAGTTTTTGGTAATTTTGGAATACAAAGAATGAGAGTTATTGAGAGGGTTTGGGGATGATAATAGGTAGATTTAGTGTCACGAACAAAGCCTAGGACCAAGATGTGATACGACGAATGGGGAACCTTAAGGGACCCCAAGAAAGACTCTAAGAATAAGTAAGCACATCCATGAATATGGATGCATAATTAAACATCAAGAAAATAATTCTAAGGGAATCGGGTGTAATGACCCTTTGGGTCCTTTTTGTATTTGTGTGGCTACTCTGTTGGTTTGAGTTTCTGCATGGTGATTTGGACCTTTTAGTTTTGGTTGAGAATTATGTAAGCTTGCGAGTTAATGAGAAGTTATAACTGCGAAAATGAGATTTCTGTCAAAATGCTAATAAACGACCTCAGAATAAAATCTGACGGTTCCATCAGTCTCGAAACGACTGCTTGTTTTAGGAGGGTTGTTGGTCCAAGGATGGAGGGTCCTAGTATGATTGAGCTAAAAGTTGCAAAATGAGCTCAAGCGGAAGCTAAAAAGAGCATTTCTATAAAAGCCCTGCTAAACATGCTCAAAATGGAAATCTAATGGCATGGTCAGCTCTGGAACATTGTAAATAGTCTAAAATGGCCTTCATTGGTTGGCAGGGGCTTTAGGTTGCGTTGTGATCCCCTCAGTTCTTTTAACTAAAATTATCCGAAAAGAAGTGGGACCCTATTTTTCCTGTAGGATTCTCCGTTGGAAATTTTGCCCAAACATTGGATCTGGAACGTCAAAATCCATATGGTTACACTATTTATTTTCATAAAACGAACATTGGACGACCTTGGAATGCTCCAGGAAAGATTTTAGATTACTGGTGCCGACAAAGGTGCATAGGCCCGTGTTCGCTCCCGTACGCGATTCTGCGCGACTCCACGTCCATGCCCATGTGCCCACATCATGGTGCGCCCAGCCTATATAAGGCCTGGTCGTGAGGGCTTTCGAGAAGAAAACTTCAAATGGCCATAACAAGTGATTCAGAGCTCTTATTTTGTCGATTCAAAAGCCTATGTGACTTGGATTTTTGCAAGGCATGTTGTGGTGAAGTCGGATTTGAGATTTGGCATGTATTTAGAGGTAAATTCACTTTATTAGTTGATTACTTTCTTAAAATTGGTGAAAACTTTATTTGTTGATTTCGTAACCAATTCTTGGCGCAATCGAATGAAATTTGAGTCTAAAATGTTCTACGTTTTGAGGAGAACCCTGTGGTATGCTGGGTCTTAGCTGAAATTGTCTGATTTTTGAGAATTTTGGTTGAGAAAGTTTTGAAAAGAATGTTTTCCCAGTAAAGCTTTTAACTTCATTTTGGGCTTTTTCTTGGTCTTCTGGGTCTGTTTTGGACCGAAGTTTTAGCTGTAGACTCAAGGTGAAGTGGGTACTATTTTTCAGGAATTTATTTGGGATTTTGGGCGTAAGTTCTATTTTATCCATTTTAGGCCAAATTAACATTATTTCACCCGCTTTTCAAGACATTACAACCAATATGACCGTATTGACCCAGTGAATATTATTTCAATAGCTGAGTAGCCCCGGGAAGCAGTTCAAAAGGGCAAAGTTGGGAAGATTGACTCATGAATGGAGGGATCGTTTGCCAAGTAGGCTAGGGTGTCTCTAAAGCTTAGACTAAGTTGAAATGTTGCATATGTGAGTTAAAATATATAGAAATGTCCTTTTAATGGGTTGAGCCATAGAATACATATTGCATATAGCTGGTTGTTAATCCACTTGTGTTATACATGATATGGGATTATAGTGTTGTATTGAGGGTTGTGTTAGTTGTAGCTGCTATACTAGTTGTTTCTACTCTATTTGGCTACGAGAAGGGCCCGAACGGTGCTGGATGGCAGAGAACAAGTTACAGATATGTACACCGATCTTGACTCTTGCTTATATGTATGTGTGGTTTGAGGTTACCGAAATATACTAGTTATTGAGGCTGACTTGTGATTACATGCTACCTTATGCATTGGATCTAACATCTATATCTTGTTGGTATGCATATGCATGATGTGGCTATAGTTCTTTATATTTGTTCTAAGTACTTATGGTAGAATTTCCTGTTTAAACATGATTCTATCCTACCCTATGACTTATATGATCTTATATACCATCGTTATCTATTATGTACTTATGCTACTGGTTACTGACCGGAGAAACACACCATATTCTGGGGGTGGTTATAGAGTACCCCTAAGGGAGTCTTGCGTTCTATGATATGAGAGGTGTTGCTACTAAGCCACTGGGATGTTAGAGATGGAAGTGTGACCCTGGTAGCGAGGTGCAAGCTATATCCTATGGGCTTCCTGGGGTTATCCATGATGAGACACTAGTTATGTGGGTTAGCCCTAGAAACTAGCACCCTGTCTAAGGAAGGGCACATCATTAGCGGGACAACACATGGTAAGCTTAGGGTAAAATCCTTCATACCAGCTGCGTTGCGATATGATTCTGGATAGGTGACATCCTTCTGATTATCTAGCATCTTGGGCCTTAAGTTAGGTTATACCGTTACTGCCCTCTGAGTTGCTTCACACAGAGAAAGGGCCCGGTAAGGGTCGAATATGAGCTCGTGCCTAGGGCAGACATGCGTCCTAACTTGATTTATACCTGTGTGAGTGTTTATAGCCGTTGCTATAGAGATGCTGACTGGTAGATTGTGTATTGATTATATGCAGTATTGTGGCTTGACCCTAGTATAGAGATGACTTTGCGGGAGTCGGTTCTCCTAGATACTTATGATATATAGTGATTTTCTATATTTTGTTTGAGCACTTGGGGCCAACGAGGTTATGGTGTACTTAGCGTTAGTTGGACATGACTCTATAGTGATTTGTGATATATATACACTCTGATGTACTACTTATAGTTATTATGCACTAGTCCTTTCCATCTGATGTTGGAGTACTTGTTGTATCTGAGAGAGATAGTGCTTATGGTTTTGTGGGTTGGATTGATATTGTGGGATACCTAGGTTGAGAGTGTCGTTTACATGCACTCTGGGCACAATATGACTTTGGAGTTCCGAATTCGGATAGATTAGCTGAGTGAGTGACTATTTCGATATCTCGAGTGTAACGACCTGTAGGTTTGAGGTTGAGGCTAAGGCAAAAGTTGTGAATTTGATTACTAGAATGAAAACACGAGACCTAAGTATGGGTCATAATTTAGTTCACAGACCATACAAAGGCCTCATGGATTAGGGGGTTTTACTTTGGGGAAAATTCAAATTCTAGAAGTAAAGTACGAGAAGAGTCTACTAATCGTGAAGTACTCTACGGGTCGTAATAATGGGCCATAGATGGGGTCTTGGAAATTGGATGTTTTGGTTGAGTATAGAAGGGATCTATAAAGGACTTTACGACCTGTGGTAAACTTTACGGACCGTGTAAAGGTTCGTGGTTTTGAAACCTAGTGGGATAGTTTTTGGATCTTGATTTATGATATGCAGAACGGGTCGTACATTAATTTATGGCCCGTAATCAGTGCTTCATGGATTGATCCAACCAGTTTTTATGAATAGCATTTTTGACCTTTTCTATCCCCTTAAATCCTTAACAACCTTATCTAGCCCCTTCATGACCCCTCATGCAACTCCAAGCCCCTTCCCATCAAGCAAATCGCAAACTGTTACAATTTATCAAGTTCTAGCAAGTTCGTGTACGTGTCAACTTAAAATGATCAGATTGTTTAGCACACAACGAATTAGATTTTGGTGACCTACCAAATGAAATCTCTTTGAATTATCTTTCCAACACCACAAATTTCACCTCGTTTGAAGTTCAGACCAAAACGTTATGCCCATTCTAGTGAAGCACTGTTAGGCTGCTTGCACCTTACGACCCACACTACAACCAATAGTGTATTCGATGGGTCGTGGATAGCCTTCTTGGAAGGTTTCGTCCAGACATTCTTTTACTTTTAAGTGGGGTCTTTTGGATCATTTTCCCATATTTTTAGCACTCTAAGGGAGGTTTGGACCCCTTTACCCTCTCATACCTATACTAATATACCCAAAACTCTCTCAATCAAACAATTCAACCCAAAATATTTTAACTCCCTCTCTCAAGTTCTCTCTTCCTCAAATTCAAGAGAAAACCTACACAGGGCTTTAATTTCTTCTTCCTAAATCAAGGTTCTTCCATAGTTCTTCTACCAAGGTATGTGGGTTTCATCCATGGGTTCCTTTCACCCATGGGGACCTAAATTATTTTCTACTCTATTCTTTAATTTAAAGTATATACTTTTTCATGGGTTTTCATATTATGATTCTAATTGTTTATCTTATGATTTTATTGATGTTAGTTAACCTATATTATTAGGAAACAATGTTTAATTTCATGGTATGAATGTTATGTCTTGAATTCCTATATTATGGAAGTTAGGGTTTTAAAGATATTTGATGGGTTTGCTAAATTTGGTGTTAAATTGATGGATTCTACTACCTATATGCATGAGAAACTATAAACTAAGTTGTCTTACTTGAAAGTTATGAATTTATTTGAGGTTTCTTTACAAGCAAAATTGGGGGCCATGAAGATTATGATATGGATTTCTTAAATTATCTTTTAAATTGGTGAATCCTACTACTCTCATACATGAATAGCTAGTAATTTTCATGATTCCATGGCTAATTGTGATTATTTCTTACTTGTGAAATTTTGGGTCATGAAGTTGATGGAGGGTTACTTGATTTTACTTAAATTCATACTTCCTCTATTATTATTGTATATGAATCAAGTCTAAATCATATTAATTTCATGAATTAGTGTATTGACTCAGATATCTCATTGATTTCAAGTAATGGGTTTGTGAATTGGTTTATGGGTTACTTCAAGTATGGGTTGGTTGTCATGGATACATACATATGAGTACGCATATTTCCTTCAAGTTTCAAGATCTTAAAGATAATTTACATGTATTAGTGCATTGCATCATGAGATATCCCATGACATGACATGCTCTTAGAATGATATTGAAGTCAAGAATGAATTAATGATTGAAGTTTGAGTTCTCTCACCTAACTATGATTATGAGACGATGATAGCTCGTTAGTAGAGTCATAGACAAGATTTAAGAGCTATACTTATGATGATGATTAATGTTCCACGAGTAATTGTGATTTTTTCTTAATTATGAAATTTTGGGTTATGAGTTAATGGAGGGTTACTTGATTTTACTTAAATTCATACTTCCTCTATTATTATTATTATTATTATTATTATTATTATTATTATTATTATTATTATTATTATTATTATTATTATTATTATTATTATTATTATTATTATTATTATTATTATTATTATTATTATTATTATTATTATTATTATTATTATTATTATTATTATTATTATTATTATTATTATTATTATTATTATTATTATTATTATTATTATTATTATTATTATTATTATTATTATTATTATTATTATTATTATTATTATTATTATTATTATTATTATTATTATTATTATTATTATTATTATTATTATTATTATTATTATTATTATTATTATTATTATTATTATTATTATTATTATTATTATTATTATTATTATTATTATTATTATTATTATTATTATTATTATTATTATTATTATTATTATTATTATTATTATTATTATTATTATTATTATTATTATTATTATTATTATTATTATTATTATTATTATTATTATTATTATTATTATTATTATTATTATTATTATTATTATTATTATTATTATTATTATTATTATTATTATTATTATTATTATTATTATTATTATTATTATTATTATTATTATTATTATTATTATTATTATTATTATTATTATTATTATTATTATTATTATTATTATTATTATTATTATTATTATTATTATTATTATTATTATTATTATTATTATTATTATTATTATTATTATTATTATTATTATTATTATTATTATTATTATTATTATTATTATTATTATTATTATTATTATTATTATTATTATTATTATTATTATTATTATTATTATTATTATTATTATTATTATTATTATTATTATTATTATTATTATTATTATTATTATTTTATTATTATTATTATTATTATTATTATTATTATTATTATTATTATTATTATTATTATTATTATTATTATTATTATTATTATTATTATTATTATTATTATTATTATTATTATTATTATTATTATTATTATTATTATTATTATTATTATTATTATTATTATTATTATTATTATTATTATTATTAATATTATTATTATTATTATTATTATTATTATTATTATTATTATTATTATTATTATTTATTATATTATTATTATTATTATTATTATTATTATTATTATTATTATTATTATTATTATTATTATTATTATTATTATTATTATTATTATTATTATTATTATTATTATTATTATTATTATTATTATTATTATTATTATTATTATTATTATTATTATTATTATTATTATTATTATTATTATTATTATTATTATTATTATTATTATTATTATTATTATTATTATTATTATTATTATTATTATTATATTATTATTATTATTATTATTATTATTATTATTATTATTATTATTATTATTATTATTATTATTATTATTATTATTATTATTATTATTATTATTATTATTATTATTATTATTATTATTATTATTATTATTATTATTATTATTATATTATTATTATTATTATTATTATTATTATTATTATTATTATTATTATTATATTATTATTATTATTATTATTATTATTATTATTATTATTATTATTATTATTATTATTCTTCTTGTTGTTGTTGTTGTTGTTGTTGTTGTTGTTGTTGTTGTTGTTGTTGTTGATTATTATCATCATTATTATCATCATCATCATCATCATCATCATCATCATCATCATCATCATCATTATCATTATCATCATTATCATCATTATCATTATCATCATTATCATCATTCTACCATCCCTGAGAACAGCTATAAAACTTTCCGGTAAGCCTCTTAAGGTAAGGGGTTTAAAAGCAACTTGTATTAAACCAATATGAATAAACTTATAATTTTCCCTATAAGGGGCAAAATCACTTTCATTTAATAAACGGAAAGTTCCGTGATCAGAATCAACAGTAATTATTTCTTCTGTCGTTTTAACAATTTGTTTAAAATCAAGTTTTTCAAAAGTACCCATTTGATATATTAATTTAGGTTGAACTTTAGGAATTGTCCATTTATTAAGGAGATCTAAATTTTGAGGCATATCATACTCTTCGTTTCTACTATTTTTTAATAGTACAGTGTTTCTTTATAATGTTCATTTCAAATAAGGGTTGGACTAATACCAGCTATGACTATCCGATAACATGGCTCTGATACCATAACTAGGGACAGGTCATAACAAGGGACAGGATCGCTTCGGAAATCTCAGGAGCTTTTACAGTTTGGAGGAAAATTTACAAGCTAGTGTTACCCCGATTCTGACAAAACCTAAGTTCACCCCTTTAACAGCCCAACCAACGCCTTTCCCTACGGCTTACACGGGCTCATAGCAGGGATTACCATGCATAGCACATGTTTTGTCATTATCGGAGCTACAGTAACTTTACCTCAAAACCCGACCTAAGGATTACCGGAACAATCTTTTCCCTATCAAGGGACCATTTCCATATCAGATGTTTAGTGTGTTATTAGTCCAACACAGGGTGTTTAGCCTAACATTTAGGCAAATATGATATCAAAAGATAAAATATTCAGAATAATAGTAATAGTAAAATAATACCTTAAAAGATGAACTCAGAAGTGGGAAATTTCTTCACTCTTTATTTCACAAAATAAGGATTTACAATAGAGAATATGGAGAGGGGTTGGCCAAAGCCTGCCTTTCCACCAAACAAAGTGATCCTTATATAGCCGGATCAAATAAGTAAAACAAAATAAAATACGTCATTGCTTACATAATTTTTAAATAATTTACCCAACATAGGGTCCCACTATTTTAAAGACTATCATGTCTTTCTAACTTTATAAAAGTTAATTGCCCAACATAGGGTCCTACTTCTTTAAAGGCCATCATGCTTTATAAAAGTTATTTGTCTTCTTCTCCTTTTACTTTTCCATTTCTTTTGACGTGGAAGATTCTTCCACATTCCTGAACTGTTTGAGGAATAGTTCTATGTCCATCTCCTCGGTGCTATGAACACTTTGAGCCTCTCCTGCTAAACAATGTTCTTCCTCTTCATTTGAAGAAGTGGCTACAGACATATTATCTGGAAATTCCATTCCTAGATTTTTTGCCAAGTCCTTTTTTACTTCTTGC
Source organism: Solanum rostratum (assembly GCA_029948455.1). Classification (NCBI taxonomy): domain Eukaryota; kingdom Viridiplantae; phylum Streptophyta; class Magnoliopsida; order Solanales; family Solanaceae; genus Solanum; species Solanum rostratum. The sequence goes on from CM057049.1 coordinate 56,419,095, forward strand.
ATGTATGATGCAATTAGTTCTGCCTTGGAAATTGCTCCTTTCTTCATTTTTAGTTTTCGTGAAATTTGCTTGAAGGGGCTCATCTCTTCTTGTTCTGATATAATCTGGGATTGCCTTCTTCCCATTTCAATAAAATTTTTTATTGAGTTTATTATCTCTTGTCCAGGAATTTTCCCTTCTGCGTCCTTGTGAAGTTATTTATTCCAGAATTTTGTATAAAATATTCTTTTCAGGCATGGAAATCCTTCCCCCGTATTTTGGACTTCAATTGTCCATTTCATTATTAATGGGATTGAGAATTCAATAAAGAAATACATCGGAATAACTGGTACTTTTGAACAAAAAGAAATCAGAATTGATTTCATATCACAACCTTTTTCTAAATATGTTAATAATATCAAAGATATGATTTCCTCAAAAATAAAGCAAATTGATTTTTTAAAAAATGAAATTTGTAGCATCACCATTGAAGAGACCCTTCAAAATTCTAAAATAAAAGAAAAAATTGATAATTTAAAAAATCAGTTTTCCCTCCAAATCTGTGGAGACCACCCAAATGTGTTTTGGGAAAGAAAGAAACATGTTGTAAGTCTTCCTTACGAAGAAAATTTTTCTGAAGATAATATTCCTACTAAGGCAAGACCTTGCCAAATGAATTCAGAATATCTGGATTTATGTAAACATGAGATTAATAATCTGCTTCAAAAGGGCTTAATAAGACCCTCAAAGTCACAATGGTCCTGTACTGCTTTCTATGTTAATAAACACGCAGAATAGGAACGAGGGGTACCAAGATTAGTAATAAATTATAAACCCCTAAATAAAGTTTTAAAATGGATTAGATACCCTATTCCTAATAAGAAGGACTTATTGGATAGATTACATGAAGCTATCATATTTTCAAAGTTTGATTTAAAATCTGGATATTGGCAGATCCAGATCTCTGAAAGAGATAGATATAAAACAACTTTTAATGTTCCAATGGGACAATATGAATGGAATGTAATGCCATTTGGATTAAAAAATGCTCCATCGGAATTTTAGAAAATTATGAATGATTTTTTTTTAATCCTTTCGATAATTTTATTATTGTCTATATAGATGATATACTAGTATTTTCCAAAACTCTAGTATACCATCTTATTATTATGCTTATCCTAATTTGCAAATTTCTTTAAATGATGAAAATTCTTTAGATACTTTAATATTAAGTATTAAGTTACATGGTTATGATTATATGCCTGGCACAGAGGTTATATGTATCTGCTATCGTATTTATTATAAACCTTTGTACACACTAAACCTTATGTGTAAAATAATGGATCTTAAAAACGAAACCATTTTGATTGAAACAAATTTTAGTAGGTCAAAAATTGTAATAAGAAGGCCTATAAAGTGGGATGAAATTGATTTCCCAAAAGAATGGATAATTGAAGAAACAACCCCGCCTAGAAATAATATTTCTTCAGATATATCTGAAATTGAACAAACGTCGGATGGAACAGTTAAGATTCGTTTTCATAATAATGAACTGTTGAATTTTGCCGATGATATGGCAATACCTCCAAGAATGCTTAGATCTACTTCTTATATGCCTAAATGTAACTCTTTTTATACCTCTACAGCTGATTATATTGTAGATCTAACATCTAGAGCATCAACTTCTCAAATTAGAGAGGAAGATACCTCTAGATCTGATAAATCTGGTTTTCAGAAAAATGATCATATTGATAATATCAAAATTGAAAATCATATTGTAACTCCTGATATGGAGCCTACTCCTTCTGATATGGAATTTCCAACTGGTTTATATGGATCAAAAAACTAAACTTGATTTTTCACAAGGATCTCCAATAAGGAAAAAGATCCAACAAATATTTTTTCAACCTAAATGGGAACCTTTTCAAAATTGGTTCTTTAAAAGCTTTGACAAAACTCAAAGAAAGTTTTTTCAAAATGATTTTTATAATGATCTTTCAAGAGTAAATAAAGCTATGGCTTTTATCCCGTGGTTTATGACTAAATATGTTTATAAATATATAGAATGTTAGAACATGATTATAAGCTTTCAAATGGTACTATTACTAAATCAGTATTACCACCACAACAATCCTTTCAAATTGAAAAGGAAAATAAAGTTGTTAATTTCACAGCTTTTGCGGATTTAATAGATAATGAAATTGCCCTAATTACTGCTAAACATGTTCAAACTTTAATTAGACAGAATAATTATACAAATGTTTATGTAAGTATTTTAGGAGAACATATTCTCTCTTTACATGAGAAAATTGACAGTTTATATACAAATTTGAAGAAAGAAAGAATAGTTGAAGAAAAGGAGGTTATACCCAAAGCTACTCCTAGTATTCAACCCCCTCCAGAAGTAAGGGACTTTAGATTCGGTAATATGGCTGATCTAGAACAAGAACCTTCTAATAACAGAAAGGATGATATTTCAAAGGATGAGAATAATAAAATCTCAGAAAAGCATGCTAGGAAGCCGGTACAAAGAATGTACTATTATCCTAGACCGACTCCTCAGGATGTGTTATTAGAAGAACAAGAAACGTATATCTCTAATAGTTATAGTGGAAATGAGATATATGAATTGTTATTGATGGTTATACCGACAGACAAATTTATACACTGATGCATAGAATCTTGATGTTCAGTACAGTTTGTAAGGCAAATGGTAATACCAAAATTAAGACTGCTAATATGATTATAGCAGGATTTACAGGACAACTTAAAGGATGGTGGGATAATTACCTCACTGAAAACCAGAGAATAGCAATCCTAAATGCTGTAAAAAGGGAAGGAGATACATCAGAACCCAATATAGCGTACTCCCTAATCCTTACAATTATAGAACATTTTTCTGGAAAGTGGTTAGATAATAGTGAGACCATTAGGACTATGCTCCAAAACCTTAGGTGCAAAACCTTAACATCCTTTAGATGGTATAATGATGTATTTTTGTCAAGAGTAATGGAGCTTCCTGAGTGTAATAGCCCTCATTGGAAATCCAAATTCATAGATGGACTTCCCATTCTATTTGCAGAAAGGGTTAGAAAAAACCCTTAGGGGTGATAAGGTCAGTATAAATTATGAAGATTATACTTATGGAAAATTAATAAGTGTCTGTACACAGGAAGGCCTATCCCTCTGTAATATTTTATTATTATTATTATTATGATTAATAATCCCTCTGTAATATTGTTATTATTATTTTTTTTATTATTATTATTATGATTATTATTATGATTATTATTATGATAATTATTATTATTATTATTATTATTATTATGATTATTATTATTATTATTATTATTATTATTATTATTATTATTATTATTATTATTATTATTATTATATATGAATCAAGTTTAAATAACATGAATTTCATGAATTGGTGTATTGACTCAGATATCTAACTGATTTCAAGTAATGGGTTTGTGAATTGGTTTATGGGTTACTTGATGTATGGGTTGGTTGTCATGGATACATATGAGTATGCATATTTCCTTCAAGTTTCAAGATCTTAAAGATAATTCACATGTATTAGTGCATTGCATCATGAGATATCCCATGACATGACATGCTCTTAGAATGATATTGAAGTCAAGAATGAATGAATGATTGAAGTGTGAGTTCTCTCACCTAACTATGATTATCAGATGATGATAGCCTATTAGTAGAGTCATAGACAAGATTTAAGAGCTATACTTATGATGATGACTAATGTTCTAGATGCTTGTGGGATGGGTTAGTAGAATACCTCTTCATATTAAATGACTCTATAATTCATGCTTATAATTATTATATAAGAGTTTTACTTAGCATCGAATGGAATTTGGGATGAATGCAGAAGCTCCCCATTAGAGAAGGCATGAGACCGTTAGTAGAATCTCATCGTCTCATAACTACATGCCACCGTAGGGAATAGGAGTCACCCGCTAGTAGAGGTTGATTTCTAGACCACCCATTAGTACAGGCTTGTTAAATAGTTTGCTTTAGTGGATCTACTTAGGCATCTTAGGAGGTCATCTTGGCAAGTGATCTCCCCCTATCTTCTAGTTTAGGGGAAACATTGGGACTCCATTGTTTAGTTAACATGGTTTATGTCGGTTAAAGGTTGCTCTCACATATGTTCATGTTCTCCTCATGTACCCAAGGTATCCTTTTTTGATGGTTTCTTCATATTATGTTCAAAGTTGTTTTAAAGTTCCTATGACCCATTGTTTAACAACTAGAAATGGTATTTCTCCTAAAGGTATATGTCTATGTCTACAAGTATGTAAGGTGCTCTCCACTATGATTACTAATGTTTCTTTCATAGTAAAATAGACTTTTATGTAAAGTGATGTATTGTTCACCCAAGGATATTAATATTTTAATTGTTCATAACAACATGTGTTTTCTCACTAACCTAACTCTATGTTCCTCACCATGCATTCAAGTAAGGGTAGGTTCTTTGTTTCTCATATGCATTATTTCATGTTCTATGGCAAAAGTAAATTGTTTAAATGATCACCCTCTATATGTTCTAAGTTTATATGATTTCCTTATTCATGACAATGTTCATCCATGCATCCTATTATGTTCTTTGTAAAGTTGCCTTTTAATGTTTAAATGATATTAGCTTGATTATGACTTACTAATCCCCTAGTAAATGTATGATTTTAACATGAGACTCAGCATGGATCATTTCATCATTGTTTCTATGTCATGCATTACACAACTACTTACTAGTGTATTCAAAATACTGACACATACTTATATGCCCACATGATTTAATCATGTGGGGACAAGCGCTCCTCGATATCCTCTATATGGCTAGCTTTGGCTTGTTGAAAACGAAAGTTGGTGAGTCCTTTAGTTTAGGGATGACATCCTGGTTTTCATTCTAGCTTGATGTATTAAGAAATCTTCATTTTTAAGTTTTATAATTTCTTTTGCTATGATTGTATTTGAGGGTGAGATGAAACATGTCTTATCCCCCTCCAAGTTATGTTAAGAGGTATTGTTGGACATATGCTATGGTTGTATCTAGTTATTTTAATTCATTACGGTTTGAACTTGTGGCCCTTTGCCTGTTTCCCTTTAGTTTTCGATCTTATCTTTATGTCATTGCCTATCTCGTCCTGGGCTATCGCACAAAAAACTATAACCAAAATCCTCTTTATCTGGCATTAACTTGGAATCACATGCATCTAAAGCACCTTATACTAAGATCAATATAGTTGTATGTAAACCAAGGGCAATATCATGATGAACCAAAAAGTCTCCAGGACCTATTGTTAAGAATAATGAATTTCTATTTTCATTAACATCATTTAACCAACCCGGCAACCAGATGCTTTGACCCGCATTGAATGCTGGGCCACTCGTTAAAGATAAAAGTTATTTAAGATGGCTTAGGTAAGGTGCCTTGGATATCTCATTAGCTATGTGATGACTAGGCCCCTAGGTTATGTCAATACAAACTTGGTGTCAGAGCACAAGATTTTGAAATGGTCCTCAAAGTCCAACATGCTATGCCGAGTAGAGTCTTATTCATGGGTGTGAAGTATGCCACATCTATGAGTATGAGACTATAAGGCGTTTAGGAATTGTCTCACTTCTTTCATGATATATGTCGTTCTTTAGAATTATCCTAAGGTTCCGTTATCTAACAAATCATTTTTTGTGATTTTCTAGATAATGCCTTCAAGAAGAATGCCTCAAGTCCTCGAAGATGAGGGAATGATTCATGCGGAGTTTCAGGCTAATATAACTATGTTGGCACAAGTGGTGACCAATCCAGCCGACCAAGGTTCTAATGTCCCGAATGCTTCCACTGTAACCTCTAGAGTGAGGGACTTTTCTAGGATGAACCCTTTCGAATTCCATAGATCAAATGTTGAGGAAGATGTTCAAGAGTTTGTGGATGAAGTGGAAAAAGTGTTGGCCATTATGGGAGTGACTTCAAAGAAAAGGCGGAGTTAGCAACCTTCCAACTTAAAGGGGTGGCTCCTGTATGGAACGAACAACGGAAACATGCGCAGAATGAAGCTTGAGGTCCTATTTATCGGGAATAGTTCAAGGATGCATTCCTCGATCGCTTCTTTCCCTTGATGTAAGGACCCGAAATTTTTTATGACCTCAATGAAGCATGAAAATTTGGTTATGGAAAAGTTTTAGACCAAGGTGACACTTCATGGGAGCCATCTCGGTCCGTGTGAAGTCACATGGCCCGTGTGGAGCCTCCATGAAGTGGCCCTTGGCCTATGGAGGATGTTAGGCCCTTAAACGTGGTGTTTTAAACTAAGGCACACCATACTTGGACCCCTCACGATTGGTGTGACACTTCACGGACCGTGTGGTGGGCCGTGTGATGGCCTTGGCTTGAAATCCCACAGCTTTGGGACAAAGTATGGTTACACGGCTAAGTTTACGACCCGTGTGAGGTGGCACAACCCGTGAGGCCATTCGTAAAGCTTCCGGAGTGAAATTTTTCTAAGTATGGAATCACCGTCTCGTAACTTGATTGTGGAATTTTCTATGAAGAGGGTAAGGGCAGTGTCACGGCCCGTGTGACACTACACGGTCCGTGTAACCTCCCGTGAAGATGGCTTCATTGAAAAATTCTAAGTATGAGATCTTCATGCTCAAGCTAAGTTCACTTTCAAGCCTTCAATTCAAGCTTATTAATATTGTTTAAGGCCATAATGGGTCTCCTACATCAAGTTAAGTTCAAAGAAATTCCATTGGCTAAGTTTTTCACAAGTACCGATAGAAGGGTCAACTTTAAATGGGCATATCTCTTAGCACAAAAGGAACTGGGTGACCCATGACAGATCAAATTGAAGCTCTTTGAATTATCTTTCCAACGTATCTGGTCTCACCTTATTCCGAGTTTGTATAAAGAAGTTATACCCTTTTTCGTAAAATCTTTTTGGGCTAGACGGGAGGTCTTCACGGACCGTGAAGAGCTTCAAGGGCCGTGAAGCCAACCGTGTTAACTTCGATTTAAAATTTAAAAGGGCATTTTATTGAGTTATTTTTGATATCTTGACCCATCCCCAAGGCTTTTAAGACCTTTTTAACCCCCTTCATATTCCTAAACTTCTCTTACACTAATTCTAAACCCTCATTCCACACAAACACTTAGTTTCTAGAATTAGACTCTCGAAATTCTCTCCAAGTCTCATCTTCAAGATTCAAGCTAGGATCCAAATGGGGTTTCAAATTCAAGCTAAACTCTTCTCAAATTTATCTTCCTAATCAAGGTATGTAGGATTGATTCTTGGTCCCTTTAAACTAAGAAAACCCAAAATTACTTTCAATTGATTTCATGAATTTTAGTCACTTTAAATATGGGTTTTCATTATTTGATTTTGTTAAATCCAATTGATGTATGGGATGCACCCTACCGATAATTTTTAATTGCTTTGAACACTATTATAATGATTTACATTGTGTTATGAAGTTATGATCACGTGTGTCCCCTTTAAAATTGATTTATGCATGGGTGACTTATATTATGATTTAGGTGCCAATTTATTTATGGATTTATCCAATTTCATATTATGATGTTGATTTTAACTTGAATCTAAGTTACCCATGCTATCCTCACATCATGCATTGCAATGGATTTATGAGCATTGGTATATGGAAATTATGAAGTGGGTTAAGCCTAATTATGTTTTGTGAAATGATTATGATATGATTTTGATAAGGCATTGGTTATGACAAGAATGTGATCACATACAATCCATGATTATGGCCCTTTGAGAATTATGGGTGCTTGCACCATCTTGTTTATGTAGACGAGCTATTCCTTTCATGAGCATTATGATTGTGATTTTATGGTTTGACATTTGAGCCTATGTATGCATTGAACGTTTTGAATGAACATTGAATCTCTTGACAACACGTATATGTATAAGTATTCATGTGGGATATTGTTGAGTTAGCACCGATGGATTGGGGGCATCAGGGTTATCCCCAAGGGCCCTCCCCCTTTTCTTAAACTATGTGCCAATATAGGAACGATCTCTAATACCGAAAAGACCGGGTCGTAAGGAATAGATAATCGTCGATTATGTTTATGCTATGATATGATATTATTATAAAAATCCTTTTGAAAAGCACAGTCGTAAGGAAGGTGACCATCCACCGAAAAGCGTGGTCGTAAGGTGTGATGTAGATTACCTTTGGCAAGTAATCTTCTCTTATCGATGGGAGGTCTTTATCGGACTAATTCATGTAATAGCTCGCATGCATTTGATTTGTCGGTTATAGTCCATTCCCACTATATAGGAGCATTATTGCATTTCATGCATCATGAATTTCATGGCATCTTGTATACTACGCTTCCATTGGATATATGATTCTTTCAATATTATGTGCCCTTGTCATCTAACATTGATATGCAGGTTGATAAGTCATATGCATTGTATGCCCTTGTACTTAGTACCTTCAAACGTAGTAATGCATACCCTATGCCTACACAATTTTACCATGTAGGGACCACGTATTACGATCATCCACCGCTTGACGAGTAGTTAAAATTCAGAGAGTTGATATTGTGGTGAGTCCTGTCTTCTAAGGACAAACCACCATCTTTCTACCTATGTTGTTTTCTATTTATCTTCGTAATTGAAGGTGAGCCCGGGACATGTCTTGGCCCCCATCCCATCTTATGACTAAAGACGTTCTTGGACATCTTGTAGGCTCTCATAAATTCTACATGTTTTGTGTTGTATTTGAACTGTATGGTTTCGGTTATCTATTGGATATGTTGATTATGGAAATTATGATATGTACGCATGATTGATGTGGAAATGTGGAAGATCTAATCCCTGTATTGGCCCCATAGAGTGAGTCATACTTACCTGTCCCTTAATTCTTATGTGTTATGTGAATCCATGTAAATCCCTTTCCCTTCAATATCCCCATAGCGTGAGTCCTACTTTCCCATCCCTTAGGAATATATGTTTACTATTTGAATGCGCTGCTGAACCGATGATCGGCATTTGAATACTTTGAGGCTTATTTGGGGACTCTCGGGTTCCCATTCCCCATGTCATATCTAGGTCCCAGGTCCGGGTCGTGACTAAAGATGGTATCAGAGCACTAGCTTTATAAATGGTCCTCGGAGTCTAACTTGCCGTGTCAAGTAGAGTCTTATTCATGGGTGTGACGCGCGCCACATCTATGGGTAGGGGTTACAGGGCGTTTTAGGAAATGGAATTTAAGAGTTTCCCAAACCTCTTGATATCGATCAATCACCCCATTAGTGGATAATTGTTTCTCCTCAGAATTATCCGTTTCCCCAATGCTCTGAGTCTATTCAGGTGTCTAGGAGCTATCACTTCTCTGATCCTTTGAAATGTCTGGAGGAGAGGATCATGGGTAGCTTTAGACCTTCCTTCACAGCGGTGCCTTTTTGGACTAGGCTCCGAAGCAAGCTGTTTGGAAAGTCTAGGTCTTTCCTCCTCCTTCTAGAGCTGGTCCAATTGATATTGAGTCATGCATCCTCATCACTAGTGGATTCTTGCTACTCAATAACTTTTCTCTTCTCTTTACCTCACATTTCTTTCTGAGGTCGACGGGCTCTTCTTTTTACAGAATCGGGCACCATGATAACCCCCCTAACTACTCTTGACCTACAACGTGTGACCTGTTTCTTTAGTTTTCCTATTCCCACACCATAATGATCTCCAAACACATGTGAGAAGGCATTACAAATAATCAGGCACAACATTTGATCATATGAAAGGGATTCAGAATAGGCTGGTCATTTAGACCGCATTTCATACTCGGTGATTTGCCACGATGATGCATCGGTCAAAATTTGCATTTTTCAAAGATTTCAGGCTTGGGGCTACTGCTACTTTTTGCAATACTTATGTTCAATATGCGATGCGCCAATTTGATTCGGCGACAAAGAGGGTTCATCGTCGAAAGTTGCAACAGTCCTTAAAGGAAAACAACCAAATAAGGTGGTATACGTGTCAGTTGGGCGCATTGCCTAGTGAACTTATTTTGACCATAGCCTATTATGACTGACAAGGCCCCTCATCCATTCACCAAAATTCCTCTTCTTTGTGAGACACTTCAATTATCTCACATTCAAGAGTCCTCTTCTATGTCACCAATTCTTTCCTGAACTAGGCATATCCACACATTTCAATTGATGCTTCCACAAGGGGAACATTTATTGACGAAGAATTGAACATAGAAAGAAACTTTTGAAATTTAGCATCCTCCTCTTTCTTCTTCAACTTTTGTGGGAATGGAGGATTCACTTTGACATAAGGTGCCTTCGGCCTCACAGCTAGACTTGAGTCTTTGGGGATAGTGTTCTTGGCTTTCGCCGCGTTGTCCTTATTTTTCTTTTGCTTATCATTCTCGGGATTACTGAGAATATCATCACCTACAACTTGAGCCTCCTGTTCATCATCCTTAATAACAATCAAATCTTCTTTTCTTCTACCTCTTTCAGATCTTCATCAATGACCAGTGACAGTTTTATTGCCTTCGATCAACTTTCCACCTAGAGTGGCAATGGCCAGGCGCTGCTGATCATTCCCTTTTGGATTAGCCACCATTTCATTAGGTAAACCTCCCTTAGCACATTGATTCAAATGAGCTGAAATATTTTCTAATTGAGTCTCCGAATGTTTAATGGGCGCCGAATAGGACATCACAGTTTGATTTTAACCAGGAAAAATCAGATTTAGTTTCTTTTAAGACCTTGTCCGAAGTCTCCATCTTACTTAAAATTTGTGAAAGCATATCCTAGGTTCAAGGATTCTCTTGATTAACCATTGGTTCAGCATCCTTCAATCTATCATGTGGTTGAATGTACCTGTTTCCCTTACGATTCCACCAACCCCCAACTTGAGGTTGATCAGTCCATGCTCGATCTCGCCATCCAAAGTTATTGTTCCAACCTTGATTCTTTGGTGGCCTTTGAAAAACTGGCCAAGAACCCACCATTTGGTTACCCCTGAAATGATATTCTTCATTGTAACCATCTTAAAATGGTGCACCTTCAAACATCATCTCCCCGGTAGTTCCCATAGCATTCACACTCTTGCGATTTCCTCCCATGACATGCTTGGTCAAGAGATCAAGTTGTGTTAACATCTTAACCATGTTTTGATCCCTTTCCTGGTCCTTAGAAAGTTGTCCCTTAGTAGGACCTTTGTGGTTTGAAGGGATTACTCATCTCTTTTATACCACGCTCTATTAATTTTTGTCATGCCATCTAAGATGTTACAACCTTCAGTGAATGATTGTGTCATTAGACATCCTCGCACTAGTTCATCAGCCACTCATTTGTTTTTAGCATCAAGACTCATATAAAAGTATTGTAAAATCATATGGTCTGAAACTCCATGGTGAGGACACTAAAGCAAGAGTTTCCTAAATCGAAGCCATGTTTCATGCAATAACTCACCCTCTTGCTGCTTAAAGTTCTCAATACTTTTTCTCAATTTAATCATCTCTGAGTGAGGAAAAAATCTCTCCAAGAATGCAGTTTGTAGGTCCTCCTATGAAGTAATAGAATCATGAGGAAACTCCACTAGCCACATCAATGCCTCTCCGATGATGGAGAAAGGAAACAACCTTAGTCGGATAGCCTCCTGGCTTACTCCCCTGAAGTTAAATGGGAGATACACATCAATAAAGTTCCTTAAGTGTTCATAAGGATCTTCATGGCCGAGCCCTTCAAACAATTCCTTTAGTTGTTGGAGTTGCAATATGGTGCTCGTCACATGGAAATTAACTCCTCCAGCCAATGGGGATAGTCAAATAGCACCGATGCTTCCAACTTGATCCCAATTAACATCTTGCATCCTGTTTATGTCCCCGACATTCACAACATGAATGCTTCCATCATCCTCCATCTTTACACCTATTGTTCAATCAACAAACAGAACAAGTAAATAGTAAACAAAATTTAACTACAAAAACAGAGCTCAACAAACAATTCCAGTATGAGCACACCGATTCCCTGGCAATGGTGCCATTTTTGATGTCTCTCAACCCGACTCAAAAGAAGAGGGGGCAGTCATCATCAGAATAATAACCTAACTTTAAAGGTTGAGGTCGATCCTACAGGGAATTTTTGTTCAAGGAGGAAGTGACTCATTTGACCAAGTAATTGTAGGATCTAGGGGGTTGCAATAATTAAAATTCTAGCATGTTCTAATTATCGAATTAAACAGCTATCAAGGGAAGATGTTGGGATGCGCAAATATGGGTAAAAATCTAACAAATGGGTCTAGATACTTCACCACATGAGTTGATTTTGAGTGAATAGGCCAGGTTCACCTATGATATATGGATGTTTCGCATGAATCATCTAAGATATCACATACGATTCTTCTAGGACATGCTTGGCCTAAGAAGTCAAGCAAAACACCTACTACCTTGACCATTGAATCCATGATTGTGGATATCAACTGAAACCCCATAAGGTTTTCCACCATTATATCTATTCCACACTCTAATAATCCTAGCTAAGGAACAATCAGAGATCTAGATAAAAGCCCCAACTACGCACCCTTGAAATTCTTTTATTAAACTTAGGAACAAATATAAATTCAACCAAATCAACTATAGATAAGTGAAGATATTACAAACCCAACAAGTAAATTAAAGACCCATATCAGAAGAACACCACCAACATGGGGGTCTTAACCACACATGCTAGAAATTAAAGATTGATTAGCACACATAGTATCAAAAGTCATGGGTCACACAATTGAGTACAAATCAGTGGTTATCGCAAGCTAATCCTCTCCAATTCGATGCCCAAAAGCTTCAAAACCCTAGCCTCCCTTGTACTCTATACTACTACTACAGTGTAATTGTTCTTATATAGAATGAACTGATGATGCACAATGTCCTTCCTAAAATTTCTCATATAATCCGTGCAAATGTTTGAAAGTTTATGCTACAAACTTCCATTGAGCAATCAAGGCGACCATCGCCGAGAACTTCGACGATGCGCCAACTGTGCACTTGACCACTTTTCTGTGCATCTTTATAAGGCTTCTTCCAATATAACATTAGACGATGTCTCTTTGCTCCACCTTTCCAATTCATCGATGCGTTGAAATATTCTTCATATCACCTTTTGGTTGGTGCTTTGAGGCTTTGGGTGCTGAAACTTTAGGCGATCACTTGTGACTTCAGTGCATCGCCGAGTATGCCTTGCAACATCGATCCTGGCCGCACTCTTGACTTGACCTGGAACCTTGGTTTTTGTACAGTTTGGCAATCTCTATAAGCATTTAGCAGATCACCGAGGATGTTGGCGACACCATTTTTCACCACCTTTTAGCACTTTTTCTCACTTTCTAAGATTCCACCAAGACTTGCCATTTTGCACATTGTTACTCCATTTCCTGTCATGGCACATGCATATTTGTTAGCAATTGGAATTATTAGAACAATAAGGGCAATTTTTCCTTGCAATTTCTCCCCAAAATGAGTTTAAAATATGGACTCTTCAAATTAGCAGGGTGACATCGAGTCTAATTCTGAGTATATGCTGTCATGTTGACACTATTTGTTAGCCATAGTTCACCATTATTTGGTTAACCTGTGGGTTATTGTGGTTGGATTTCTTGATATCAAGGAGGTACCAAACTATTGTGGGACACAAACCCTGCTTAAGACCGATACACCTATAGCATAGACTAGAACCTGCAACCATGCCTCTGTTCGTACTATCGTGGATGAAAGTCTTATAAGTTGGGAATGTTGTATTGACCCTTTGAGTCATTTCTGTATTTCTGTGGCTACTCTGTTGGTTTGAGGTTTTGTATGCTAATCTTGGACCTTTTAAGGCATATTGATACTGTTGGAATGGTTGTGGGTGGTTTCGGTTGAGAATTATGCGAGTTTGCGAGTTAACGAGAAGTTATAACTATAAAATAATATTTCTATCAAAACCTTAGTAAACGACCTCAAAATGAAAATATGATGGTTCCACCAGTTTTGGAATGACTGGTTTGTGCTAGGATGATGGTTGGTCCGAGAATAGAGGGTCTGGGGATGATTTTGAGCTAAAACTTGCAAAATGAGCTCAACTAGAAGCTAAAAGGGCATTTCTATAAAACCCTAGCTAAATATGCTCGAAATAGAAATCTGATGGCGTGGTCAGCTCTAGAACATCGAAAATCATCTAAAATGACCCTTTATCGGTTGGTGGGGGCTTTAGGTTATATTTTGGCCCCCTTAGTTCTTCTAGAGAAAATTAACTAGAAAGAAGTGAGACCCTTATTTTTGTGTAGGGTGCTCCATTGGAAATTCGATCGCACCATTGGATCCAAAACGTCAAAATCCATACGGTTACTCTATTTATTTGTGTAAAACAAATATCAAACAGCCTGGGAATACTTTGGGGATGTTTAAGATTCTTGGTGTCAACAACAGGCGCATAGAGCCATGTTCACGCCTACAAGGCATGGCATAAATGCATGTGCCATGTCTGCGCCTGCGTGCCTACGTCCACGCGATATGGTGCATCCAACCTATATAATGTTTGGTCGCAAGGGCTTTCGAGAAGAAAACTTGAAATGGCCATAAAACAATGACCCCGAGCTTTGATTTTGGCGATTCAAAAGCCTTCATGACTCAGATTGTTGCAAAGAATGTTGTGGTGAAGTTGGATTTTGATTTTAGCATGTACTTTAAGGTGAATTCACCATTTTAGCGAATTATTTTCTCGAAATTAGTGAAAACTTTACATGTTGATTTGTAATCAATTCTTGATAGAATTGAATGAAAATTGAGCCTAAATTGTTCTACGTTCCGAGGGGAACTTTGTGGTATGCTGGATGTTAACTAAAATTGTCCAATTTTTGAGATTTTTGATTGAGAAAGTTTTGAAAAGAATGCTTATCTGGTAAAGCTTTTAACTCTATTTTTCTGCCTTTTCTCGATCTTCTTGTCCATTTTGGGCAGAAGTTTTGGCTGTATACTCAGGGTGACATGGAACTAATTTTGGGAATTTGTTTAAGATTTCAGGGGTGGGCCCTATTGGCCCAATTAATATTATTTCACTCGCTTTTGAAGATATTACAACTAATGTGACCGTATTGACCATCTGAATATTATTTTAACAGCTGAGCAACATCCAGAAGGAGTTCGAAAGGGAAAAGCTCAGACATATTGATTGAGTATGCAAAGGATCATTTGCTAGGTGGGCTAGAGTTTCTATAAACCTAAGACTGAGCTGAAATATTGCATATTTGAGTTGAAATGTATAGAAAGATACTGTAAATAGGTTGAGCTGTGGAATACATGTTGCACATAGCATGTTGTTAGTCCGCATATGTTATATATGGTGCTATAGGATTACAATATTGTAGTGATGGCTGTGTTAGCTATAGCTGCTATACTAGCTGTATTCTTACTTCTTTTAGCTACTAGAAGGTCCGAAAAGGGGCTGGATGGGCCGAGAACAAGTTATAGGTATGTACACTGAGTTTGAATCTTGCTTGTATGTGTGTGTGGTCTAAGGCTGCCGAAATATACTATCTATTGAGGCTGACCTGTGATTACATGCTTCCTTGTATGCTGAATCTTGTATTTATATCTAGTTGGTATGTATATACATGATGCGGCTGGAGTTGTCTATTTCTATTCTGAGTGCTTGTGGTCGAATTTCTTGTTTAAACACAATTCTGTTCTGCCCTATGACTTATATGATCTTGTATAACATCATCATTTGTTATGTAGTTCTGCTACTTGTTAGTTACTACAAAAACAGGCCATATTCTTGGGGCGGTTATAGTGTACCCCTAAGGGAGTCTTGCCTTCTATGATACGAGATGTGTTTATACTTGAGTGAGTGATAGGTTAGAGACAGAAGTATGACCCTGGTAGTGAGGTGCAGGCTATATCCTATGGTCTTCCTGTGATGACCCGTATAGCAAAAATTATATTTTTCGTGTATTCTTTTTATATTTAGAGCGTATATACAGTTACCCCAGGTCGTATATGACCTGCTGGGACCGGTAGTCCGGTGCCCCGGTGACTAAATTCATAAATATCTCATTTTTCTCATTTTTGGAACTTAAGCTTAAGTTAAGTGCACCAAAAAGTGAAATCTTAGCAAACAATGTCAGAATCGAGCTCTGACAGTTCCGTTAGCTCTGAAATATTGAATATGACTTAGGTGAAGTCTCGGTTTGGTTCCCAGAACCTCACGGAAGATTTTGAGCTAAAATATGGAAATTTAGTTCTTAAGGCTTAAGGAAATGGCCCAAAAAGGGAGCACTTATTGATTGGAGCATCAAAACCCGTTTTTGTCACTTCCATTAGCTCTGTAACATCGAAAATAGTCAAGATAGACTATTGGTTTGCTTCCGGATGAGTTCGGCTTGATTTTAGGCTCGATTTTGTAAGTTTTGAAGTTTACCGGTAAAAGTGGAGCCATATTGCATTTCCTGTCAAACGGTGCGTCCTATTGCATTTCCATCAATTCCTATCAGTTTTAAATGATGATTTTAGGCTAGGGGAGGTGTCGTTTCGATTCCCGGGGTTTTCGTTGTGATTTTGGCCCCCTGAGTTCCTTATTCGTTAAAGGAACTCAATGACTCTTTTTGAGCAAACGACCACCGATCGCGATTTCGTCGATTCTGTTGGGTCCAGAATGTCGAAAAACATATGAGTGCATATAAAGTTTGTTAAAATCAGACTCCGTTTGAGTTTCGAAATAACCGACGGAATTCCAAGAAAATTGATAAAAAGCTGTTTTCAGCTGCTGTTTTTCTGCTATTTCAGCCATATCGGAGCGTCGTATGAAAAAACAAATGGTTCTGTTGGATCCGGAACGTCGAAAAACATATAAGTGCATATAAAGTTTGTTAAAATTGGACTCCGTTTGAAAGAAATAAGGGTTAGGGTGGCGATTCTTGGTGGATTTTGAGTGGAAATTCGTGGGTGTCGATATTGGAACGTGTGGGGTCGATTGTTATCGCGGTATTAAGGTAATTTCTTCGCTCTTAACTCGTTTTTAGTGATTTTGGGGGTGTTTACTAACTATAATAAAACCCAATGATTTTTGCTAGCTTCTTGGGTGTTTGAGGATTGATTCTTGGTCTTGGAGCTAGTGTAATCACCGCGGGTAAGTCTCGAAATTTTTGAACGCCGTATTGTCTAATTAGTTTGTGTAATTTGAGCGTTT
The DNA here is from genome assembly GCA_029948455.1 of Solanum rostratum. Lineage (NCBI taxonomy): Eukaryota > Viridiplantae > Streptophyta > Magnoliopsida > Solanales > Solanaceae > Solanum > Solanum rostratum. Next base: position 56,436,295 of record CM057049.1, read on the forward strand.
GAGGACCTTTTGGTGGTCCGTTGGAGCTCAAATTCGAACCATGAGTCCCATAAATCATGAGGGACGACCCGGTGTGTTCGAAATATTTTTCGGAGCTTCGGGCTCGAGGGATCGTTTTTTGGCCCGCTTGACCCAGCAATTTTTGTATTGCAATATGGGTATCAAAACGCTTCTATTGATGTCTAGAATATATATTTGATAGGTATCCGTTGATTTGTGAGCCGGTTTGCAACGTTGGGGCTATTCTTGCTCGTTTTGGCTATCGTCGGTGCCCAGGTAGGCTCGGTTTACCTCGTAGCAATGTGAGACTGGTTTGAATACATATGATAGTGGCTAGTGAATAGGATGATCTTTAGGTTGATTTGACCTCGTTTATATTGTTACCCCTCACTAGTGAACTTGGGGTCCCGTCGCGGGACGTAGATAGGATGATTTGAGTTGTGTCCGGTAGGCTTGTGGTGCCGTAGGGGGGTACGTAGAGTATGAGATGTGTGGATATAATCTATTGTGAGAGTTGCATCGTGAGATCCTTAGTAGTAGGATTCCAAAATTTTTGAGATTTGTTGTTGATGTTGTTTTGTATAGCGGTCATAGCGGTTGACGCGCACACCCTACTTAGCTCGCATTTTTCATAGAGGTTGAGCTATGCTGAGCCTTTGCTTGTGTCGTCGTAGAGGTCGACCTACACTGAGCATGTTCGCGCATATTTCCATAGAGGTTGGTTTATATGGATTGTGGCTCGCGTCATCCTAGGGGTGGGTGTTTCGCTCGAGCGGGTGTTGTTTTAGTTGACGGATTTGGTTCTACTTACTTAATTTCCGCCCCCATTTCCTTGCTTATATTCTTGTTGTGTCCACCGGGCTTACGGGGGAAGTCACGGTGAGTTTTGCTTTGACTGTTTATACTTGTCGGTGGTATGGGACGCCAGGTAAGTTTTGCTTGTTATATTCGTTTTTACTTTCCGCATTTACTTACTTACTTGCTTATTATTCCTGCATTGGTTCGGGCTGTGAGAGAGGTATGGTATTATTTGCCTAGCGGTGGCTTCGAGATTTTCTTATTATTCGGGCTAGGGGTGCCCAAGGTTGTTACTATTGTTGTCCATTGGGTATTTATATTATGTCATGTTGGTATTTGTTTTCTCACTGATATTGCCTGTTTTACTTACCTCGTTATTATTATGTTATATTTATTGATCCTAGTCGGCCTAGCCTACTGGGTATCACTTTATTGTGGTACTCATGCTACACTTGTTGTGCCTTCTTGTGGTGCAGAGCAAGATGTGGGTCAGCGTAGGCATCACGATCGTGCGGACTGAGGAGTCACATTTTGGAGGATTCAGTGAGCCTGCCGCTCCGCTGATCGAGTCTTTTATTCAGGAGTTGTTTATTCTGTCATTTATCTCTTGACAGACTTTAGACCCATTTATATTCAGTCTGATCATCTGTATATGTCTGGGTCTCTTTTGGATACTGTATTTATTTAGCTCCTGTTTTTGCCACATCACTATTCTTGGGTCGGGATTTAGCTTTTGTATCTACTTATGTCATGATTTGCTTCTGCATTTCTTATTTATTCCTCCTTTATTTATTATTATTTATTGTGAGTGTTGTATGGCCCACCGCGTATGCTATGGGCCGTAGGGTTTTGGCTTGTCTACGTGGGGTTAGTAGACGCCATCAGGGTTCGAGAAATCGGGCCTTGACAGAGTGGTATCAGAGCCTAGGTTCTTGTAGTTTTGTGGCAAATAGGAGCGGTGTCGGTAGAGTCTTGTGAATGGTTTCGGGGACGCCTGGAATTTCATTCACGAGAAGCTACATGGCGCTTTAGGAAAGTAGTTGATCTTTCTAATCTCTTCGTGCGAATGGGTTAAGTCAGCTTCTTGAATATAGCTTATCGGCTTCACTCTTATCGCAGATGGCATGCACGCGAGCTACCTAGGGAGAGGATACTCCTCCATCGGCTACGGAGGGAGTTGAGAGGACTGTTATACCAGTTCAGGATCCGCCGCCTACCACTACTACTACAGCAGCACCTGCGGGAGTGGCAGACCCGCCTATAGTGCCCTAGTCGGCATCAGCCGCCTCACCGGTCGCGCCGTCTTTATTCCAGTCTCCTGCATTCCAGACACTATTCCTACAGATGATGCAGATGATTGGCGGGGCAGCCACCCCCACTACATCTACTCCGGAGTCTTTATTCCAGATAACAGTGCCGCCTCAACCACTACTCCTACTGTTCTCCCGGCGTCTGAGGTCGGGAAGGCCTTGGACAGGTTTTTGAGGATTGCCACTGTACGGTTTTCTGGAGCTCCATCTCAGGATGCCACCGAGTTCATCACCGTTGTTCAGAGTAGACTGAAGACTCTGCAGGTATTAGAGTCGCATGGACCGGACTTTGTCTCTTGCCTCCTGGATAAGGAGGCGGGTTATTGGTATCGTTCGTACATGGATTGTAGGCCTATGGGATCACCCTCTCCTACTTGGGGGCAGTTTAGAGATGCATTCTTGGACCAGTATGTACCCCGCAGTGTCAGAGAGTCCTTTCGTTCTCAGTTCCTACAGTTGCAGCAGGGGTCAATGTTGGATTCCGAGTACGAGGCCCAGTTCACGAGATTGGCCCGCTATGCTCCTGATCTTCTACCTACTGAGCAGGCCAGAGTTAGATTCTTTGTTGACTGGTTGACTTTACAGAGGCAAAGACAGGTTGACCGTACTGTTATGCGAGGTGGTACCCTCGCTGAGATCATTGAGGAGGTTCGCCAGCAGGGGCTCTTTGATCATCGGGCCCGGGAGGCCGGTGATAAGAGGGCACGACATCAGGATAGCTTTTCGGGTACCCGGTCAGCGAGTGGTGGTCACAGAAGTTATGGTTCGAGGTCTCGTCAGTCACAGGGCCGTCAGGGCCAGAGTTATCATGCTGCACTACATACTTCCGAGCAGGGTTAGTCCAGCCAGCCCGCTAGGGGCCAGAGTTCCGGTTCTGGTACTTCAGCTGAGGGTTCTCGAGGTACAACCAGAAAGAGAGGGGCTTGCTATAGTTGTGGTGAGGTTGGTCACTAATCTAGAGATTGTCCTAGTGAGATTGGGGGTCGTCGTGGTCGTGGTTGCTTTGAGTGTGGTGATGCTGGTCATCACGTGAGAGACTTTCCTCGTCGTAGGCCACAACATACTGCTGCACTACCTGCATAGCCTATTCAGGCAGTACCGCCGGCCAGAGATGCACCACCGATAGCTCAGGGAGCTAGGAATGGAGGTCAGAGGGGACGTCAGAGGGGCCGGGGTGGTCAGAGACAGGAGGGAGCACCGCAGCAGCTTTATGCCATTCCTGACAGGGCTGAGGCCGAGGGTGCTGATGATGTCGTCACTGGTATGTTGTTTGTTTGTGGGTATTCCGCATTTACACTATTTGACCTGGGTTCCACTCTATCTTATGTGTTTGTGTACTTGGCTTCTCGTTTGGGTTTGACTAGTGAGCCGTTATCTATTCCCTTGAGTGTATCTACTCCTATTGGGGCAACCCTTGTGGTGGACCCTGTATATAGATCGTGTATTGTGACTATTCGGGGTTGTGACACTCGGGCAAACTTGATAGAGTTAGACATGCTTGATTTTGATGTGATTCTGGGCATGGATTGGTTATCTTATTATCGTGTGGTCTTGGATTGTTATGCCAAGATGGTGACCTTTTCTATGCCTGGTGTGCCCCCGGTGATGTGGTGTGGACCCATTAGTCGTACATCGGTGAGGGTGATATCATGTTGTCGGGCTCATAGACTTGTTGCTAGTGGTTATCTTGCTTACTTAGCGCATGCCCGTGATACTAGTGCCGATGTATTGTCTCCTTCTTTTGTTCCTATTGTTTGTGAGTATGTTGATGTGTTTCCTGCTGACCTTCCTGGTTTGCCTCCCGCACGTGATATAGATTTTGGTATTGACCTTGAGCCGGGTACTCGACCTATTTCTATTCCTCCGTATCGTATGGCTCCTGCTGAGCTTTGTAAGTTGAGTACCCAGCTTCAGGATCTACTTGATAGAGGTTTTATTCGTCCTAGTATATCTCCTTGGGGTGCTCCGGTTTTGTTTGTGAAAAAGAAGGACGAATCTTTGCGTATGTGTGTTGATTACAGGCAGCTGAACAAAGTGACCATAAAGTACAAATATCCCTTGCCTCGAGTGGATGATTTGTTTGATCAGTTGCAGGGAGCCACCGTGTTCTCTAAGATTGACTTGCGGTCCGGTTACCACCAGTTGAGGATTCGGGCTGAGGATGTCCCGAAGACAGCCTTTAGGACCCGCTATGGTCACTACGAGTTTCTAGTCATGTCCTTTGGGTTGACTAATGCTCCTGCCGCATTTATGGACTTGATGACTCGAGTGTTCAGGCGTTACCTTGACTCCTTCATGATTGTGTTCATTGATGACATTCTGGTGTATTCGCGGAGTCGAGCAGAGCACGAGCGGCACCTACGAATTGTGTTGGAGACTTTGAGGACTGAGCGACTTTATGCTAAGTTCTCAAAGTGTGAGTTTTGGTTGGAGTCCGTTGCTTTCCTTGGCCATGTCGTATCGAGTGCTGGGCTTAGTGTTGATCCAGCCAAGGTGGCTGCCGTTCGTGAGTGGCCTAGACCTACTACTCCTACCGAGATTCGTAGCTTCTTGGGTCTAGCCGGGTATTACCGTCGGTTTGTTCAGGGTTTCTCGTCTATTGCTGCACCCCTCACTAGATTGACGAAGAAGGAGGTGTCTTTTTAGTGGTCCGCAGAGTGTGAGTCCAGCTTTCTAAAGCTAAAGGAGTTATTGACTACAGCCCTAGTGTTAGCATTATTGGTCGAGGGTCAGCCGTATACCGTATATTGTGATGCCTCAGGTATTGGGTTGGGTTGTGTCTTTATGCAGGAGGTCCACGTGATTGCTTATGCCTCTCGCTAGCTGAAGACTCACGAGCGTAACTACCCCACTCATGACTTAGAGTTGGCGGCAGTAGTATTTGCGCTCAAGATCTGGAGACACTACCTATATGGAGTGCATTGTGATATCTACACTGACCACCGCAGCCTACAGTACATTCTTAGTCAGAGGGAGCTTAACCTTAGACAGCGGAGATGGGTTGAGCTTCTGAAGGACTATGATTTGAGTATTCTTTATCATCCGGGCAGGGCTAATGTGGTAGCGGATGCCTTGAGTAGGAGAGCGGTCAGCTTGGATAGTTTGGCAGCCTTACCGGCTTCGGAGAGACGTTTAGCTTGGGACGTCCAGTCCTTGGCTAACAACTTGGTTAGGTTGGATCTTTCGTCTCCAGATAGAGTTACAGTTCATGTTGAGTCTAGCTCTGCCTTATATGATCAGATTCGTCGTCGCCAGTTCGAGGATCCTAGTTTGGTTGAGCTGAGAGAGCGGGTTGCTAGTGGTGAGTTCGAGTGGGCTAAGATTGATTCTGATAGGGTACTTAGGGTTCATGGTAGACTTGCGGTTCCTAAGGTTGGTGATTTGGTCCAGGCCTTGTTGAGAGAGGCCCATAGTACTAGGTACTCAGTTCATCCTGGAACGACTCGTATGTATAGGGATCTTCGACAATTGTATTGGTGGCGGGGCATGAAGAGCTCGATAGCTACTTTTGTGTCTAGGTGCTTGACCTGTCAGCAGGTTAAGGTTGAGCATCGTAGACCGGCCGGTGAGTTGCAGCGCCTCCCTATTCCTTTATGGAAATGGGAGAACATTACTATGGACTTCATCACAGGTCTTCCTCGTTCGCCTAGGGGTCATGATCAGATTTGGGTCATCGTGGATCGATTGACCAAGTCCGCACACTTCCTAGCTACTCAGATGACTTGGACAATAGAGAGGTTGCCGGAGTTGTATGTTTCTGAGGTGGTGAGATTGCATGGGGTGCCTGTTTCTATCATTTCAGATCGTGGTACTCAGTTCACTTCTTGATTTTGGAGGGCATTTCAGCGTGAGTTGGGCACTGATGTCTTGTTGAGCACATCATTCCCCCAGACAGATGGCCAGTCCGAGCGGACTATTCAGGTACTACAAGATATGTTGCGGGCTTGTGTATTTGATTTTGGCGGTAGTTGGAGCAGGTACTTGGCATTAACGGAGTTTTCTTATAATAATAGTTACCACTCCAGCATTGGCATGGCTCCTTTTGAGGCATTATATGGTAGACGCTGCAGGTCACCGATTGGTTGGTTTAGCGGTCACGAGATGACGCACCAGAGTTCCGAGCTACTTCAGGATACCATTGATAGGGTCTGTGTGTTTCAGGATAGACTTCGTGAGGCCCAGAGTAGGCAGAAGTCTTATGCAGATCGTAGGCGTCGACCGTTGGAGTTTAGCGTGGGTGATAGGGTGTTTCTGCGTGTCTCGCCCATGAAGGGCGTACGGAGGTTCGGCCGGAGAGGCAAACTTAGTCCGAGGTACATTGGGCCATATGAGATACTTGAGAGGATTGGGGAGGTTGCCTATTAGTGAGCCAGCACATGGTTGCCTTAGGGTGAAATCATTGAGAGCAACTGGGCTACAATATAATTCTGCATAGGTGACATCTTTCTGATTGTCTAGCCTTTTGGGCCTTAGCTTAGGTTATACTGACGCTTCCCTCTGAATTGCTTCACATAGAGAAAGGACCTTGTAAGGGCCGAATATGAGCAAGTTCTTAGGGCAGGCATGTGTGCTGACTTGACTTAAACCTATATGAGTGTGTATAACCATTGCTAAAGAGATGCTGACTGGGAGACTTGGTATTGATTATATGTCGTACGGTGGCTTGACCTTGGTATAGATAGAACTATATGGGGGTTGGTTTTCCTAGAACCTTCTGATATACCTTGATTGTCTATATTTTCTCTAGGAACTTAAGGCTGACGAGGTTATGGTGTACTTAGCCTTAGTTTGGCACGACTCTACGATTATTTGTGATATATATACACTCCATGTACTACTGACAGTTATTGTGCATTGGTCCTTTCAGTATGATATCATGGTATCTGTTATATTTGAGAGAGATGGTGGTTATGATTGTCTAGGTTGGATTTAAGTTGTGGGATACCTAAGTTGTGAGTGTCGTCATCACTCTAGGAGCGATATGACTTTGGAGTTCTGGATTCAGATAGATTGGTTGAGTGAGTGACTATTTTGATATCTCAACTCCTATATGAGGCTCCCCATTGATTTTTGAGCTTTAGTGGTAATGTTTGAGTATCCGAATCCACGGGTTACACACCTTATATGATGAATGAAGCAGCTTCTCCCACGAGACCTTTCACGGCCAGTAGTGAGGACCATGAGTAGTGAGAGGCTCCATGGAGGGCCACCAAGCCTAAAAATCTTCTTGAGGCCAAGGGTCAACCTAGAGGGACGATTCCGTAGCTAGTGGAGGTGTATTTGTAGGGGCACCTTGGTCAAAATTCGTTAGAAACCCATTTTGATGTATCGTTAAGGCCTCTTGAGGTGCGAGTCCTTATAATTTTGAGGTTTTCTGGAAGAATATCTTAATGCCTTAGGCTTGAGTAGAGTAGAATAGATAGAAGTAATGCTTCAGCATATCAACTTGATGATTAATCCAAAGAACTTTTACAGATGAAACTTCCTTATTCCTCTACCTTATCACTTGTCGGTCTAGAATCTCAATCGGTACCTCTGATGAGTGTATAATTTATACTTATATCTTTCTCCTTTCTTATGATTTTGATTTTTAATCTTATACATTGAGGCAAGTTATGTTTGGAATGGCATATGTTTCAAGTACATATGGTTTAGTTTTGGCTCTACTGGAAAGAATTGAAGTTGAAGCTAAATTAGACCAAAATGGAGCTGAACATGTAAAGATAGTGTACTGGCAGTAAACACACACTGTTAACGTGGCCTTCAGGCACAAGAACATGGAGTAGTGGATCTTTGGATGGGTGCGAACGCGCTCAACATTGGAGCATAGGCGGAGAAGCAGGAGACAAGCATCTGTGATCGCAAAATGCTTAGGCGCAACCGCAGAAGTATTAACTTAAGTTTATCTTCATGAATGCAGTCAAAGCTCTGTGAATGCAAAGTACTTTGACAACCACCATTAGGGAAATTCAGGAATTTTGCCATTTCAGTCCCAAAATCACATATACGCGCACTCCTAGCCCTTGTTCTTGATACTTGGTGCGATACTTTTCGATACCTAGAGGATAATTCATACAAGTTTGAAGAGAAAATACACCTTAGTGTAGATTTTAGCTTAGAATGAGGATTTAGGGAAAGTTTTCTAGAAATTCTTGAGTAGATTGAAGTGTGAGTTTCACTTGTATTAATCTTTCACTCACTCTTGGTTTCCTTGTTCTTCAATGCATAATTTGTATATTTAATCAAGTTTGGATGTTAATTTTTGTGTGGATCTTGATTATTCTTACCAAATTTCTTTGGTTGATTGAATTGATTTATGGGTTCATGCCTACATTCGTGGTTAACTTATGATTTGAGGTCGTGATCTCGAAACTAGCCTAGATTTCTAATTATTGCTTTAATTAGAGTAGTTGAAGTGAAGCCTTTGTATGATAGTTATGGATTTATATCTTGAGGTCCTAAAATAGGACTCAATGCCTAAGGTCTTGGGAATTTCGCTTTGAGGTGTTCAAGCCTAGCGTGTCTTTGTGTGGCTCGAATGAAAGGCCATAATAGGCTCTTACGAAACACCACATTGTCATAATTGTGATATGGTTATAAGCAACCTAGCCTATCCATAGAGTAATTTGATGCTAACTGTGATGGTTCGATTGAGCTTTGGTTGATTCCCTTATCCCTACCCTTGCTTCCTTGCACGATCAATCCTTTCCCTATTTTCCCTATTTTCTTCATTGGAGTAGTTTTTAGCTTAGTCTCCCCTATTTCGTTAAAAATTGCTTGATACTCACTTGTCCAATAAAAATTAGTAGCTCAGTTCTTAGCCGATTCAATCGCCGACACATTGTTCCCTGTGGGATTCGACCTCGACCTCTAAAGTTGGGTTATTATGGTAATGAAAATCGCCCTGGCTTTCTTTGAGTAGCTGGGTTGAGCAACATCAAAAATGGCACCGTTGCTGAGGATCGGCGAGTTCATGACTAAAGTGTTTGTTGAGCTTTGTTCTTATAGTTAGAATTGTTTTTACTATTTTCTTGTTGTTTTTGCTATTGGAGAATAGGTAATAAAAATTGAAGATGAAAGAAGCATTCAGGGTGATATCATGGGAGATATAAACGACCTCCAAAATATCAAATAGAACCAAGTAAGCGGCACAGGGGAAATTTTATTGCCGTTAGTAGCTGTAAATACTGAATTCACAATCATTGATACAATTCTACAATTACTTTGGCTTGGGGGATTATTCGGAGGACAAACATGTGAGGATCCCCATAAATACCTTTGGAACTTCATTGATGTTTGCTCACCGTTCAAGTATTGAGGTGTCATCCAATAAGCTATTAGATTAAGGCTTTTGTCTTTCAAAATAAGGGAAAGGCCATGAAGTAGTTGGTTGAGCTTTCCCGAGGATCAATTGTATCATGAGAAAAATTACAAAATGATTTCCTTGAGTGATTATTTGCACCTTCACAAATGATTAAGCTGAGGAGGAGCATAGAAAATTTTAGCAGAATTGATGATGGACCATTACATGAAGCTTGGCAGTGATTTTGGAAATTATTACTTTAGTGTCCAACTCATAGGATCTCTGATCATTTGCTGCTACAATACTTCTATGTATGTTTAAGTGTTGTCAACAATAGTGTGGATGATTGGTTGGTCCGAGGAGGGATTATGAAGCAAACGTTTGTGACGATTGCGGAGTTGCTGGATGAAGTAACTAAAATAAGCACGGTGTGGTACACCTACAAGTATTATAATTCCTCTACAAAATAGGGAATACCTAAAGAGCAAATGGCTAAAGAAAATAAGCAAGATAAAGTCATAGGAAGTATAGTGAAGTAGCTGAATCATATAACCCAATATGTGACTAAAATATAACAAATTATTGTTGTACAAGCTGCAGGTATCTTTCCCTATGAGTGTGAGCCAATGATCACGGAGATGATATGTATTTCTTTGGGAATCAAGTATTGGGTTTTCAGCCGACCTTTAATGATCACCCAAGAATCAAGGTCAGAATGTTTGAGTTGGTTGGGTTGATTGTAGGTTAATGAACAAATCCATGTATTATCATGGAGAAAAACAAGAGCGACCTATTTTATCCCAACAGTGTGCCAAGTCAGACATGTCATAGGTCAATGAGATGTTTGCTCGAATTTTAAACAAAGTCAAAGCTTAGGATAATGTGTTGAACAAGATACAATCAGGATTCTCCCAATTAAATTCAAAAGTGTCATCTCATGCAACTTTAATTAAAAGTTTAGAAGCTCATTTAGAATTTCTCTCGTCCTAAATGCACATCCAAATAAGAAGCAATGATCAGATATGCATGGCTATCACTGCTGGAAGTAGCAAACCTCTTGAATCTAGCATGGGATCCAAAGCCCCTTCGTTTGGGGAAATCAAGGATTGTGAAAGAAAAGATGAGAAGAACGTGAATAAGAGAAACATCATTGTTGGTAAATAAGAGAGTGCATGTGGTACCGAAAATAGGGGTAAATATATAGAGGCCGAAGGAGAATTGGTTTAAAAAGTGGTTACTTCTCAAGCGTTTTCCATAGGTGTTGCAACTTTCCCTCAGAAGCAAGAGAAGAGAGGAGATGAGACTAAGTTTTAGAAAATTTCTGTTCCTCTTCAACTCCTTGACAATTAATATTCCATTTGTTCAGGCTCTCAACAAAATGCTAGCATATCCACTATTCATGAAGAAATTGGTCACTAAACAAAGATCCCTAGAGTGTGAAATGATAGAAATTTCGCACAACTATAGTGCAATTTTAACAAGTCTTGTGGCTGCAAATAGACATTATCTAGGTGCATTCACAAACCATGCATTATGTGAATATGTGAGTCTGGTAGAGCCCTACGTGATTTTGGGCTAGTATAAATTTGATGCCTTTGATGGTGTTTGAACAATTAGGTGTGAACACCCTAGCCCCAATAACCATGAAGCTACTTATGGCCGATCGGTCAATTAAATGACCGGTTGGAATATTATATGATGTCTTGGTGAAAGTAAATAAATTCATATTTCAAGCTGATTTTGTAGTTCTAGATTGTGACATATATATTAATGTTCCTATTATCCTGGGTCGACTATTTTTTGCCACAAGTAGGGCCATGGTGGATGTTAAAAATGAGAACCTCAAATTTAGCGTGAATGATGAAGAGGTAAGCTTCAATATTGGTAAAGCTTTGAGAAGTCCTGAAGACTTTAAGGTAAATACCATTGTTCATATGGTGGATGAAGTTGTACGAGATATTGGAGAGTTAGCTTCCTCAAGAGATGACTTAATGGCAGAAATTATGTTGAATTATGTGGAAGTAGATGTGAATGATTGTGATAAAGCAATGGATGAATTGATGGATGCTAAAAGTCACTCAAGAAACCAATAAAACTTGACATAGATTGAAGAATCATGAAATGCACCCCACAAAGACATCTATTGAGGAACCACCAAATTAAAACTCGAGCTAAAAGAGTTACCAAGCTATTTGCAATATGCCTTTTTGGGTGAGAATGATACATTGTCAGTGATAGTAGCAAAAGGGTTACTTGAAGAGAAAATAAAATCTCTTGTCAAGGTGCTTAAGAAATACGTGAAAGCTATTGGTTGGATGATCGCTGACATTGTGGGCATTCCTTTGGGAATCTGCACCCAAAAAATTAAATAGGTTGAGGGCTGCAAACCTAGTGTTGAGCATCAACACCGACTCAGTCTTTCTATGCAAGAGGTACTCGGGAAAGAAATAATAAAGTGGTTACATGCCGAAGTGATATACCCAATTGCAGACAACAATTGGGTATGTCCAGTCTAATGTGTGCCAAAAAAGGGAGGTATGACTGTGCTTCCAAACGAAAAGGGTAGCTGATTTTGACAAGGCCAGTCATTGCATGGTGAATTTGTATGGACTATAGAAAACGAAATGCCTCAACGGAAGCAGATCACTTCCCATTACCCTTTATAGATCAAATGTTGGATAGATTGGCTGGAAGGGGTGGAACTGTTCCTTGTTGGGTACTCCGGATATAATCAAATATCTATCGCCCCTAAATATTAAGATTAAACAACTTTTACTTGCCATTATGGTACATTCTCTTTCAAAAGAATGTCATTTGGGTTATGCAATGTCGTAGCGACATTTTAAAAGTGTGTGCTGTTCATTTTTGCCGACATGGTTGAAGATTCCATGGATGTGTTTATGGAAACTTTCTGAGTAGTGGGTGATACTTTAGATCAGTGTTTAAGTCATTTTGAATAGGTGCTGTAGAGATGTGTTCAAACTAACTTGGTGCTCAACTGGGAGAAGTGTCACTTCATGGTTAAAGAGGGAGTTGTGTCAGAAGATTTCGAGGAAATAACTATAAGTTGATCAAGATAAAGTTGAAGTCATTGCAAAGCTTCCTCCGCAAATTTCAGTCAAGGGTATGCGATGTTTCTTGGGGCATGCAGGATTTCATTGAAGGTTTATAAAAGATTTTGCAAAAATCGCCCCATGTGAAATTTGTTAGAAAAAGAATCACATTTTGCTTTCAAAAGTGGATGCTTGAAGTTATTTGAAACTCTCAAACAGAAACCGATTGAACCTCTAGTGATAATATCTCTAGATTGGTCTAAACCATTCGAGCTAATATATTACACAAGTGGTGTGGCCCTTGGAGCAGTACTAGGTCAATAAGTTGGGAAACTTTTTCACCTAATTTATTATGCTAGAAAGTTGTTAAATATGGCCCATAAAAAGTTTATAGTGGCTGAGCAGGAGTTGTTAGCTGTAGTATATGCATTTGAAAAATCCAAGCCTATCTTCTAGGAACAAGGGTTGTAGTCCATACTGATCATGTAGAACTCCGCTATCTTATGGCAAAAAAGGATGCTAAACCAAGGATTATTCGATGGGTATAGTTGCTGCAGGAGTTTTATTTTGAGGTTAGATATAAGAAAGGCTTTGAGAATCAAGTGATTGATCATCTATAAAGACTTGAATCACCAAGTTCTCATGCCAAGGAGAAGGATATCTCTGAGATGTTCCTGATGAAGCAATAACGAAAGTAACCACAATTGTTACTCCTTGGTATGCTGGTTTTGCTAATTACTTGGTATGTGGAATCATGCTAGATTTTACAACCCCCGCCAAAGGAGAAAATATTTTCATGATAAGAAAAAATACTATCGAGATGAGCCCTATCTCTTTAAAGAGTGAGTGGATAACATGATCCAAAGATGTGTCCCAGAGTAAGCAATGGAGTCTATTCCGGAAAAATGCCATTCATCAGCTGTCAAAGGCCATCATAGGGGAATACAAACTGCATCTAAAGGTATTGCAAAATGGTTATTATTGGCTGACCTTGCATAAAGATACTCACGAATCCGCCAAGGCATGCCCAAAGTGCTAATTGCAAAGAAATATCTCAAGAAGGCATAAATTTCTACTAACCCCAATTTTACAATTGAAATTATTCGATGTGTGGGGTATGGATTTCATGGGGCCATTCACATGCTCCTTTGGTAATAAGTATACCTTGTTGGCTATTGAATACATCTTGAAGTAAGTTGAAGTAGTGGCTTTACCAATTAATGATGGCAAGGGAGTAGTGCAGTTTTTGAAAAGAAATATCCTTATTCGTTTGGTACTCCTTGAGCCATCATTATAGACGGGGGATCCCATTTTTGTAACAGAATGTTTGGGTTATTATTGAGTAATTATGGGGTAAAGCACAAGGTAACAACCCCATATCGTATACAAGCAAACAACCGGGTGGAGATATCAAATGGAGAGATAAAAATGATTCTAGCAAAGACAGTGAATGGTAGTAGGAGCGATTGGGTAGCTAAGGTTGATAACACATTATAGGCCTACTCTACTACTTACAAGGCTCCTATTGGATTGTCCTATTACAAAATTTTGTTCGAGAAGGCCTACCACTTTCCTTTCGAATTAAGCATCAAGATTTATGGGACCTCACAAAACCCAACTTTAAATTTGATGAGGCTCTAAAATCCCGCCTTACCCAACTCCATCTACTTGATGAATTCTAGTTGAAGGGCTATGAAAGTTCAGCACTGTACAAGGAGAAGATGCAAAGGTGGCATGACCTAAAGATCCCTAAGAGGGAAATTGTTGAGGGGGATCTAGTGATGCTCTATAATTCTAGAATGCGATTATTCCTCGGGAAGCTCATATCAAAGCGGTCCAGATCTTTTGAGGTCACTAAAGTACATGCGAATAGGGTCATAAAAGTGGAAAGTTGCATGGGAGAGTGATTCAAAGTTAACTGCCAGAGTCTTAAAAAGTACTATGGCATACCACCAAATGTCCGGGTGGTTAGTATCATGTACATATATGATGCTTGAACTTGTAACGAGCATCGTCGTACTGCAACGTAAAAATTAGATGTTTCTCTTGAGGCAATCCAAGTGTTAGTGTAATTATAATAATGTGTGCTGATTGTTGCAGGTGTTGGAGTTAAGAATCAAAGCAAGAGGGAAAAGAGCTATGGTATATAAAAGAATGGCACACCACCGATTGTGCTCGGCAAACCTAATTTCCATCGCCCTTTGGATCATCCCATGATGTAGGGGTTTCTGTTAAATTTGGCATTCCCCTGGGAAGATTGGCGTTCCACCTAGAACAAAGGGAGATATCATGTTTGACCACCTTCAAGTGCTTCAACTAGCACCTTGAATAACTATCAATTTAGGTGACCTCCACTAAAATTTGGCGTAACGCCGAATTAAAATGGCGGTCGTCAATGAGATCGCACTTCTGGATGCCTGAAGGACTCTAAGTTGCTATAGAATCCAGTAATTGCTATTGAAAATTGGTGTGCTGCTAAGTGAAAACTATGGTCTCGAATTCAACTGCCCCTTGCACATAAATGTTAAAGATGAGGCACTATAAATTTGGGTGATCTTGCTTTTAGACGATGCATCACCAAGAATGTTTGGTATCCCATAATTTCACTGCGTATTGATCCATATTATCTTAAATGAGGTAAGAAAGGGCAACCCTAGGCCCAATCGGCGCACCGCCAAATGTGCTCTACAAAAATGAATAGTGATGCGGAAGTCAAAATGTCTTAGCCTTCAAAATTTAATACCCATTAAAGTCCCTCTTCTTTTCTACTTTCCCCTCCAGCCTTTTCCTAAGAACCATCCGCATACTACCATTGCTTTCTCTTTGTTTTTTTTTTTCATTTTCTTTGGGATCAATACAAGTTCATGCTCCACCATCCATTATCTACATACGTCTCCTTAGGTATGTAACTTGATTTCATTTGAACTTGGTGCTATCATGAAATCTGACTTGTAAGGTGACACTGTGTTCTTAAATCTTTCTTGAATACTTGTAAGATTTAGATCCTAGAGCTTTGGATTGTGATTTGTTTGAACTAAAAATATTGTTATGGTCTTTAGTTGATTTGTTTTCTTTGTGTATTTTAGGGTGAAATTTGACTAACCTATAGATATGATTGTGTGAATTTGACTTGCTGATGATGTATTGAGTGATGTCATTCCCAAGGTTAAGTCATCACTCGACAAAAAATATGCTAATTTACTAGTTGAAGGTTTCAAATAAGGGTTGAGTCTTAAAATCTTGTCTATATGGGTTGCTATGATGTTGTAAAATACCTGATGACATGAGGATAACTGAGTTACTGATATGAGTTTGAGGTGGTCGATTTGACCACCATGGAACACTCAAGGATCAGATCGCTGATCGCCAAATTTATTCGACTGTCCACTAATTAATCTCAAGAATCACCAAAGGGAACTACTTCTTCCTATTAGCTTACTGCTAAGTTCGGTGATAGTCATTTTTGACCGCCTATTAAATTTGGCAATATGCCGACCTTCTTCGGCAGTCTAAGGAACCCTAATCACCAAATAATTTCTTGAATCCTTGGTATCGTATGGATGTCTAATCATTGTGTTTAGCTATTTTTGATAGGTCATATGTAGGTAATGACTTCAATGTGATGCGATTTGGGAAGAAAATGGGAAATATTTTCCGTATCATTTTTGGACCTTCTATGCCCCTTGAGTTTAGATGTGGAGCCTTGAGTGCATCACGAAATGTTTTACGGGAAGCGGCCTTGGATTCCTTATTTGAACTCAAGGGTCCCAAAAGGGCCGAAAATTGAATTGAAGTAAACCTAATGGTTGAAGTGTAATCCAATGTGGAGCCTTCGATTCCTTGAGTTCAAAAAACGAATCCAAGGAATCCAATCCACTGTTCAAAAAACATTACCCCTTGAGTGCATCACAAAGTATTTCAAGGGGATCCTATGACTCACTCCTCCACTTTTTGACTATTGATTTAATTTTTCCATATTGAGGGAAATATTTCTTTTCTATGCAGGGGGAGTTGTTTTTATTCGTGTAGCCTATTTAGTTGCGAATTGGTAGTTTCAATGGTTTAAATGTAATTAATCCCCTACTTTTTGATTTGTAAAAAGATTTTTATTGGGTTGTAATATAGTATTTGTTTTGCTGTTTTTACTTTTCTTGTTTTTGAGTTGAATGGATGAATGATTGCAAATGATGTCCTTGATTTTCGCTAAACCTTGTGCACAGATGAAAATTCGTTCTAATGCTAATATCGTGTGTATAGTCCTTAGCAATATGAGCATCGATGATCCAAATCTTTGATTCAGTTGGTGCAATAGACGAGGAACATGTACTGTGATGATCTAATTTGTCATTTTCTACTTTACAAAAATTACTATTTTACCCTTTCATAAGTTTCTTTGAGCCTATTTTGAACTATTTAAATGATTGGAACTAGAATCTTTAGTTTTAAAAGTTAAAAATATGAATTTGGAAATTTTCGGAGACTTGAATTACTAAAAAAGTGAGTTTTTGTGTCATTCTGAGTTTCGGAGATCGGATCTTGGATCCATAAATTCCATTAGTTCTCAAATGTAGAAATTAAACTATTAGAAGTTACAGAACTAAATTTGGGGTTAAAATGTGATTTTTAGGCCCAAAGTTGTGATTTTAGTCATTCTCAAAACCAAAGTTCAACTTTGGTCACCATTAATAGTTCAGAACCTCAGATCAGAATTCCAAAGGTTCCACTAGTTTCGCATGGCGAAACGAACACCAGAAATGGTCTCAAAATAATTCCTGGAGTTGCCAAGGGCATTTTTGATATTTTGAGTTTCAAATAATTTTATTGGCATGTATTAGTAAATGTGGCGAGGAGGCCATGAAACTGATTTCTGATTATTTTGTTGAGTTAGGATTGTTGTTTTTTGTATGGATACACATTTGGTTTGTGAAATTCTAAGTTCGAGTGAGTTTTGAGGGTCCATTCCGAGTGGGAAAATTAGACCTGGGTTGCTGATTTTTGTTGATAACTAGTGCAGGTGGATTCCTTCTCCGTCCTCACAGATAAGCCTCCACTTTCGCGGAGGGTGTGTTCTACTGAGCTCCATGTTCATGGATCGTGTCCTGCTTTCGTGGAGTTGTGACTTGTTTGCTCTAGCGTTTGCGAGATGGGCTCCATGATCACGGAGTAGGTTTCAAACCTAGATAGTTTTAGACTCGGACAACACCATTTTAATCCATTTTTGAACTTCCAAGCCTTTGGGACGATTTTTAAGAAATGTTATTCGGAGATTTTTGTTAGGTAAACATTTCTAACACCAAAACTAATCATTTTCAATGAGTTTTATCTTGATTTTATCTATGATTTAATGAAATTGAACACCCAAAATTGGGAATTCTTAGACTATGATTTTCAAACATTGAATCCTAATTTCTCATTTGATTTAAGCTTGATTGTAATGGAATTTTCACCCATTAACTTCATTTTTCATGTAGAATATGATTTTAAAGTTATTTCTCAAATTTGAGAACTTCTGATTTTAGCCTTAACTATGTTGCCCCTCAGCCTAATTTATGCCTATAAGGGGACCGAAATGCTTCTCTTCATAGTAACTATTATTGATAGTTATCGATCGAATTGGGCGATGATTTGAAGAATTGAGTTGATTGAAAGCTTGTTCGAGTGTCGTTTATATATCGAGGTAGGTTTGCCAACCTTTTGGGACTGGATTTGAGTTATTTAGCATGTTCATGTGATAATTTTGGGATTTAGATGAATAATTGTGTGATTGAGCTGATGTGTTGAAATATGATAGGAAAATGATTCCAATTGAGCAAAATCGTGGTATAATTTTGATCCTTTTGATGAAGTGCGATTAATTATGATGGAATGATGAGGACTTGAGATAAAATATGACTAAATGGGACTTTGTGAGAGTTAGGTCTGGTATCATTGTTATACTTGTAATTGTTGGAACGAGTTAGGTCCAGTATCATTGTTATATTTGTATATTAAGGATGAGTTAGGTTTGGTAATATTGATATTGTTGCATACTTGGGATGAGCAAGTTCCGATATTATTGGCCTTCTTGACTGTTGATATAATTGTGATGATCTAGAACATGATGACGGTTTAGGCATTAGCTGTGATACTTGATATTATTCTTTAGGTATATGATCATTATGAGTTTCACGCTTTAGTATTACTATTTTAATGTTATTCTACATGTTTACATGCATATTTGTGTTACACCATTGATTTATATCTATTGTTTATTTCTTGTATCATCCCTTGACATGGGTATGAGGTAAGGGCATTATGATTCACATTTGTACCACCCCGTTGACCCGAGAAAGAGGCAAGGGTGAGATTCATACTTCATATACATTTTTTTTCCTTTTTAACTAGTATCAGATTCAATGAGACAACCTTGTATTTCACTTAAAACATGCATATGTACACTTATGTATTGCTTCAGATGCTCTTGTACCCATGACTCCAAATTTTGGGAAATTCGTTATGTTATGTTGAGATGGTTTCTGCTTTATTTCCTTTTCTTTCTTCGATCCATTTTCGGTGGTGAAATATTTTGTATAAGGGCTCTAAGTTCATTGGGCTCGTGAGTCAAGAGTAGGGGATCTGGTAAAATTCTCGCGAATTGGTATGTAGAAATCCACACCCATCTTCGGGAGGCTACAAGATGCTTAATAGGAAAAAAATTCACCTCTTGCTTTTATTCGTGCATTTCTTCGTATCACCTATTTGAAAGAATCTAATCTACTCCTTCTGTGTAGTTGTTGATTACCCGATACTGTCACTCAGAGGGAGAGCCTGAGTTAGCTGATGTGACTCCCACTCGAGGCCGAGGTAGAGTTCCTAATTAGGCCAAGGGTCGAGGGATTTCTTGAGGGGAAACACCGTCCATGGGACAGACCCAATCGATTTCTCTAGAGCCTACTATGGTGCAAGAGAGGCCTACTAATTCTGTTCCACTGCCTTTAGCCTCATCCCTCTATCGATAGATCAAGAGCTACTTATGCGGTTATCGTCTAGATTGGAGAGAGGTCCTCCAGGCCTAGCTACTGTTGAGATATCAGTTTCTATATCACTGGTTTGTCTTTTTAGTTCTCTTCTTCAGCCAACTATGATACATGTAGGTCCTTATTCAACTCCAGCAAACCATCCTACGACTATTTTTACTCTACTTCAAGTATATAGACCGAGTTCGGGTTCCCAGTTTCAGAATCTGGATGTTGCTCTATCTATTGCACCTCCCTTATTTATCGTGCCACCATCTTCGGCTAGCCCAACCATGTCTACAGTGGAGTAGGAGGGCTTTGAGAGGATTTTACGGTTGGCTACTCCATAATTTGACCGCACTCTTGGTGATAACGCTTATGGTTTCATGTCGGAGTGCTAGGAGTGGTCTTGTAATGTGTCTATTCTTGAGTCACATCGGGTCACCTAAACTTCATATCAGTTACAACCTTGCAAAGGAGTGGTGGAGATCAATTCTAGCTCGTCAGCCTATTGGATTTTCAACTTTGACTTAGGAGCAATTCAGGGGATGTTTTTGGAGTGGTTCTTACCATATAGCCTCCGAGGCAACTGTAGAGATGAGTTTGATTAACTGCGGTAGGGTTCTATCTTGGTTTCTGATTATGAGGCCTGATTTCATGCCTTATCCAGATATGCTCTATCCAGTATTCGTACTAAGTTCAAGAAGATTCGTCGGTTTGCCAAGGGCTTTGTAGGGTATCTTTATGAGGCTATAACTTTCTTAGTGTTGGCTGGAGGCACTTTTTAGAGTGTTGTGGATCATGCTGATACGGTAGAGCGCATCGGGTATGAGAGGCAGGGTGGCGGGAAGAGATTCCATTAGCATGGTCAGTTTAGTGGACACCTGCCATGTCATAGAGGTTTTTAGAGGTAGGGCCATCAAGGTCGGGCAATTCAGGTAGTTCTTCCAGCATCTGACTATGTTGATAGATCTAGGAGCACACAGAAAGGTCATGATTGTTCCTTTGGTTTTGCTTGACATAGTGTTTCTTTGGCACAGTCATCTCAGGGTGAGACCCTAAGGCTTGTTATATTTGTGATGAGGTTGGGCACTTCGCCAACCGTTGACCATATCGGATGTTTCCTACTTATGTTTCAAGACCTCAGGCACCGGCTAGAGACACCTCTAAGGACATGAGGGGTGGTGATAAAGGAGGTCATGGTATAGGGAAAAGTGGTGCCCATGGAGGCCCATAGACTTGTGGTGGTCGTAGAGTTTGCTATATGTTCATGATAGAGCTAAGGCAGAGGCCTCTGATGCGGTCATCACGGGTATGTTCCAGTGTGCCATTGTTTAACTTTAGTTTTATTTGATCCAAGCTCTACTTATTCATATGTGTTGGCCTATTTTGCTTCTGAAAATGATGTTACATGTTAGTTGCTTGCCGAGCCTATACATGTATCTGTCTCGGTAAGTAAGTCTTTAGTAGTGAATCATGTTTATCAGAGTTGTGTTATGACTTCTATAGAGAGAGATATTAGTGTTGATATTATATTGTTGGATATGGTAGATTTCTATGTAAATTGTGTATGGACTGATTATCACCTTATCATCCTATTATTGACTGTCATGTTAAGATCATCACCTTATCTTGCCCCGATAGGCCTCATTTGATGTGGACTGAAGCACCTAGTTCCTATCCTAAGGGTGTTATTTCTTATATGTATATTTTTCGATTTATGGGGAAGGGGTGTTTGGCATATTTAACTCATGTTTGGGTTGTTCCTTAGGAGTCCCCTTCATTGGACACTACTAGGGTTGCTTGAGAGTTTATGGATGTATTCCTGATCGATTTATCGGGTGTTCCTCTACATCATGATATTGACTTCGCTATTGAGTCATTCAGATTGACTAGTGGCCCAACTACTTTTATGGAGTTGATCAACTTAGTTTTCAAGCCCTATTTAGACATATTTATGATTGTGTTCATAGATGATATCTTTGTTTATTCAAAGAGTGAGGCAAATCATATTCAGCACTTGATGACCGTACTCAAGAGATTGAGGGAAGAGAAGTTGTATGCAAAGTTCTCAAAGTGCATATTTTGGCTTGAGTATTGCATTTCTTGGCCATGTTATGTCCAAAGAGGTTATTATGGTCTATCAGGCCAAGGTAGCAGCTATTTGTGAGTGGGCTAGGCCTACTTTCATGATAGAGATTCAGAGTTTCCTTTGTTTAGTAGGGTATTATCAACATTTTTTTCTGGGTTTCTCATCTATACCAGCCCTGTTGACTAGATTGACTCAGAACACTATGGTATTTAAGTGGTGAGATGATTGTTAGTTGAACTTCCAAAAGCTCAAGGATTTATTGACTTCGGAACCTATTCTTGCTTTACCTGAAGAGGGAGTTCCATTTGGGGTATATTATGATGCTTCAAGTGTGGTCATGGGTGGTGTATTGATGGGAATGGGGAAGGTGATAGCTTATGTTTCTAGACAACTGAAAGTGCATGAGAGGAACTACCAAATCCATGACTTAAAGTTGGATAAAGTTGCATTTGTATTGAAGTTGTAGCGACATTATCTTTATGGGGTGAATTATGAGATCTTTGCTGATCCGTGGAATCTCAAATACATTCCTTATCATCCTTATTTGAACATGAGACAACTTAAGTGAGTGGAGTTGCTTAAAGATTATGATATCTCTATTCTATATCACCCTGGGAAGGCCAATATGGTTGCAGATGCTATAAGCTGGAAGGCTGCTAGTATGGGAAGTCAGGAATTTTTGAGGGCTGAAGAGAGGCCTTAGCTTTGGAGGTTCAGTCGCATGCTAGACAGATGGTTCATTTGGATATTTCTCCTTCTCAAAGTGTTTTCACCTCTGATGAGACTAGATCTTCTTTGTTTGATCAGATACGTGTTCATTAGTTTGAGGACCCCAGATTTTGCTTGATTTGTGACAAAGTAAGGTGGCTATTATTGATTCCGATGGTGTTTTGAGGGTTAATGGTAGAGTTTGTGTGCCTAAAGTTGGGGTTTGGGTGAGATTGATATTAGAGGAAGACCATTGTGCCATATATTCCATCCATCCATGTGTGGCTAAGATGTATCATGATCTTAAACAACATTATTGGTGGTTTGGTATAAGAAGAGACATAGCTAAGTTCACGACCAAGTGTTTGAATTGTCAATTTGTGAAGTATGAGCATCAAAATCCTAGTGGAGTGATGCAAAGGATGCCCATTCCCGAATGGAAGTGGGTGAGAGTGATTATGAATTTTGTTATAGGTTTGCCCATGAACTTGGGAAAGTTTGATTCAATTTGGGTGGTTGTTGATCATTTGACCAAGTCGGCACACTTTCTACCGTTGAAGACTAGCTATACTGCGGAACAATTGACTAATATATCCGGGACATTGAAAAATTGCATGGTGTACCAGTTTCTATAGTATCAGACAAAGGGTCTATGTTTACTTCTCACTTTTGGCAGGCTCTACTGCATGGTTGGGGTACTAGAGTGGATTTACGTTTAGCTTTTGACCCTCAAACTGATGGTTAGTCAGAGCGCACCATTCAGGTGTGGGATGACATGCTTTGGGCCTATGTTATTAATTTTTGGGCCCAATGGGACAAGAACTTACAATTTGCAGACTTTGCATATAACAACAGTTACCATTCCAGCATCCATATAGCGCCGTTTGAGGCCTTGTATGGCCAGAGGTGTGGATCACCGATCGGATGGTTTGATTCAGGTTCAGCTAGGGTGTTTGATAATGATTTTCTTCAGGATGATCAGTGGGACAAGCACTTACCATTGGCAGAGTTTGCATATAACAACAATTACCGTTCTAACATCCAAATTACATAGTTTGGGGCCTTGTATGGCCAGATGTGTGGATCATCTCGGATGGTTTGATTCACATTTGGTTAGGGTATTGGGTGTGTATTTGCTTCAGGATGCATGGATTAGGTCCGATTGATTTAGAGTAGACTTTTAACCTCTTAGAGTCGCTAGAAGAGTTACGCTGATAAGATGGTTAGGCCTCTTGAGTTCTCTGTTGGTGATAGTGTTTAGCTAAACATTTCACCCTTGAAGGGTGTAAAGAGATTTGGGAAGAGGGGCAAGCTCAGTCCTAGATTCATTGGCCCATTTCAGAATTTGAAGAGAGTTGGTGAAGTAGCCTATGAGTTGGCTTTGCCATCGAGATTGTCTTTTGTTCATCCTATTTTTCATGTTTCTATGCTCCGCCTATGTGATTTAGTGTTGTGATTTCTTATGATTTCTATGCTCCCATAGCCTTTTTGGATAAGAAGGTCCAGAGATTGAGATCTAAAGATATACCTTCTGTGAAGTTCATGGCGACACCGTTCTTTTGATGTGGCCACATGGGAGTTAGATTCTTACATGTGGGACGATTATCCCAGCCTTCTTATGGCTCCAGGTACTTCTTTTCCCTTTATGTTCGAGGACAAACATTATTTCTAGTGTTGAATGATGTAATGATCTGGTTGGTCTTTTGTGGCCTTATTTGTGAAAATACTATTTTGCCCTTTTGTATATTTCTTTGGCACTATTGTGATCTATTTAAACGATCGGAATTGGAATCCTGAGTTTTAAAAATTGAAAATATGAATTTAGGCATTTTTTGAGGCTTGAGTTATTGAAAAAGTGAGTTTTTGTGTCATTCTTAGTTTTGGAGGTTGTATTGGGGATCCATCTATTCCATTAGCTTTGGAATGTCGAAATTGAACTATGAGAAGTTACAGAACTGAATTTGGAGTTAAAACAACGTTTTTAAGTCCAAAGTTGTGATTTTAATTGTTTTTCAAACCAAAATTTGACTTTGGTCAATATTTAGAGTTCGAAAGCTCAGATTGGAGTTTTGATAGTTCCACTTGATCCAAATAATGAAACTAATGCTAGAAATGGTCTCGGAATAATCTTTTAAGTGGATGAGGGTAGTTTTGGCAATTTAAGTTTTAAATTAATTTTATCGACTTGCATTCATAAATGTGGCGAGGAGGCTATCAAACTCATTTGGAAGATCTCGTTGAGTTTGGATCATTGTTTTTGGTATGGATACATATTTGGTATGAGAAATTCTGAGTTTAGATGAGTTATGGTGGTCTATTCCGAGTAGGAAATTTGGACTTGGGTTACTGGTTATTGCTGATATCAGGTGTAGGTGGATTCCATTTGCGCCTTCGCGGAGAATCCTCTACATTCACGGAGGGTGTGGTCTACTGAGCTCCGCGTTCGCAAACTTTGGCTCGCATTGGTGGAGTTGTGACTAGTTTGGTCTCCACGTTGGGGGATGGGGTCCGCAATCACGGAGTAGTTTTCATACCTAGAAAGTTTAAACTCGTTAAACACCATTTTTAATTCATTTTTGAACTTCAAAGCTCTTTAAGGCAATTTTGAAGAAAGGTTTCCAAAGATTTTTGTTGTGTAAGCATTTCTAACACTAAACTAAACATTTTCTATGAGTTTTATCAGGATTTTATCTTTGATTTCATGAAATTGAACATCCAAAATTGGGAATTGTTAGACTATGAATTTCAGACTTTAAATGCTAATTTCTCATTTGATGTAAGTTTGATTTTAGTGGGATTTTCATCCATGAATTCCATTTTTCGTATAAAACACTACTTTAAAGTTAGTTTTTAGATTCAGGAACTTCGAATTTCAACCCTAAAATTGACTATTTTGCCCCTAAGCCTTATTTATGCCAATATGAGTATCAAAATGCTTCTTCTGATGAGTAGTAACTATTGTTGATAGTGATTAATTGAATTCGGGAATGATTTGAAGAATTGAATTAATTGAAAGCTTGTTTGAGTGTGGTTTCAGAGTCGAGGTAGGTTCGACTAGCCTTCAAGGACTGGATTTGAGTTATTGTGAATGTTCATCTGATAATTATGGGATTTAGATTGATAATTGTGTAATTGAGTTTATTTGTTAAACTATGATGGGAAAGTGATTTTGGTTGAGTCGCATGATGGTATAATTTTGATGCTATTGATGAACTGAGATAAGTTAAAATTGAATGATGAGGACTTGAGATAAATTGTGACTAAACGGAATTTGTGAGACTAATTGGGACAAGTTATGTTTGATATTATTGTTTTACTTGTATTGTTAGGACAAGTTAGGTCCGGTATCATTGTTATATTCTTATATTTGGGACGAGTCAGGTTGTGATATTGATATTCTTGTATATTTGGGACTAGTAAGGTCTGATATTATTGGCACTCTTGACTATTGATATAATTTTGATGATCCAGAACATGATGACAGTTTGGGCGTTAGCTATGATACTTGCTTTATTCTTTATGTGCATATGATTATCACAAGTTTCATGCATCAGTGTTACTGTTGTAATGCTATTCTTCGTGTTTACCTGCATATTTGTGCTGCTGATTTATATCTATTGTTTGTTGCTTGTATCATCCCTTGACTCGGATAGGAGGCAAGGACATTAATATTCACATTGGTACCATCCCCTTGACTCGGGCGGGTGAGATTCATAATTCATATACCTTGACAACGGGCAGGTGGCAAGGACTTGGCATCATCATGTCCCTTGATCACGGGCAGGTGTCAAGGTTGTGGAATTCCGATATTACTTTGAACATGGGTAGGTGGTAAGGCTGCGACACACTTGGTAATTGGACTGATCTGTTGTACATCGTATTCTTATTATGGTTATATGGTATTTATAGGTTCTTGAGGATTTGTTAGCCCAGTTTTATTATTTATATTGCATTGCATACTAACCTTTTTGGATGTAGGTATATGGTTGTTCATCATTACATGCTTGTTCAATTTCTGTTACCCAGTCAGTTGAA
This sequence comes from Solanum rostratum, assembly GCA_029948455.1. Taxonomy (NCBI): domain Eukaryota; kingdom Viridiplantae; phylum Streptophyta; class Magnoliopsida; order Solanales; family Solanaceae; genus Solanum; species Solanum rostratum. The sequence continues at coordinate 56,462,589 of CM057049.1, forward strand.
CCTACTTGTTACATTTCGGTGTACTCATCCCTACTCTATTTCATTCCTGCAAATCGAGCATAGGACCCGCAATGGGTAGCTAATTCTCTCCATCCATATCATACTGGTGAGGTTGATGTGCTGTCAAAATACAACACTTTTGATACTTAAAACTTCAAATTTTGGGTGTTCTCAAAGCGATATTAGTGGGTTTGATGTGTTTTTTTGTTTGTTTTTTTAAGATTACATGATTTGGCATGATTTTGGGCAAAGTGTTGCAGATGCTGAGTTTTTGAGGAACTACGACGCACTCTACGGGCCGTGGATACATCATCCACTAGTCGTAGAGGGGGATTTTTGGTTGAGATCCAGTGAAGGTCCTATTTTCTGAAGTTGCATCCACGAACTATCAGGCGAGTTCTAGAATATTGTACATTGATTGGTTTCATGCCTTGAGGATTTGAATTTGAGAAGTTTCTAGAGAGTTTTCAGACGAAATCCTATATGGGCCATAAGTCTGAATATGACCCATAGAAAGGTCTCACAGAAGTGATACCATTTCTTAAAGATTGTAGAGTACGAAGCCCTAGTATGGGCCATGGAACTTTGTATGGCCCATAACCCAGTTCGTAAAGCCTACCGAATTCAGTTTTTCTATGTCATTTTTTATTTGTATCTTAGTTATTATAAGTAAATTTATTCTAGGTTTTTAGATAGAGAAGGATAGAGAATCACATGAGAAAACTGAGAAACACCATTGTGACTTCATACTTTGTGATTTGGACATCAAAAACATTACTTTGTGATTTCTAGTGAACAATTTGGGATTTCTTGTTCTTAACTTTATCATTGTAGGTACTTAATTATGTTATTCGATATAATGATTCTCTTATCTACAATGCTTATGTATAGCTAAATCCACAAGTACGGTTGTAGGAACCATGAAGAACTAACAAGGTAAAACCGAATAATCTGTAACTCGTGGAAAGTGTGCATGCATATATTAATTCTCTTGTTTTTGATTGCTTTTTAATCTTTACTGGCTAGATCAAGGTAGTAATGAATAGGAAAAGAGATTAATTAACAAGATTTGATGTGATCCCTCTCCTCTAATCAACCAAATTGGATCAAGGGGAGGTTGTACTAGAACAATAGCTAAGGGTTTATAGTGTCAAACTATGAGGATGAATCAAATCATATAGTGAAATTTACCTCTTTCCTGGATCAAAGGGTGTGAGAAACTTAACTTACCATTCTGCATGCTACACACTAGAAAAGATTATGATTATCTGGTGATACTGAGTTAGGGAATCATGGGGTACACAATACCCTAGTTCCTTCTGTCGCTGCTTTCACAACATTTGCTCCTACTTTACGTTTACTTTCTTACAATTACAAACCCCCCCCCCCTTTTCGGGATATAAGTAGGTTAATTTATTCAACTTGCTTGCAATTAATTTAAGTCTAACAATATTCCCCGTGGAATTCAACCCAACATTTGTTAGGTTATATATCTTTACAATGTCCGCGTAAACCTTTAAGAAGGTGTAGCTTTTGCGACATCTAGATTTTTGCTCTATTTTTGGGGAATACAGATTTTTGTACCTTTTGTAGAGGTTCTTTCCTAGGTGAAAGAAGCTGAAGTTGAAGGATCAAATCTATAACATTGAGCAATTGCCTGGTGATTAGATCAGCACTTCGTGGGAGAGATTCATAAAGTGCCTGAGGTATGTCCCTGACTACAAGATCATTGATGATTCCTTGGTGGAAATATTCTATCGAGCCCTAGACAAAAATAGCCAAGCTTTTGCTAACACTATCATGGGAGTCTCGTTTTCAGATTGTCCATTTCTAGTGATAGCCGATATCCGTCAGCAATAATTCGACACATGCACATACAAATGAGGATATGATGTAAGAGTTTGCTCGAATTAGTACCAATATGGGGTTATTGATGAATCAGAGATAGAAACATGTGAATGCAATACCTCATCAGCCTCCGCGAGCACCCATGTACGAGGAGCCTTACTACGAGGAAGACACTTGCTTCATCACTAATCAGATGGCAGGTTTTTGAACCAACGTTTAAGGGTCTAATCAGGACTATTGGAACCAAGGTCAAGTAAACCAAGGTCAGAACATTAATAAGGATGGCACCATCAGAACAACAATCTAAGAGTTTACTATTATAGTAACAGGGGCCAAGATAGAGATGCTAATTGGGGATGCAAATATGGTTATATAAATTGTCCATATGTGCCATTACATAATCGAGACTCTGGTGCTGGTAACTCTTGAATTGAGGAGATATTCGACTGACTATTGAAGAAGGCTGACACTTAGGATGAGATATTGAAAAGGATGAAAGCTGACATCTCTAGTATTAATCAGAAAATCAAGTCTCATTCGGTTGCTATCAAGCAGCTAGAGCAATAGTTTGGTCAGATATCAACTCAATTGAACCAACATCAAAAAGGTATATTGCCCAGTAACATAGTTCACAACCCAAAGAATGAGGGGCAGTGCATGGTGGTCACTACTCATGGTGGCAAGCATACCATTGACCCTTCAATGCCAGTTGATGATGATAATGTTCGTGCGGAGATGGTTGAGAGCCAGAATCCAGAGATTGGAGATGCTTGTACTAAGAATGAGGTGAGTATGTAGTCGTGGCACAACAGAAGTTGAAACCCACTCTTAGACCTCCCTTACCTTTCTCTCAGCGACTCAAAAAGAAGAAGGGGGAAGGTAAATTCTAGCACTTCATCTCCATGCTAAAGCAACTCTCTATTAACATCCCTCTCATTGAGGCATCAGATAAAGATGCGTAGGTATGCAATGTTTATGAAGGACTTGGTCATGAAAAAATGGATTGTGAGCCAAGACCTCTCTCAAGAGCTTCGACGTTGCAGTGCGATAACAACAAGGTACTTAGTGCAGAAGAGAGAAGATCCCGTAGCATTCACCATACCCTACACCATTGGAGATGTTGAGTTCACAAAGGCCTTATATGATTTAGTCTCCAGCATCAATCTAATGCCTCTTGCAGTGTTTAAGAAGTTAGGCTTGGGATCCCCTACTCCAATAAATATGTTGTTTTTGATAGTGGATAGGACTGTGGAAAAAGCATGTGGGGATATTGTATGATGTCCTTATCAAAGTGGAAAAATTCATATTCTCTGCAGACTTTGTGATCCTAGATTGTGAAGTCGACTTCAAAGACCCAATCATCTTTGGAATGCCCTTCCTAGCCACTGGGCAAGTAATGATAGATACAGAATCAGGATAACTCAAGTTTCGATTAAATGTTGAAGAAGTCGTGTTCATCATTTGTCAGTCTTTGAAGAGGCCCGATGATTTGAAGATGAAAGTTTGGGCACTTGCTGAAGTCTTAGAAACTAAGTTGCCCAAGTCATGACGCGATAATAAATCAGGCGGTGATTGGATGACATCAAGATTCAGGCGCCGTTTCTCCAGAGGCAACCCAAGATATTTGATGTAATAGTAGTGTTTTTGTTTTGTTTATAGTTTTTTGGAGATATATGTAGTTTAATTTTAGTGTTTTGTTTGTAATTTCTGGACTTGAGTACTGGTGGCATATAGGATAACAATTATTTCTATTAAAGATATGTAGGAACAAGGCTAAGTCAGCAAACCAAGGCTAAAAAGCAACAAGAAGTGGTTCTACGACCAGTTCTACGAGCCATGGATCACACCATGACTCGTAAAACACTTCCAATAAGCAAATTATTGTGCACTCCAGTTGAAACACCAGGTAACTATGGGCCATGAATGGGGCTCTTGGACCCCAGGTAAGATTCCTAAAACTGTTTAAGTGTTGGGTGTTTCTATGACCCAATCTATGAGTCGTATGTCCATGAACGATACGTAGACGGGTCCGTGAAGCCAATCACCTATTATAGGGTTTAGGCATACTACAAAACTAAATTTTCTAGATCATAGAATCTTCTTTGGCCCGTAATCGGGGTTTCGTATGGACTGGACCCAATTATTACCCGACCCGGTCAATGATATAAAAGAGGGGTAAAATTAATTTACCCCTAATTCTTGCCTAAAATTCCAAAAATACCAAAACCCTTCTTCTTCCCTCGTGTCTCAGAACACAGTCCGGCCAACACCCATAATTTTTGGTGATTTTTCGGTGAACCCCAACGACCTAGTATTACGTGACTCTCAGTCCCCTCTTTGAATTTTTCAACTTTGCGATCAAAATTTGGTATGTTCTTGATTCTAATATTCATTTATCATCGGAATTTGTATCATAGGGTTAGAGTTTGATGGGAATGGTACGTTAAAGTTTTAATCCTAGTAATTCGTGTGGCCCATTAATGAGAAACAAACTTCGATTGAAACTACTTGAATGGTCGCTTTTGTATTGAACCATGTACATGTTGTATATTGGGTTTACAGAGTCTAAATGAAATTGGTCATGAAATGCTTGTATGTATTTCTTGAAACCACTTAGTTACATATCATTGAAATCGAATTGATCTATTTGTTTGAAAAAATGGTATGGGATTATGTGTGGGTGAATAGTAGCATGAATTTAAGTTGGCGAAGGGTTGTCGGAACGTCCTGGGAATGGCAATTTGATATTTAACGAGGTAGTTTCATAATTCACACAAGTGCGGTGTTGGGTAACTTTGGGAAATTGTCTTAGTACATAAAATTGATGCTCCAATTCTTTATATTATTGTGTGGCCTTGTTGTTGAATTCGTTTTGGGACTCATTTGATGGACTTAGAAAACCCAAGCTGCTGCATTTTTTAGAGCACGAGGGTCTTTTACGGCCTATGGATTATTCCATGAGCCATAGTTGCCCCTCGTGAGTAAAATTAGTGTCTTGGGAATTTGTGAGATTCCAGAAGACGAAACCTTTTACGAGTTGTTGTTCAGACTACAACGCATAGACAAGTTTCGTCGAGTTCATTGCCTGAAAATGTCAATTTTGGAACTACATCTATGACTCAGTCTACAACCTATAGAATGTTCTACACGTCATACCTAGTCTCGTAGGTATAGTTCCAGTAACTTGTTTTACTGTACCCTGCCACCTACGAAGTCCTTCTACAAACCATAGTTTTTCCTACAGCTCGTAGACAAGCCTTCCTAGGTTCTTTTAGTTTTTCTATACTTTCTTGCTTTTCATTGCTATACTTGTAAGGCTAATTGGTGTGTTAAATGTGTAAATTCAGGTACTACGGCTCCAAAACCCAGTAAAAATGGGATTTGTGCCTTGCAGAGAGATTGAGAGATGAGTCCTCGGATGCCTTGATTTCTCAAGAGGCCAGTGGGTCCTTCGAGGATCTCAATGTCAAGCCAGATATGGGTATTGAGAGACAACAGACACGGACGACTACCAACAGACAGGGAAGCCTTAGACTCAGGCCATAGCGGTCCGCCCTCCCTAGTCTAACGAGGGAGGTGGCAAGGAAGCAGCTGCGTACAAATGACTTCCTCTAGAGAGGGATCTGAGTTTGGATCGGGAGAGGAGTCAGAGATTGAGTCTTCTTCAGCACCCCGAGCACCACTCTCACCTCCAGATGTATTATCTAATTAGTGATGTGTGCAAGGCATGTAACAGATCTATCGGGACAACCTCCAATAGGACGAGCGGGGGATGACAAGCCCATACTATATTCGAGGAGCCTTGGATTATCATCTTTGGGCTGGATAGTGTCCCCAAACTCCAAGACACCATAGACCTTTACCACTTAAAGTTGTTGGCTGCGCCGTCGGGGAAGTATTTCCCATGAATAATTAGAATATTTTATGCATCATACCCTGCTACCATCTTAGAGTCGACGCCCAAGGGGGGGAGACCCCTTTCTCATCCCCGCTTGACACACACGAGGGTGAGGGGAGTTCAGGTCAAACTAATAAAGGCCTCGATACGACATATTCTTCTTAGTCTCGAGTATCAGGCCCCCTCGGACTATAGCTGAGTAGGAACCACAGGTTAGGCCAGATGAGGGATAAGGTACCAATAAGTGATCTGGCCTGCAAGGCCGCATTGATAAGATAGGTCACTGACCACATTGCTAAGCAGGGAAAGGACCCTGAATGGGTTGCTACATCATCAACGTCTATAGTAATGGCACCCTGAGCTACACTAACAAATTATGTTGGGATGTTGTTAGATCGCAGATTCGGTTGACACATGTACATAACACTTTGACGTTGGATCATATCATACTAGTTGGCAGCATCTTGACTAGCTATGACATTGATTGGACCTGCCTGATAGTAGAGCAAATTCATGAGATGGCCCTAAAGAGGTCCACCTCCATCCCTTTCTCGTGCTTTATATACCAACTATATCTAGAAGCAAGGGTGGAGATTTTTTTACCACATGGACACATTGATAGAGGTTCAGAGGACATTGGATGCCACCTTTATCAAGGTTGATAAGAATCCAGTGGCCCTCCAACAAGCACCACAACCTCCAGTTCACATCCCAGAGATATTCATCGTAGCTTCATCGTCTGACCCTCCATCTTCTTTGAATACGACTATTCCCATTATTGAGGAAACCCCATAGACAGAGGTTGATAGAGAGATAGGGGCCCACTACTACAACTACAAATGTACCAGAGGCTGTGGCCATGCAGTCTTCACCCGTTCGCATGGTGTATATATCAGCGACATCCATTCAGGCCCTGGCATACAAACATGCACGAACTGAGTCCTATTTGACTCTTTTGCTACAACAAAGTCAGCCTTGGGTTCGCCAGGCCATTTAAGAGGCTGAGGATCAAGTAGAGTCTTGCTTTACAACTATACTTACAAAGAGACTTTTACCAGTACATAGCCACATAGACTCATTTGAGATTTTGGTTAATCAGAGCTTCAGTTTACCCTAGCTTACGGACATGACATCCATTTAGGTAGAGATGTAGCATATTTGATCTGAGAATAGGGCAACAAAATCAACACTACTTGTACTTCCTCCGTCTGATCCCAGTGTAGTGATCGTTGATGTGTTCGGCCTTGAGGATACACCACTCCCATCCTTCTTGGGAGAGGCCTCGCCTAGACACCGATGATCTAGATGTTGTGAGGTGAGAGGCAGAGATGACAGAGGAGGAGCAACTTGAGGTTGTGAGACTTCTCTCCATGTAGGATGATGAGGCATGGCAAACATGTGAGCTATTGAAGATGAGAGGTGTTAGACCCTCTGGACATGCTGTTGCTATTGAGGAGACCATTAGGCAGGTTGAGGATGGTTAGTCACAGCTAGAGACTGGCGCTTAGGCACCCAGGTATGTTTCTTTTTTACCCCTATTCTTTGACATTGTTATATTTTGTGCATTGAGTACAATACAAACTCTTTTCAATGCGGTGTGGGTAGTTATACGCCTCGGTGAAGCCTGATTAACTATAGCCTATAACTATCCTAAAATTTGAGTCTCAGGGGTTTTGTTTCTTGTCTTATTTTTACCTAGGCCATTTATTTTTTGTTGAATTGGCATGTTTAGGATGTGTAAGTAGTATTAGTAGCATATAGTATTAAAGCCTATAGAATATGTTAGTTTCGTGAAAACTGATACCCATCAAATTTTTTTGGTAGGTAGTCTTGGTAACAACCATGTGATATCGATGATTGACAGTGCTTGTTCTGATAAGTAATGTTTATATTTGATAAAAGGCATGATCTGAGAGTTTATTTTGATAGTGTAATCAATGCCAAGTTTGTGAGAGGTTCTTTGCTTAGTTCTTATACTATGTTTTAATTCAGAACTTTCCCTGATACTCTGACTAAGACTGCATGTTAGTTGGTTAGAAAAAGATCTTCGGCCATTGTTCATATTAGTCCACTTAGCCTAACTGACCAACAAAATGCTTGATGTATCCCTTGATCTCAATGTTTGATTTTCGTATGTACCCTTTTTTTTGTAAACACCCAAGTAACCTAGCCTTGTTGGATGTGAAATCCTGAATTTCCCCTGGTCCTTCCTTGAATATTTTGCACCTTGACTGAGGCAAAAATCTTAGATTGAGGGTTGATACAAAAAGTGACCCTGGTTCATAGGTTGGATATTGTGCACCTTAATTCATGCCAAAAGCCTAAGTTGAGGTTGGTTGATGTAAGGAAAAATCACACTAAATGGGTTGGAAACTAGTGATATATGAAAAAAGGGGAAAGTATGTTAAGGGTACAAGAAAAATGAATAGATGCCTAAACAGTGAGCTAAAGAATTATGAGTAAGGCACCCATAAATGTTTGAAATAGGTGAAGGGGAGAATGAGTTGAAAATAACGATGTTGGTAGGGAAAAAGTATATAATAATGCAGTGTCAAAGAGGGCTATTAGTCGCTGTGTTCCTAAAACATCATGCCAAATCGCCTTGAGCCTATGTTTCAAGCCAAGAATATCCTATAATGATCTTAGTTCGAGTAGTCGCAGGTCATAACTTTGAGTATAGGGGCAAGCATATGATATTGGGCACAATATTTGAATATCTATTGTGAGTGTAAGTGACACTATTTAGTCCCAAGCTTAAAATTTTATAATACTATCATGAGTGGGATATGGGACTTTTTTTTGTGAGGGCACTTGCATTGCACTATTGTATCTAGGATATTTTAGCGATTGTGGCTTATCTATGGCGACCTTGCTTGTTATTGTTTCACTGTCACATATATTGGTCTGCATTGGTTTGTTTGATTGTTATTTGATATGCATTGATTTGTTAGTGTGGGTATCTGTGCTTGATTTAGAGATGATGTATGCCATTAGATTGAGGTTTGTGTGTTGATATACTACATATGTAGATTGAGTCTATCGCTTGAGGACAAGCAACAATTTTTAGTTGAGAGTGTCGATGTGTTATATAAATACATCACTTTCAATGCATAAAACTTGGAATTGTGTGTATTCTCAAAGAAATGTTAGTGGGTTTGATGTGTTTTTATGTTTGTTTTTCAAGATTATAGGATTTTGAGTGATTATGGGAAAGTATTGTAGATGCTAAGTTTTGAGGAAGTACAAGGCACTCTAAGGGTCATGGATACTTCCATGATCCATATAGGGGTGTTGTGGTTGAGATCTATTGAAGGACCTATTTTTTGAAGTTGCATCCACGAACTGTCAGACGAGCCATAGAATATTGTATGAGTTCTAGATTGGTTTCGTGACCTGAGGATCAGAATTGGAGAAGTTTTTGAATAGTTGTTAGATGAAACATATATGGATTGTAAGTCTAAATACGACCCATAGAAAGGTCTCATAGAAGTGATACCTGTTTTTGAAGATAGCAGAGTACGAAACCCAGGTATGGGCTGTGGAACTTTGTACGGCCTGTAACCCAGTCCCTAAAGCCGCTAAATATAGTTTTCTATTTCACTTTGGATTTATATTTTAGTTATTACAAATAGGTTTTTGAAACAGAGAAGGACAGAGAGATTCACTAGAGAACTGAGAAATACCTTTGTGAGTTGGACATCAAAATATTACTTAGTGATTTCTAGTGAAGCATTTGAGATTTCTTGCTCTTAACTTTATGATTGTAAGTGCTTAATTATGCTATTCTATTTGATGATTCTTTCAACTACAATGATTATACATATCCAAATCCGCAACTAGGGTTATGGGAACTATGATAAACGAACAAGATAAAATAGAATAATCTATAATTCTTGGAAAGTGTGCATGCATGTATTAATGAATTCTCTTCATTTTAATTGTTTTTTACAGTGTCCAACACTAGAACCCACCTAATTATTATTGACTGGATGAAGGTAGTTATGAATAGGGAAATAGATTAATTAACAGGATTCAATGTTATCCATCTCATCTTATCAACCAAACTTGATCAAGGGAAGGTTGTACATGAATAATAGGTAAGCGTTAGTAATTTCACTCTACAGGGATGGATTAAATTACTCAGTGAAATTTACCTCTTGCTTGGATCAAAGGGTTTGGTAAACTTATCTTACCGTTTCGTATGCTATACATTAGAAAAGATTACATTTATCTAGAGATACTGAGTTAGAAAATAATAGGGAACATAATACCTTAGTAATTTCTCTCACTAGTTTCACAACACTTACGTCTAGTTTTGGTTTACTTTCTTGCAATTATAAAACCCCCCCGCCCCCACCTATTTCGGGAGATAAGTAGGTATTCATTCGATTTGCTTGCAATTACTCTGAGTCAAACAATATTTCCTGTAGGATTCGACCATAATCTTCGTTAGATTATATATCTTCACAACGATCGCTTAAACCTTCAAAATGGAGGTGTATCTTGGGTGACATTAGAGGATCGGAATTGGAGTTGTCGTGGATCCTTGGGATTTTCTTTATTTTTCTTTTCTGACTTGTATTAGATTCTATGAGATTACCTTTTATTTCATTTGAGACATGTGTATTTACGCTTCTGTATTGCTTTAGATGCTCTTGTACTCATAACTCTAGATTTTAGAAGATTCGTTATGTTATGTTTAGGTGGTTTTTGCTTTACTTCATATTCTTTTATTTGCGATTTGTTTTGGATCGTGATATACACTCACTCACTAATTAGTCATTTTCTTGATAAATTAGTCAATGTATGGATTTAATACATCTTGAGTTGACTATGTGAGCAATTGAGCTTAGATATATAATGATAAAAGTTGCGGTGTGTTTCATTATTTGTATGCGAACCATTTTGCCAATGTGAGATTAAAATTTTTTGTTGAAAGGCATGTTTTGCAATATCTAGAACCTGCCCAGTTTGTTTTGAGGAGTAACTTGGTTTATTCTGCATTAGAAAAGGACCTTAGGACTTCTTTGGTTCCATTGAGTCCATTTTTACCATATTGACATCCATTGGCAATGAATTGAATCTCTAGTGAATCCCTTTGAGCCTTGATCCTTTCTTTGGTAACCATGCAACCTTGACTCATATTTGTGAAAGATAATTCCTTATTGTTCCTTACCCTTCCCTTCTTGAGCTTGAAATGAACTAAGTGATGGCCAAATTCCAAGTTTGGGGTGTTAGTAGAAAGAAGGGGGTGACTCCCATGAATGAGTCGAGGAAAGGCTAAATAGAAAGAAAGAAAAGTGAAAAGTCCTAGAAATGAATGAAAGTAAGGAAACATTGGAAAAGATGAAAAGAACTTCAACAAAGAAGGAGTTGGTTGAAAAAAAGAGGACCCTCCAAAAGTGTGAAAAAGAGTGCAAAAATGTGAGACACTTAGGATGATAAATTAAAAGCAAAAGAGATGTCCAAAGGAGAAGAAAGAAGAGTACCAAAAGGAGCATTGAGCATGAAAAAATGTGTAGAGTTTAAGGAGGGATGAGCCATTACTATCCATATGCTATCCAGCCCAACCTTAACCCTACATTATAGTACTAACAAAGTCCTTTGGGATCTTAGTCTAGTCTAAGTCAAGTAAACTTTGATTCAGAATAAGGCCAAACTTATGGATTGAAGCTTACATGCTATTTCTAAATTGGGAAAGTGAGAGTTTTAAGAGATCTTTTGAAAATAATGTCATAATCTTCTGTGTTGAAGATCTTCTTTGGAGTGAGGGAAAATTGTGATGCCTTTAGGAAGTGATCAACAGCTACATGAGCAATTATGAGCATAGCCATGTTTTGATTACTCCTTAGTAATCTCTTGAGGTTTCAAAATCATGTAAGTGGTGTGTGGGAGTTCAAGAGGGGATAAAAAAGGTTGAAATATATGTGTTGCTTGCTATGGCTTAGTTTTCAAGCTCAGAATTTGGATGAATTGATGTTTGATTTGTTTGAGGGCAGCCAAATCTTAACAAAGGGGTGTTGATGAGTGTACGATTTACATTAATTTCTTTGTCTTTTATTACGATTTTGTATTGTTAATCTTATACTTTGAGCTAATTATATTTGGAATGGTGTATGTTTCAAGTACATATGGTTTAGATTTGGCTCTGCTAGAAGGAATTTAAGTTGAAGCTGAATTGTAGCAAACAAGAGCTTAAAACGTAAAGATAGTATACCTTGCAGCAAACACACAAATGCGGCCTTCTGGCTCGCGAACACAGAGTAGTGGATCTGGGATGGGCGCGAAAGTGCTCACCACTGGCGCGTAGGTGGAGAAGTAGGAGAAAAATATCCGTGATCACAGAAGGCTTAGTGTTAACTGAAGTTGATCTTCGAGAACCTAGTCAAAGCTCCACGAATGCAGAGTACTTTGGAACAACTGTCAGGGAAATTAAAAAATTTCTCCATTTCAGTCCCAAAATCACATATACACACACTCCTATTCCTTGTTCTTGATACTTGGTGGGACACTTTTTTATACCTAGAGGAGAGTTCATACAAGTTTAAGGAGAGAAAGCACACCTTAGTGTAGATATTTTTTAGCTTAGGGTGACGATTTAGAGCATGTTTTCTACAATTTCTTTAGTGAATTGAAGAGTGTGAGCTTCACTTGTATTTATCTTTCACTCACACTTTCTTTCCTTGTTCATAACTGCATAATTTGTAGATTTAATTGAGTTTGGATGTTAATTTGTTTATGGGTCTTGATTATTCCTCTTGCTTTCATGCTTAGTTGATGATTTACTTTAAAATTCAAGTGGGTTCCACCCAAATTGCTTTGGCTGATTAAATTGAATTGTGGGTTCATTCCTACCTTCATGTTTAATATATGATTTGAGGTCACGAACTTGAATCTAACTTAGATCTTCAATGATATCCTTATATTAGAGTAGTTGAAGTGGATGGTTTGCATTATAGTCAAGGGTTTATGTGTAGAGGTACTCAAATAGGACTAAATAGCTAAGGTCTTGGGTGTTTTGCTTTGAGGTGCTCAAGTCAAGCATGTCTTTGAGTGGCTCGCATGAGAGGCCGTAATAAGCTCTTGTAAAACACCATGTTGCCGTACTTGAGGTGTGGTTATAAAAAATCTATCCTACCCATTGAGTAATTTGATGTAAGTGTGATGGTTCGATTAAGCTTTGATTGATTCCCGTATCCCTATCCTTGCTCCTTTGCTTGATCAATCCTTGCCGTATTTCCCTTTTTTTTATTATAGGAGTAGTTGTTAGCTTAGTATCCCCCATTTTGTTAGAAATTGCTTGGTACTCACTTGTCCAATCGAAACTAATAGCTCATAGTCCTTAGCCAATTTAATAGACAACGCATTGTTCCATGTGGGATTTTCCCCCGACGTCTAAAGTTTGGTTGATATGCTAATGACGACTGCCCCTACAAACTTTGAGTAGCCGGATTGAGCGATATCAATTACTCATTAGTCACCTCTTGAGGCTTGGAAATCACGTAAGTGGTTTGTAGAAGTTCGAGGATGGATGAGAAAGGAGGAATTATATGTGTTGCTCCATGTAGCCCGTTTGCAAGCTCTAAATTGGACTAATTGATGTTTTATTTGCTTTAGGGCAAGCAAAGACTTAAGTTGGGGGCATTGATGAGTCAATATTTTAGACTCTTTTTTGGCTTATAACGTGAAGAAACGTTGTCTTCAGTGTGTTATTATGCTTCATTTACAAACTAATATGCATATGTTTTTGCATGAATAGAACTAAAAGTGCACAAGTGGACAATATTCAACAAATCAAGGAAAGGGTAAAAAGTGCAAAAAAGTGTAAGGACCCAGATTATCGAACGGCTTTGTCAGGCTAAGTGTGGGCACATGGCTGCCCATACGGGCCATGTGGCATGTCACTGGCCGTGTGGCCCATCAGAGGGCTCACAACTTGAAAAGTTTTCTAAGTATGAAATCACCGTCTTGTAACCGTTTCATGCAGAAATTTTCTAAGTGATGTTTCACGGCTCTTGACACGACCTATGTATCGTTACACGGGCGATCTGGTCTCCCGTATAGAACCCCTTAGCCTCAGATAAATTCTAAGTGTTGGCATCACAAAATTTATTTAAAAGTGCCAATTCATGGGCACTGTTCACAGTCCATGTAACGGCACACAGACCGCGTAGATGGCCATATGGACCTGACGATTAAAAGCTTAGCCGTTTCATTAATGGTGTTTATGTAATTATGGTTTATTTTAATTATGAATAGTGACCTTTTTCCTATCCATAACCCTTAAACTCAGCTAATATCCCTCCCTTTTTTAATTCACTCTCTTTGAACCCTCTTCCCCTTAATAGATTACTCCCAAATACTTTCTACTTTCCCCTCTCAAAACTCAAAGCTAGGGTTTAATTTGAGTTCAACTCAAGCTAGGTTCTTCCCCAAATTCCATCTCCTCAATCAAGGTACGTGGGATTGATTCTTGGTCCCTTTCAACCAAGAAGACCAAAAATTTCTTTAAATTGATTTCATGAATTTTAGTTACATTAAATGTGGCTTTTCATTATTTGATTTTATTAAATCCAATTGGTGTATGGGTTGTACTTTACCTATGATTTGAATTTACTTTGATCACTATTATGATGATTTAAATTGAGATATGAAGTTACGAACATGCATGTCCCCTTTAAAGTTGATTTATGGATTGGTGATTTATATTATGATTTTAGATTTTGATTTAATTATGGATTTACTCAATGTCATATTATGATGTTGGTTTTAACTCGAATCTATGTTACCCATGCTATTCTCACATCATGCATTACATTCTTTCTATGTTATGTGCCTTTGTCATCTAACATTTAAGTGCAGGTTTAACAAGTTAGATGCATTGCATGTCCGCATACTTAGCAAGTATATTTAAGCGTACTAACGCATACTCTAACTACATGATTTTACCATGTAGGGGCCGAGCAATATGATTGTTATCCATTTGACGAATAGTCCGATCCAGAAGAGTACTTGTGGCGAGTCTCATTCTCCAAGGACAAGCGATCTTCCCTCTACTTATGTTATTATAGATTTCCTTCTTGTTTGAGGGTGAGCCTGGAACATGTCCTGGTCCCCATTTCATCTTGATTAGAGGCACTGTTGGACAACATGTAGACTCTTAAAATCTTTATGCTATGTGTGGTATATGGTTTATGTATTCATACGAATTGATCATGGAATTTCATATTTGTTTATATGCAGCTTTGGTGTGGAAATGTGGAACGTTCTAAGCCTCGAATCACCCCTATAGAGTGAGACATCCTTACCCGCCCCTTAGTTCCTATGTGTGCATAAAAAAGATCTTTCATACTGTGCCCAATCCCGAAATTGGTTCTATACATATGACCAACAACGAGAAAAACAAATGCAATAGCTAAATTGCTACGTATTATGTGGATCCATGTAAATTCCTTTTCCTCAATATCCCCATAGCGCGAGCCCTACTTTCCCGTCTATTAGAACTATGTGTTTACAATTAGAATGTGCTTCCGAACTGATGATGTGGATTTGGATACTTGAGGCTTGTTTGGGGACTCTAGGTTCCTATTCGCCATGTCATTTCTAGGCTCTATACCCGGATCGTGACAAAAGATGGTATCAGCGCACTAGGTTTATAAATGATCTTCGGAGGCCAACATGCCGCGTCAAGTAATGTCCTATTTATGGGTGTAAAGTCCACCATGCCTATAAGTGGGAGATTACAGAGACGTTCTAGGAATTGCCTCACTTCTTCATGCCCTATGTCATGCTAAGACTTGTGTAATTGGATTTTTTTATCTTGATGGCATCATTCCTCCATTTCAGAAGATGCCTCAAGGAAGACCCCACCCAAGGCTGGCTCCGGCTGATGAGGATCAGGAACCCCAAGTGCCTATGGATCAACCCATTTCTAATGGTGAATTCCCTACAAATTTTGCCATGCTTTCCTAGGTGGTGACCTCACAGACTAAGCAGGCTAACCTCCCGCGGGATCCTACACCAGCTTCTAGGGTGAGGAATTTCACTTGGATGAATCCTCCGGAGTTTTATGGGTCAAAGGCTGATGAAGATTCTCAGGAGTTCATTGATGTGCTCACCAAGGTATTGAACTTCATGGGTGTCACTTCTAAGGAGAAGGCAGAGTTTTCTTCTTATCAATGCAAAGATGTCGCTCAGGTGTGCTACACCCAATGGGCTGTAGAGAGGATCTGTAGTGGTCTTATCAATTTGGAAGAGTTCAAACATGCATTCTTGGACCGTTTCTTTCCACTTTAGCTCAGGGAGGCCAAGATGACTGATTTTATCAACCTCAAGTAGGGGAGTATGAGTGTGAGGGATTATGCGCTCAAATTCACAAAGCTCTCCAAGTATGCTCCATCACTTATGGCTGACCCCTGTGCAAGGATGCACAAGTTCATTTCTGGTATATCTGACTTACTTGTGAAAGAATGTTGTACTGCTATGCTCATATGAGATATGCATATTTCCAGACTCATGGTGTATGCTGAACAGATCAAAGGGGAAAAACTCAGGGAGAGCAGGATGCACGATCCTAAGAGGACCCATTTTGCTAGTGGATTTTCTTGCTCTCGGGGTAGTGGTTTTGGTCGTTTCTAGTAGGGCTAGGGTTATGGAACTCGGGTTGCTAATGTTCGGGTATCTCCTCCTAGGGCACCGGTTGGTGGTGGGCAAGGGTATTCTCTATGTGGCAAGTGTAGAAAACCCCACACGGGTGCTTGTTGGAAGGATCTAGGTGCTTGCTTAGGATTTGGTGATAAGAACCACAAGGTTTCTGATTGTCCTAGATATACACATAGAAGTCAAGGTCAGATGTCTCAAGGTGGTCAGGGTCAAGAAAGAGCTCCTCAAGGTGTTTCCCCAAGGAACAATCAGTTCTAAGTGCTCCACGCCCGTTAAGAGGTTGAGAAAGCTCCGGATGTCATGAATGGTACATTAAAAGTCATTGATTTTGATGCTTATGTTTTTCTTGACCCAGGTGCAAATTTGTCTTTTGTGACTCCTCTGTTGGATGTTAAATTTGGTTTGAGTCCCAAGATTTTGGTCTATACTCCTGTGGGTGAATCTGTTGTTGCACATAGGGTCTATCATGGTTTCCTTGTTTCTATGTTGCACACGATTTTCCTGTGCGGCCTTGTGGAACTTGAGATGTTCGATTTTGACGTGATTATCGGGATAGATTGGTTGCATGCATCATATGCCTCTATAGATTGTAGAACCCAGAAGGTTAAGTTCCAACATCCTGGCGAGCCCATTCTTAAATGGAAGGGTAGTGACCCCTCCATTAAAGGTTGGTTTATTTCCTACCTCAAGGCCCGAAAAATGATTTCCAAGGGGTGAATTCATCATATTGTGAGGGTCAAGGATATGGAGTCCGAGACGCCTACTATTGAGTCGGTTCCGATGGTAAACGAGTTCTAGGATGTGTTCCACGAAGACTTGCCCGGTAATCCTCCCTAGAGGAAAGTAGATTTTGGCATAAACCTTCTTTCGGATACTTAACCTATCTCTATTCCTCTTTATCGTATGGCGTCGGCGAAGTTGAAAGGGTTAAAATATCAATTAAAGGATTTTTTGAAAAAAGGCTTCATTAGGCAAGTATATCACAGTGGGGTTCTCCAGTGTTGTTTGTGAGGAATAAGGATGGGTCCCTCTGAATGTTTATTGATTATAGGAAATTGAATAAGGTGATCGTTAAAAATAAATATTTGTTGCCCAGGATTGCTGACTTGTTCGACTAGCTGCAAGGAGCTACTCACTTCTCAAAGATTGAAGGTTAGGGAGTGTGACATTCCTAAGACGGCCTTTCAGACAAGATATGGGAACTATGAGTTTGTGGTGATTTCGTTCAGTTTAACCAATGCTCTGGTCGTGTTCATGGATGTTATGAATCGGGTGTTCAAGCCTTTTATTGACAATTCTGTAGTACTCTTCATCGATAATATCCTTATTTACTCCCGAAGTGAGCAAGAGCATGGGGGTCATTTAAGGTTGGTCCTACAAACTTTGAGGGAGAAGAAGTTGTATCCCAAGTTTAGCAAATGTGAATTTTTGTTGGGTGAAGTGGCTTTTCTTGGTCATGTGGTGCCTAGTGATGGTAGTAAGGTGGACCCGAAGAAGACTGAAGTGGTGAAGAATTTGTCCAGACCGTTGACTCCTCCGGATATTCGAAGCTTTCTGGGGTTGGCTGGCTATTATAGGAGGTTCATTGAAGGGTTCTCATCTATTGCGTCTCCATTGACTAAATTGACCCAAAAGAAGGTTAAGTTTGTATGTTCAGATGAATGCGAGAAGAGTTTCCAAACTTTATAGGATCGGCTTACATCGGCCCCCGTCTTGACCTTACCAAATGGCTTAGGGGATTCGTGGTGTATTGTGATACCTCACACATCAGTTTGGGATGTGTTCTTATGCAACATGGTAAGGTGATAGCGTGTGCATCAAGGAAGTTGAAAGTGCATGAGCGTAATTATCCTATGCATGATCTTGAGCTGGCGGCGGTGGTTTTTCCCTTGAAACTTTGGACGCGCTTTTGTATGAGGAGCATGTTGACGTTTTCACCAATCACAAGAGTTTGTAATATGGGTTCACTCAAAGAGATCTCAACTTGAGACAAAGGAGATGGTTTGAGCTCTTAAAGAACTACGACATAAGTTTTCAGTATCACCCCGGCAAGGCCAACATTGTAGCTGATGCTCTCAGTAGGTTCTCCATGGGTAGTGTGGTTCATGTTGGAGAAAAAAGGAAGGAGTTGGTGCAGGATGTTCACCGGTTGTCTAGGTTGGGTGTTAGGTTAGACAATTCGGATAACGGTGGTATCCATGTTCAAAGCAGGGCAGTGTCTTCCGTGGTGATTGATGTGACAGCTAAGCATGATTTAGACCCCTCGTTGGTTGAATTGAAGAAGTTAGTTGCCGAAAAAGAGATAGAGGTGTTCTCCTAATAGGGAGATACGGTGCTTCAGTATCAAGACCGACTTTGTGTTCTGGATGTGGATGATCTTAGAAGGGTAATCATGAGGGAGGCTCATAACTCTCATTACTCTATTCACCCGGGATACGCTAAGATGTATCAGGATTTGAAGGAGATGTATTGGTGGCATGGTATGAAGAAGGACATAGCTAAGTTTGCGTCCAATGTCCAAGCTGTTAACAAGTGAAGGTGGAGCATCAAAAGCCCGGTGGCTTGGCTCAAGACATTGAGATTCCCACATGAAAATGAGAAGATGTAAACATGGACTTTGTGGTTGGTTTGCCTTGGACCTGAAGGCAATTCGACTCCATTTGGGGGCCTTGTATGGAAGAAGGTATAGGTCACTAGTAGGGTGGTTTGAATTGGGAGAAATGGCATTGATTGGTTCGGATTTGGTGTTGGAGGCCAAGCTGAGAGAACTATTCAAACCCTAGAGGATATGTTGAGGGCTTGCGTATTGTAGTTTAAGGGTAACTAGGATGATCACTTTCCCCTCATTGAGTTTTCTTATAATAATAGTTTCCATGTTAGCATTGGTATGGCTCCATTTGAGGCCATGTATGGGAGAAGGTGTAGGTCACTAGTGGGGTGGTTTAAATTTGGAGAAATGGCATTGATTGGCCCAGATTTTGTGTTGGAGGCCATGGAAAAATTGAAGGTGATTAGAGAAAGGTTGAAAACAACCCAAAGTCGCCAAAAGTCCTATTCGGATACTAGTAGGAAAGACCTTGAATTTCATGTTGGTGATTGGGTGTATGTGAAGGTTTCACCCATGAAAGGTGTGATGCAATTTGGCAAGAGGGGTAAGCTAAGCCCCCGGTATGTTGGCCCTTATGAGATCGTTGAGCGGATTAGGAGTGTGGCTTATAGGTTGGAGTTGCCTCCGGACTTGAGTTCCATTCACCCGGTCTTTTATGTGTCTATTTTGAGGAAGCTAGTTGGTGATCCTAGCACCACTGTGCCTTTAGAAGAAATTGAGGTTGAAGAAAACTTATCTTATGAGGAAATCCCATTAAAGATCTTGGAAAGGCAAGTGAAGTGGCTTCGTAACAAGGATGTGGCTTCAGTGAAGGTATTATGGAGAAATAGACATGCCGAGAGTGCTACATAGGAGACGGAGCTAGACATGATGAAGTGATATCCTCATCTTTTCCGATCTACTCAAGCCTAAGGTACTAGGTCCTCCCTTTTCCAAATAGTCCTAATTCCTTCACTCTTGAGTCTCATGACATGACATGCATAAATGTGCACGAAAATGATTTTTTTGTGATGATGGAATAATTTGATGACACTCTAAAATGACTTTTTTAAGGATTTTATGACTTTCGAAACGTGAACTATGCATCGTACCTTGTGTCTGGATGCTTCATGTCCCATGTCAAGCTTTCAAGCCTTCTTGTTGCACATTCAGGGACGAATGTTCCCAAGGGGGAGAAGATGCAAGAACCCAAATTTTCGAACGGCTATGTCGGACCTCTTAGTATCATCCCAAGTGAAAATTTGCCAAATGTCTAACTATTGAAGGTCCACACGGGCCGTGTGAAGCAACACGGACCGTGTGGCCTCCCTTGGAGGGGTATTTGGCCAAGACTTCGATGGTGTGAACTCGACGCGAAATTTCAGGCCAAGTGTGGGCACACAGACACCCACACTAGCCGTGTGGTGTGTCACGTGCCGTGTGGCGCACCGTGGGGTGCACCATGGGGCTCGCGACTTGAAAATTTTTCTAAGTATGATATCATTGTCTCGTAACTATTTTGTGCAAAAATTTTCTAAATGATGTTTCACGGCTCTTGGCACGACCCGTGTAGTTTCACATGGGCATTGTGGTCACTTGTATAGAACCCCACAGCCTTGGATAAATTCTAAGTGTTGGCATCGCAAAATTTATCTAAGTGCTGGTTCACAGTCCGTGTAACGGCTCACGGACCGTGTACGAGGCTGAATGGACCTAATGGTTCAAATCTTACCCGTTTCATTATTGATGTTTATGTAATTACAGTTTATTTTAATTATGAATTGTGACCTTTTTCCTATCCAAAACCCCTAAACTCAGTTGATATCCCTCCCTTTTTCATTCACTCTCTTTGAGCCCTCTTCCCCTAAAAATATCGCTCCCAAATACTCTTTACTCTCCCCACTCAAGACTCAAAGCTAGGGTTTAATTGGAATTCAACTACAAGCTAAGTTATTCCCCAAATTCCAGCTGCTCAATCAAGGTATGTGAGATTGATTCTTCATCCATTTCAACCAAGAAGACCGAAAATTTCTTTCAATTGATTTCATGAATTTTAGTTACTTTAAATAGGGGTTTTCATTATTTGATTATTTTAAATCCAATTGGTGTATGGGTTGTACTTTACCTATGGTTCTAGTTTACTTTGATCACTATTGTGATGATTTACATTGAGATATGAAGTTAAGAGCATGCATGTCCCCTTTAAAGTTGATTTATGCATGGGTGATTTATATTATGATTTAGATGTTGATTTAATTCTGGATTTACTCAATCTCATATTATGAAGTTGGTTTTAACTCGAATCTAAGTTACCAATGCTATTCCCACATCATGCATTGCATTTGTATTCATGAACATTGGTCTATTTAGAAATTATGAAGTGGGTTAAGCCCAATTATGGTTTACGAAATGATCATGATAGGGTTTTGATAAGATATTGGTTATGACAAGATTGTGATCATAGACATGGCTTATCATTATAACTCTTTGAGCATCCGGGTGCTTGCACCATCTCATATATGTGAGTGAGTTATTCCTTGCATGAGGATCATGATTATGACTTATGATTTTACATTTAAGCCTAAAGGTGCATTGAACGGTTATGAAATGAATTATGGTTTGAGATGAATATTGTATCTCTTGAAAGCACGTATATGTATACGTATTCTCATGGGATTTTGACTTAGCACTGATGGATTGGGGGTAGCAAGGCTATCCCCAAGGGCCCTCTCCCTCTCCTCGAACTATGTGCCTAGCATGTCTTCTGAGAATCCTATCCAAAATGGGATGGGTTCCCATAAGGAAGGTGGCTTCATACAAAATAGGATGGGTTTCCATAAGTTGAAGTTTTATGTGATATGATATGCTATATGAAAAATCCTTACCGAAATGGGACGGGTTCCCATAAGGGGGTTCTTCATATGAAATAGGATGGATTCCCGTAAGGTGAAGTATGGTTTACCTTTGGAAAATTGACCACCTCTGTACTGGTTAGGGTTTTCATCAGGATTCCATGTAATAGCTCGCTTGGTTTTACGCATGTCAGTTTGGTCATATCCCTATTATATACGAGCATCTTTTCATGTATGCATCATTAATTTCATGGCATCTTGCATATGTTTCTCCCTTGATTATATGATTCTTTCTATGCTATGTGCCCTTGTCATCTAACATTTAAGTGCATGTTGAAAAAGTCAAATGTATTGCATGCCCGCATACGTAGTACATTCAAGCGCACTAACGCATACTCGATGCTGACATGATTTTACCATGTAGGGGCCGAGCAATACGATTGGTAGCCATTTGACGAATAGTCGGATCCAGAAGAGTACGTGTGGTGAGGTCCATTCTACAAGGATAGGCCATCTTCCCTCTTCTTATGTTATTCCAGATTTCCTTCTTGTTTGAGGGTGAGCCTAGAAAATGTCCTGGGCCTCTGTTCCATCTTGATTAGAGGCATTGTTGGACAACCTGTAGACTCTCTAATATCTTTGTGCAATGCGTGGTATATGGTTTATGTATTCATGCGAATTAATCATGGAATTTTGTATTTGTTTATATTCATGTTTTGTGTGGAAATATGGAAAGTCCTAAGACCCAGATTACTCCCATAGAGTGAGACATACTTATCTACCCCTTAATTCCTATGTGCTATGTGTTATGTGGATCCATGTAAACCCCTTTACCTCGATATCCCCATAGCGTGAGTCCTCGTTTCCTATCCCTTAGAACTATGTGTATGCTATTGGAATGTGCTTCTGAACCGATGATGTGGATTTGGATACTTGAGACTTGTTTAGGACTCTCGGGTCCCCATTCAAGGTGTCAATTCTAGGCCCTATACCCGGGTCCTGACAAAAAGGTAGACAAAAGCGGCTTCACCAATATGTTTGGCGGAATGCCGAGGACTCAACAAGACCGCCTACTATTGTAGCAACTAAGCCCAAAGTCCATGCAAGAAAGATGGTCAGAATCAATGTCACCAAACATATTCTTCGTATCGTTAATGGCAAAGGAGATCGCCTATTGTTGCAGTACTCCAAGTTCATGACACAAGGGTGACGTATAAGAAACTTAAATGGATCGTTGAACATGATCAGTGGTGTAAATAGCCATCAACCAATCATGCAGAGATTAAATCCTTTATAGAGATATAGAGGAAAGAGGTCACGTGCATAATCGGTGCATCGCCAGAGTGCTCGGCGATGGTCGACCTTCACAGCCAAATGGCTACTCGATTCATAAACTCCCACTTATTTTGGATAGACTATTTAAATTTTTTGGAAAGGTAATTGCACATATCGTTCATATCAGGTTTTACATATGGAGAGAGAGTGAGAGGAGAGTACATAGAACATTCTTGCTCAATAATGCAAGTGTTAGAGGTTTTCAAGCTTGTGGAGGCATAAATTATGGATATTTGCTGGTTTAAATCAATTTTTCTCTTACTATTTTTTTAACCCATGTAATCAACTATTGAATTTTGTCTGAAATCTTTAATTTCGAGCATGAGTGGCTAAAAACCCCATGTTGGGTGTGTTAAAATATATGGGTGTTTGATTTCTATGTGGGGTCTATGATATTTTGACTTTTTTGTTGTTAATCTTAGTGAATATACATCTATTACTAAGTTTCATCTATAATCATAAGGTTGCAAACTTGGGATTTACTTCAGATCTCTAATTATTGCTTTAATCTGAGTTGTTAGAGTGTGGAATAGATGTACTTGTTGGACACCATTTGGGGTTTTAGTTGAATGCCATAACCATGGATTCAATGGCTAAGGTATTAATTAGGTGGTTTATTTTAATTTCTCTGGCTAGGCGTGTCCTTGAGCGATTTACGCACGAGGTCGTAATAGATTTATGTGAAACACCTTTAAGGTGTTGTTACCATCATCTTAGCTTATTCACTCATATTTAACTCAATTAGTCAAATATTTAGACCCAGCTTAGTAGATCTACTCCCATATTTGCACATCCCCATCATATCTCCTAATTTGCTTTTTACTTCGCTAAATTAGAAATTGTGATAGCTGAATCTTGAATTTATTTATTATAGCCCTCTAATTTGAACCTATAATTATTTATTTCAATAAATTACTTCACCTCTTGAACCACCATTCCCTATAGGATTCGACTTTGACTCTTTTGTTAGGTTAATATACTGATAAGGATCTTCCCTGCTCCCATTTTAGTAGTAGGTTTGAATGTCATCAAATTTGACCCTGTCGTTTTTGTTAGGTTAATATGCTTATAATGATCATCAGTGCTTCTGTTTGAGAAGTAGGTTTAAACATCATAAAAAATGGCACCACTGCTAGGGAGTGGTGCTTGTTGTTGATTGAAGCGTTTATTGAACTTAGTTTTTGTAGTTGGGGTTATTTTATTATTTTTCTTGTTATTTTTGTTGTTGATAATCAGGAGTTAAGATGGAGGATGACAAAATTCTCTATGGTGACAACATGGAAGATGTGAATGACTTCAAAGATGTTGACAGGGATTAAGTAGGGAGTATGGAAGCAATCTGATGCCCCCATTAGCTGGAGATGTAGTGTTAAATGTCACAAGCACCATGTGAAGTTGCTTCAACTAAAGGGGCTGTTTGGAGGGCAAGCCCATATTGATCCCTATGAGCATCTTCGGAGTTTTATAGATGTTTGTTTGCCATTCAACTTTTGGGTTGTCACCAAGATACCACTAGATTGAGGATCTTTGAATTCTCTATCTCGAGATGTAATTACATCATGGGAGGAACTTCAAGATGCATTCCTCAAAAGGTTCCCCCCCCAAAGATTGTTAAGCTATGAAGAAGTATTGAGAACTTCAAAAGAATTTATGGTGAGACATGGTATTAGACAATGCTACATTTCTCAAACTCTTTATTCAATTCCCAAACCATAGTGTTCTATACCAACAGCTAATGCAATACTTCTATGTGAGCTTAGATAAAGTCAACAAAAGTGTAGCTGACTAGTTGGTATGAAGAGGAATCATAAAGCAAATGTTTGTTTCTTCTTGTGAGCTTTTAGATGACATAATCGTGTTTCGTACACAAGGATCACCTTGTATCTTCTACTCAAAGAGGTCCGTCAAAAGAACAACTTTCTATAGATCCAGAGAGGGACGAAAACATAGATAAAATATTGACTAACCTTGATCTCTTGACTAAGCGCATAATGGGTGTAAATTGAAGGATTGTTAACATTGTCGGTGTTGCTAGAGCAGTGAGTTATTATAATGTACCATATGAAGGTGGATATAGCGAAGAAGTGCATTATATGAATAATAAGGTGATGGGTTCTCGATCGGCTTTCCCAAGGCCACCCAGGAATCATTGTTGGAACGATGGAGTTGGATATCGAGAAAAACGTTGGTTATATCAACCTCAACATGGAGGTTGGAGAGTTTCGATTGAGAAAGAGATAGGTACATTCCACCCCATGATAGGGTGAAAGATACTTATCCTATGGTGAATTTAGAAAATTTGGAACTCAAGACATGGTAACCCGAATCTTAAACAAAGTTGAGGCCTTCGATAAAGTTTTGAAGGAGATAAAATTTGATTTCTCACAACTGAGTCCAACCGTGACTTCGCATTCAGCTTCCACTAAGCATTTAGAGACTCAACTTTGTAATATATCAGCCTATCTCAACAGAAGGCCAAAAGAACGATTTCCAGTGATACAGTTACTAACCCAAAGAGTATTGACAAACAATGTTTGGCTATCATGATTTATAATGGGAAAGTTGTAGAAGGTTCTATGACTAAACCTATTGTTGAAGAAGATGAAAATGGAGCAAAAAGAGGATAAAGGTGTATAAAGTGTTAATAATGATGATGATGTGGTTGGTAATGAAGGTGGTGAGACTCTCGACAATCTTGAGAGTAGTGAAAAAGAGAAATTTGGAGGTGACACAAAGAATGATAAAAGAGAATCACCAAAAAATGTAAAATTCATTTGTGATGATGGAGGCTCCTCAAGTAAAAATTGATCCTCTATTACCTCAAAGATTGAAGAAGAATGAGGCGGATACCAAATTTCAAAAATTTCTGTCTATATTCAATTCTCTATCCATCAATGTCCCATTAGTTGGTAATTGAAATGCCAAGGTATGCAAAGTTTATAAACTATTTGGTAACTAAGAAAAGAACCTTAGAGTGTGAGACGATCAAAATGTCTCATATTTGCAGCACAACCTTGACAAAACACTTGGTACCTAAGAAAGAGGACCCTCAGGTATTCTTATTTCCTTACACCATTGAATCTTTCAAATTTAGCAAGGCATGTGATTTAGGCCCGAGCATAAGTCTCATGCCATTGTCTATCTTTGAAGAATAAGGGCTAGATACCCCTTCACCAACAACGATGTGTTTTCTCATAACTGGTTGGTTTTTCAAAAAGCCAATTGGAATTTTACATGATGTCTTGGTGAAGGTGGAAAAATTCATTCTACCAGCTGACTTCATGATTGTAGATTATGAGGTGGATGTTGATGTTCCCATTATCTTAGGTAGGCCTTTTTGTCTACAGAAGGGCCCTGGTAGATGTTGAAAGGGGAAACTTGAGATTAAGGGTGAATGAAGAATAAAGCGTGTTAAATATTTGAAAGATTTTGAAGCCAGCAAAGAACCTCCAAGTGGTATCAGTGATAGATCGATCGTGGGAAACTTTAAGGATTGGAAGGACTATGTTGTGCCACAATATTAACTATGGTGCTGATTGAGAGGCAACCCAAGGTGGTTTGGTAAGTTTTTCTTTGAATAATGAATGTTGATTTATGCTACTTGGGAGGTACCTGTTTGTTTGGTGTAGAATTTATTTGTTAGGAAGTTTTCTTAAGTTTCTCATTGTCTACTATTTTTCTGAATATACTCTTTCCTAATTGGATTTTTTTTCTATATGTTTGGTTACTAGATTAGTATACCTTATATTCTACTATTTTATAGTCTTTGGTTGGTATATTAGTTTATTATTTCTTTACTGTTTGTGAGCTTGCTGATCATAATATGACTTGTAGTAGATTGTGTGATTAGTAGTTTACCTATATTTTACTATTCTGTAGAGAGTTACTAGATTTTAGTTTAGTGGCGTCAGGAGTTAAGGGTGGACTAGGGTCAGGTTATCGGTTGGGGTCGTAGGTAAGGGGTAGGGGTTGTAAGAGGAGCACGAGCCTATTTAAGTTAAAGGTAGGGTCGTGAAATATAGGATCACTTAGAGGGAAATCCATAGAGCTAGTAAAGTGTCTTAAGAGAAGAAATATTAATTTAGTGTGTGTTCAAGATACCAGATGGGTAGGATGATGTCTATCAAACTTGTGTCACAAACTTTGCAGGAGATGAGGTCCATCTCTCGAGAAAAGGAAGGAGTCAGGACTCCCCATCTAATCCTCCATAGGGAAAGAAAAAAAGGTTATTGATGCCCTATCGAGGATTAGATGGGGACGCCTAACTCCTGCCCTTTCACGATAGACAGAAGAAAAGCTGAGTAGTTTAGAGGCTTGGAATAGTGGTGTAGATGTGAACAACATGTGGGAAAATACTGCAGGTTGCATTAGAAAAGTATCCACCAAGGTATTAGGGGTTTTGAGAGGGACCTGTGGTGGGCGTCAAGGTAATTAGTGGTGGAATGACAAAGTCCAAGGCAAAGTGAAAGCTAAAAAGATTGTGTATACGAAATAGTTGAAGTGTAGGGATGAGGATGAAAAGAAAAGGCTTAAGGAGACCTATAAGTCAGCAAAGACAAAAGCAGCGATGGCGGTGATAAGAGCTAAGACAGCAATGCTTGAGTGCCTATATGTAAAGCCAAGTGATAGAGGTAGGGACAAGAGATTGTATAGGCTCGCTAAAGAGAGAGAAAGGAAAGCGCACAACTTAGACCAAGTGAAGTGCATCAAGAATGAGGAAGGTGAGGTGTTGGTGGATGAGTCTTCCATTAAGCTATGGTAGCAATGTTACTTTCATAAACTCTTAAATTAAAATGGAGAAAGAGATATTAAGTAAGGGGAGTTTGGACACTCTGATAGTCATCGAGATTTATGTTATGGTAGGTGGTTCAGAGTTAAGGAGATTAGACGTGCTATTAGTAAAATGAAGAAAGGGAAGGCGATCAGACCTGATGAGATTCTAGTTGATTTTTTGAAGAACATGGTCAAAGATGTCGTAGAGTGGTTGACTAGACTGTTCAATGCAATCATAAACCGGAGAAGGAGTTTAATGGGTTTATTGTACAAGAATAAGGGTAATATTCCCAACTATAACAATTACAGGGGTATTAAGTTGTTAAGCGACAGTATGAAGGTCTGATAGAGAGTGGTGGAGCTGAGGGTTGAAAAAAGTATCTATTTAAAAGAATCAACTTAGAGTCATACCGGCGCATTCGAGCATTGAAGCAATTCATCTTGTTCAGAGATTAGTGGAAAAATATAGAGAAAGAAAGAAGGACCTTCATATGGTGTTCATTGATCCCGAGAAAGCCTATTAAAAAGTCCTGAGGGATGTCCTATGGAGGTGTTTAGGGATGAAAAGTGTTCTAATGGTGTATATTAGGGCGATAAAATACATTTATGGTGGAGCCAAAACTTAGGTAAGAATAGTGCACCTCGAGTATTTTCCTGTTGAGATAGGACTTCATCAAGGATCTGTGTTGAGCTCTTTTCTGTTCGCCTTAGTGATAGATGAGCTGACCTGGTCTATTCAAAAGGAGGTTCCATGGTGTGTGCTATTTGCAGATGACATAGTACTGATTGATGAGTCTCAAGCTTAAGTTAATGATAAATTGGAGGTTTCGAGACACGCTTTGGAATCCAAAGGGTTCAAACTGAGTAGGACCAAAACACAATACTTGGAGTGTAAATTCAATGTGGAGGGATGAAGCAAACATTGATGTCAGGCTTACCACTAAACCTATTCCCAAGAAAGAAAACTTTAAATATCTTGGGTCTATCATCTAGAGTAGTAGCGATATCGATGATGATGTCACACACCATATTGGGCAGCATGGACGAAATTGAAGATTGCCACTGGAGTATTTTGTGATAAGAAGATACCACCAAACGTTAAAGGTAGGTTTTATAGGATGGTGGTTAGACCATCTTTGCTGTATGGGGTGGAGTATTGGCCAATAAAAAACTCACATGTCCAAAAGATGTAGGTCACAAAAATGAAGATGTTAAGATTGATATGGGGGTGCGCCGATAAGATTAGTAGTGAGACAATTCGAGAAAAGCTCGAGATGGCCCCTATGGCATTTAACATGATTGAAGCGAGATTGTGATGGTTTGGAAATGTGGAAAGAAGGAGTATTGATGCTCCTGTTAGGAGGTGCGAGAGGTTGAATTTAGGTGTTAGACAGAGGAGTAGAGGTAAGACCAAAGAAATATTGGGGGGAGATGATCAAACACGATATGGATAATCTTGATCTTACCAAGGACATGACCTTAGATAAGGAGTAGAGGTCGCGAATTAGAGTAGTAGGCTAATAGGTTAGTCAGGTTAGGTTGATGTCTGTCTGTGGGGTATAGTAGGGTACTAAGATTTCTCTGATGTTGTCATTATTTGTCTTATATATGTCATTTGTATCATATTTACATACTATCATGTGTCTATAGTTATTAGTCACTCTTTCTATTCCCGTTTCTCTTCCTCTCCTATTTTTTGTATCTAGTTTATTTTTCTTATTGATTTTTGTGACGAGGGTTCACAGGAAACATCCTCCCTACCTCTATGAGGTAGTGGTAAGATCTGCATACTTTCTACCCTCCCCAGTCTCCACTTGTGTGATTCCACTGTTTATGTTATTGTTGTTGGGTGTTAAATTATGCACGTTTAAGAAGTGAAGAAATGGAAGTGTAAAAACAAAAAGGGCTACATGATGAACCAAAAAGGTAGATCATCGAGTTGAGATGGTGATAACCAATTTGACCACCTTTTGGGTTATTTGATGAATCTTGAGGCACTACCAAGTTAGGGGGCTAAAATTTCAACTTAGCGGATCTTTGAATCGAATGTGCGATGGTTAGTTTCATCACCCTTTGAGGCTGAAGAAAAGGTTTGATCGCTGTAAAAAAATATGGTCACTAACACAATTAGCATACCGTCGAATGTGTTCAGTGAATTGAATTGGTATCGCCAAATCCTCGCGCCTGACCGACTTGTTGAAGGTTTTTCAAATGCTTTGGTCTTTTACTCTCCATACTCTCTCCTTTTCATTTCCCTTGCAGGATAACCTTTCCTATAGTTCTTTTCTTGCATTTTTCTTTTGAGTAAGTGCATTTCATCAACAAAAATCTCATTTGGAAATCCTTATTGCCAGTGCATCATCTTAGAGGTATGTTTTTGGCACTTTCCTTTACTTTCTTTTGAAGAATGATATTTGAATGATCTGGGCATGATAAGGGTTTTTGAGCTTGATAATCATAGTATGTGGCTGAAATTTTGTTAGAAATCATAGTGGTGATGTGTTTTAATGATTCTAGAACCCTATACTTCATTTGTACTTGGTTTATTTATGTTTTTGTTTAATTTGGAAATCATGAAATTGAATGTGCATATGCCATGGGCTAGGGCTAGATTTAATTAATATGTTGCCCAAATGTTAAGTACTAGTGAGCATCATCTCAATTTTGTTCTTGATACCTTGTTGGAGAGCCTTAAATTGTAATAATTCCATAAACATGTGAATGCCTTGATTGAATATACATGGTTGTTGTCGTGCTTGCTTTTGTGGACTATGGGTAAAGTCTAAGTAACCCCAAATTATTTTGAGTGATTTGAACTTGTCCTGTGATAGATTTGGTGAGGCCATTCTCAAGGGTAATGATCGAGTTTATGGCCATGGTGACAATTTGCGGGTAAGAATAGATCTTTGAGCATGTATTGATGTTTTCATAGTGGGTTAGTGTGTGATTTTTCTCTCTTTCTTGTGCAAATTGATCAACTTTTGAATTAGTGGGTGTTGGCCTTGCCAGTCAATTTTGGCGATGATAATTTTTACTGACGAAGAAGACTTAGAGATGCACTAAAATGTCACACACACCTCTTTCTTTGACTGATGTTCTAAGCTGAGTTCTATAACTTTTGGCGACAATACTTTCCACCATTGAATCACCATAAGTAGCAATGTTTGAAAGTCTAAATTCTGTGCAAAAAGGCGACGATCAATTTTAATACTGAATCAGTTAGGTGGATCACCAAACATGTTTTGGCAGGAGAATAAACATGTCAACTCAATATGATTTCCATATTCTTAATCATGAATCTTCTCTTCTATGATTGATTCTAACACCATGCTTCGAACTCGCTTTTCAGGGATGAACAAACAAAAGAAAATATTAGCCAAGTAACATAGGCCTATGTCTCTACATATGGAAACAAGCCCCAAGAGGCAACAAAGTGAAGCTAGGTCCAAAGTCCTTAATAATCCTCTCCTCACGACATCCTAAAGGATTGCAAGAAACCATAGACCCTAAGTACTTGAACAGGCTTAATATAGTGGGGCTTAGGACAATCTTGTAGGAGATGCATCTGTCAACTTATAGGGTTATTGATCTGTACCCTGAGCTGTGGGACACTTTTAAGTTTTAAAATTTCCAAAGATTCACCACACCTTAGTATCCATATATTCCAAGCATTATAAAAGAATCTTATGAGGCCTGTGCCAAGGCCATTCCCAAAAGCAAGAGTAGAGTGAAGATAATTGTCAAACCTCCGCATGTTGTGGAGGTTCGTGGTATGCATGTCCCATGTAGTGAGATGGAAATAAATGAGATTCTGGAATGCACATATCAATACAGAAATGATCTTGAAGATATGATGCAACTCAAGACATTTGATGATATCAAAGCATGGTTGGCCCCTATGATTGGGATTCCAGATCCCTCGTGGTTAGATGAGGGAGCTATCATTGAGATAAAGGAGATGAACATTCTAGCGAGGTTCTGGTTTCGATTCATCAGCAACAACTTAATTCTATCACAAAATGAGTCATAATTTGACATTCCAAAGTGGTACTAGTTAGGTGTATCATGGACCGTCGGAAATTGAATCTTGATGCTATCATCAGCCCAAAGATCCTTACTAGGGCAAAGCAAGTGTAAACCTCACTCCTATTCCCTATCACCATCATAGCCTTGTACAAGCAAGTCGGAGTGATATTCAACAAAAGGACTTATGCGGAGATTACTCCAAAATCATCTACTGATATCCGGAGGATAGAGGCAGAGTGCCAAAGGGATGAATTGTATTATGCTTGAAAGAAGTCCATTGACAAGACACCAGTTGTTAATGTTGAGGCCCTCGTGTCCAGCACTGTAGAGTTAGCTCCTGAGGCAGGTATATCTTCTTCCTCTCCCTCATTACCATCCTCTTAAACTCTACTCCCTTTCACTAAGGCACGGGCTAAGCCCTCGGCTAAGAAGACCAAAAGCCGATCATTAAAGCTTTTATTTTGAGCATCAGACAGTTGGCCAAAGAAGCTAATGTTCGTGCCACCCTAGTTGAGTCTTTCTTGCCCATGTTGATTTCGACGGCCATAGAAAATGCATTGGCCCCACATATTGATGTTTAACGAAGGAAAGGTAGTTGATTACAAACTGGAGGTGATGCTTGAGGATCATTGGAAAGAATTGGTTAGCTTTAAGTAGAGGGTGACTACTGTGAAAAAAGAAAGACGGTGGTAGTGATGTCTCATTGGCCATAAAAGCCGACATTTAATATCAGAAACACAGACTTGAGTTCTTTTTGGGATGGATTGAAAGATCCATCTAGAGTTGATATAATTGTGGCTCCTAAAGATGTAATAGATGTGTATGCTCTCGGTGAGTGTTTTGAAGAAGTTAATGTAGTAGGCACCTTGGAGATCGATGAACAAAACTTGGAAGCTTAGCCCAACTAGGCGGTGGTTGAAGAATTGGCATAGTTAAAAGTAGGGATAATGGACATGGTGACAATAGAGTTTCTCAAGGACACTTCCGTGATAGGCACTTCAGGTCTACATGAGCCCAAACCCGTGAGGCCGTTGATTAATCTTGAAAGTTCCCCGTTGGATGTGGGCATTGAAGCCCCCATGACCATTCTTTTAGCTCCAACACCACCACCTCAACAGGATTGAATGTGCTTAATGGGGATTCTAATACCCATTCCTTCTTATTTATGCTTTCTTGATGTTGTTCTTGCACATTGAGACCAATGTTCACTTTTAAGGAGGTGGTGAGCATTTGAAAGTCCCGTATATCTCTTGATGATTATTACTCACGTTTTTTGTCAAGGTTTGGTTGAAACAATGCTTATTTTAATTTATGTTCATGGATATTTGAGTCACTTTTAATTTTGATTTGTAAATAATTTTTAAAGCAAACGCGCCATTAGCCCTCGAGCGACTTCGTACCTCTCGCTTTTCTCGAGCAGCGGAGCACGTTGCGCGTTAGCTTCGCGCATCCATTTTCTTGCTTCTACGTGTGATTCCTCATTTGGTTCCTAAAACGTGAGGTGAGCTGCTGATTCTACTCTTGGAGTGACTCAACATAATGCTTCCAGAAATTGGAACCGGAAATAAGATTAAAGAATAAAAAAAAAGACCATAGTAGATCTATGATTAGCCCTCGGTCGGGATGGTCCTGTCGAAGAACTTGATTCATGCAGAGAAAGAAACTTAGGATAGGAGACTGATGGAAGCAGCAGGGCTGAGTCTGCGAGTGAAACCCCAAAACCTCAAATCCCCCCTTTCGATGAGATATTTGCCTAACCAATACCAATGCGATCCCTTTCTTTCCATTCCTCTTCCGGGCCCTTCCATTCGACTCGTCTAATATAGCCAAATATAGCAGCTTCAGGCACGTATAACAAATATTTCTCACGTCAATCTCGTATATACTGAACTTTATTATCTCCCAAATAGAATATTGATATAGACGGACTTCTTTCCATTTTTTTTAGATCGTGTGAAAGTTGATCCAAAAAGCTGAGTTCTCTCTGGTCTTTTACTAACGGGCTTCCCTCTTTCCTTGGCTCTGCTCGCTCGTCTACGCTCCTCCCCAGCAAGTAATAATTGAAAAACGATGTTTCCTTTCCAACCAATCAAGGCAAATAATTAGTACTACACAAGAGCTCGTTGAGGGCCCCCACTACTCTGGATCCTGCGAAGAACACAGCAGTAAAGTTCGGTACGGAGTATGCAGGGAAGGAAAATTTGTTGGGTCCCTTGAATTTAAATCCAAAGAGAGCTGCGAGAGCTGCAGAACTCAAGGGAGGTCTTTTCTTACGAAGTAAAGAAGATAAACCTCCAGACAAACATGGAAGAGTTGGGGTTATGAAGCAGGCTTTGAAGAATAAGCCAAGGTCGAAGTTAAAACCCCCGACATACATGCATTTCCAGACAAGAAGATTAAATGTGGAGGAATAGTCCACATGATGAACCAAACGGAGCTTGAGGGGCAGAGTGAAGTTACCATTTTAGGAGCAGATGCCCCTATATTAGATAATGGCTGGTAAGGGAAATGAATGAAAGAAGCTTCTCCAATAGATGTCATTTCTTTAATTCCTTTGACAGCTGAAGTTCCAGTGCCATTTGAGTAAGGAAGATTGGCCAATCTGAATGACTCCCTGTGATACTTTGAGAGCAGATGTATTAGTTGTTCCTTTCTCTAGTTTTAAACCAAAATGAGAATTCAATCACCAAGTGGATATCTCGAGAACTAAAGGTGCCAAGCCTCGGATTCGAACCGATGACTTAGATTCTATTTTTCTCTTTCTTCAATAGAAAGGAGAGGGGTCTATTTTCTTGTAGAGCCATATGCACAAAAGATGCCTCTACGGTTGTTCAATTCTATCTTTTTTCTAGTCTTTATCTTTCTTTTCTCTTTGCTTTATCATACGAGATAGGAGAAGCTTTTATTTTGTTATATCATCAGGGTAATGATGCATGAACCTTTTAGTGGTTTTTATATGGCACAAGTAGGCGAATTTGTCGTGGAAGCGGGAGAAATGCTGAAACTGCGTGAAACCCTCGCAAGGATTTATGCAGAAAAAAGGGGCAAACCCTTCTGGGTTATATCCGAAGATATGGAAAGAGATGTTTTTATGTCAGCAATAGAAGCCCAAAATTATGGAATTGTTGATTATGTAGCGGTTGACGGAAGAAAAAAGGAAAATGAGATGTACGCAAATTACGCAAAGCTGTTGTGATTTGCGATTTTATCTTCGAATTGAATATTCTATTAAATAGAAGTAATTCACCATCATTTGGTTAGGATCAATCTAAACCAACCTATCATATTATGTATACGATTAAACATGCCAACTATTAAACAACTTATTAGAAATACAAGACAGCCAATCAGAAATGTCACAAAATCCCCCGCTCTTCGGGGGTGCCCTCAGCGTCGAGGAACATGTACTAGGGTGTATGTGCGACTCGTTTAGATCATGAGCTGGCACAGGTTATAGCTTCATCTTATCCCCCAGGAATGGATACATGGAAAGCCAATTCCTCGGGCACTCCGCTCCTTTCCTTCTTCTAGTGCACTCGCGAACTCCGGTGAGCAGCAAGCATCACAACTAGGGACATTCCCTTATTTTTCAACCGAATCGCTCTTTTGACTTCGGAAAAAACTTTCTTTATCAATATACTGTTTCTTCTACACACCTCCATAATCGAAAATGGTAATAGTTAGGATTCGATGCCTCCCGTTAATTCTTCTTCATTTCATCATTTTGTTGTGTTGTTCTGTTCATAGGTCCCAAATGCATTTCGTTTTCCTTTTGTTAGTTTATCAGTCAGGGCCAAATCCTTCTCCCTAAAAATTCCTTTTTTTTTATCCAAATTCTAAAAGAAAGCCATTTACGCTTAGAAAAAAATCCATTTATAAAAGAATAGAGTGAATGAGAAAGATAAGGAATTTGGAACCGTTAAGGAAAGGGGGTCGGATAAATAGTTGGGGAGTTAAATAGTCTTTTTGGGGATAGAGGGACTTGAACCCTCACGATTTTTAAAGTCGACGGATTTTCCTTATACTATAAATTTCATTGTTGCCGGTATTGACATGTAGAACGGGACTCTATCTTTATTCTCGTCCAATTAATCAGTTCTTCAAAAGATCTATCAGACTATGGAGTGAATGATTTGATCAATGAATATTCGATTCTTTCTTCAATGTAGAAAGGATTCACACCAATTCTTCTATTTTTTATAGAAAAACTACGGATTCGGGTCGTCATTAATCATTTGATATAGTATTCAATACGTATGTATATACGTTTATCCTTCACTTCATTCTTTTTCTTTCTGAAGTTTCGATGTAAAGAGTCCTCTACCAACGCATTTAACTCCATTTGTTAGAATAGCTTCCATTGAGTCTCTGCACCTATCCTTTTTTTCTGAACCTTTGTTTGTTTTGAGAAAACAGGATTTGGCTCAGGATTGCCCATTTTTGTTAATTCCAGGGTTTCTCTGAATTTGAAAGTGATCACTTAGTAAGTTTCCATACAAAGGCTCTACAACGTTTGGGGGGAGCTGGGTTCAGGGTTCGTGCCCCTCTTCTTTCCACTCAGTCAAAACGCTGGGAAAAAGATTTTTTGCTTTCTATTCTATCTATATGGTAGATTGGATTGACGGATGGTGCACCTGTCAACAATTCATAGAACATGTTCATTTTCCGAAGCAAGCGGGCTTCGCCGGTAGTAGCCTCCTTAATTTGTCGAATAGCTTCTTTCCGGCAAAGCTTACCAATCCTACACTCCTTTCTTCTATGTCTGGTGGAGCTATTCCCAGACAGCCTGAGAGCTGAGTGAGGACCTTATTTGACATGCTTTTTTCCTTCCAAAGCAAAAAAATCACTCCTGTAGCTTATTGCGCTCGATCTACATCCTACCTAACTCGATTAAACTTTTCTTTTCGTTTGTTTCGAGAAATCTATCGATCAATTCCGATTCTTTCTTTTTCTCTTGATTCTTTTCCGATCGAGATGTATAGATCCTGTTCATGGATTAACGAAAATGTGCAAAAGCTCTATTTGCCTCTGCCATTCTACGAGTCTCTTCCTTTTTGCGTATGGCATCGCCACTCCCTTTGGCAGCATCCACTAATTCGGAACTTAATTTGAAAGCCATATTTTGACCCGGACGTTTTCGGGATGCCGCTAATAACCAACGAATGGCAAGTGCTTTTCCTTGTGTGGATCCTATTTCAATGGATTCAAAAGCATCAAACCTCTCTTGTTCGAAAGAATTGAAACACATCGAAATGGTACCAGCCGTACTTAATAATAGAAGGATTTGGCAGAAATATGTAAAATTGTCCCTCCTAAAAAGATTATTCCAGAATAAATGGGCATTCGGACTTTCTTTTTCTGATCCAATGGCGAATCCTATTATTATTCTTTGCTACCTTTAAGGCTCGAAAAGGCATGATAAGCTATAGAGAGACAAATGGGCATAGCATCCAGGTCCAGATGGAAAAAGAAAAAGGGTGGGAGTGTACACAAGAAAAGGAGAAAGAGAGGAAAGCTTTGAAACAGAATAGATTGGATTGAATACTGAGCCAGCCTATAGGTTCAATGTAATTGTTGTAGTTCACCAATCGAAAAGCCAGGTTTTTTGCAACTGAAGTGAAGAGGTGTAGAGATTTTCGTTGGTTGTTGACCAACGGAAAGCAAAAGTAGCTCGAGCCAAAGGGAAAGCTTAACTCGCTCGAACTTCCGAGGTCCAGTGAACTCAATCTTGAACCCCTGTTTAGCTTTCTCTTTTGCCTATGAGGTTTGATGACAGACCGTGGTAACTTCAAAAGAGGAGATGCGCTTAGAAGATTCTATTAGAAGTTGGCTTGACCCTGTGTTCTCCCGGGTCGGAGGCGAGAACTTGAAAGTGAATCATTCAGTGGTGGGGTGTTCATAGAACAGAAGGCCTCGCCCAAGGAGTGGCGGATTTGGATGGAGTCTCGCTCATAGAGGAAGAGTACGTGCGCTAGCGCGCTACGGCTTACGTAGTTGATCGGATCAGATAGCCCTTCCTTCAGGCAAGAAACCAAACCCGGCACATCCAACTCCGCGTACGAAGAACCGCTTAGCAAACTCCAAAGCACCAACTGACGATACTAACGAAAATGGAACATTCAGTGGCGGAATTCGCTCGCGATAATGCTCAGCCACCCGCTCATCTCCGATGACGATATCGTCGCCGAGGATAGCGTAGCGTGTAAAAGGAACTCCTGGATATACTTGGGCTGCTACGAACCAAATTACCAAATGGTGAGTTAATGCGAAA
Organism: Solanum rostratum; assembly: GCA_029948455.1. NCBI lineage: Eukaryota > Viridiplantae > Streptophyta > Magnoliopsida > Solanales > Solanaceae > Solanum > Solanum rostratum. The sequence goes on from CM057049.1 coordinate 56,500,841, forward strand.
GCAGGCCAAGCTCCGTTGGCTGCTATCATATATTAGATAGCGTGCAAATCCTTTCTATACTAATCTAATGTAGAACCTTACTCTCTATATTACAATAATGGCATGCACAGAATGAAAACTTCTTTCTCGATTCTACGAGAATTTTTATGAAAGCCTTTCATTTGCTTCTCTTCGATGGAAGTTTGATTTTCTGTCTTTCTTGGCCATGTGCACTGATGACACTGATTTCTTTAGTTCTTGAATTCTCCAATCTCCTTCTTTAAGGACATCTTCATATAGCTTATCGTGAAAGTTCCATGAGCTGGAGTTCGTCGCTTGCTT